>QEPC01008797.1:136348-207155 GCA_003113815.1 Sphenodon punctatus
GGCATGTGCTGTTGCTGTGGGTGCCCCCGAGTCCCCGGTGTGTGCGTGCGTGTGTGTGTGTGTGCTTGCTGTGTGTGGAACTTGTGCGCTTGATCTCCGTCTCCCTCTTCCCCCTCCCTTCCCTTTTTCCTGGTGTGGGCGTTCCCTTTGGTGCCTTTTCACTTCGTATGCCCTCAGGCGGCCATGTCTGTGTCCCGCCCCCCCCCGGAGGATTCTGGGTGTGCTTGCCACGGCTGGGAATCAGCGTAACATCTGTTGCGCTGCCCCGGTCCGTGATATGGCGGCTTGATTCCCATCCGTGGTCCAGGCCCCGTCACGTCTGTTCTGGGCTTTTTTTGGCCCCGGGGAGTGGTTGATGTCTTCACCTGCACCGGGAATCCGCTGTGGTGAACCGGCAGCCCGTAACGTCTGAAATCACCCATGCATAAATGACCACCAAGGGTGGTTAGCGTCGTGTCTGTTTTCACCCTAAGTTAGCAAGTTTGGAGAAGGAAGCAAAGCAGAAAATACAATGCACTTTGTCATTTCTTCCAGTCCAGTTAAGTCTCTTAGTTAGGCAATAGGATTTCTATCATTTTCTTTATTTACCATCACACAGCATAAGAGAGTTCTTTGTGGGGATGTTTATATGATATTTCCCTTAAAAGTGCTCACTTCCCTGATTTTAAAATGCGGCACTGGAGGAGACCGTGCTGACAGAGTACCATTTCTGGTTGGGTAGCTTTTGGTTTGGTTCTTCCTGCTTTTCCTGATACCTTCTTCTTTTGGCACACATTCGATGCAGCAGACTAAAGTGAGTGATCACGTTTTGTAGATAATTTAAAAAATGTTGTCAAAACCTTTGTCTCTAGTTGTCAGTAGAAGCCTCTTGTGGCAGCAGCCAGAACTGCTTCACTGCTCACAATCAACCTGCCAGGATTTGCTTTCAAGATTTTAAGTAATTCGTGGAAGTACTGTTGAATTGTCATGAGTGTAGGTTACTCCATGCCTACTAGTGACGTTAATTCAAACTGGGCTACTCGCTGAAGTATGGGTTGAGTGCAGCCCTCACTCAATTGAAATAAATGGCAAGGTTTAAATTGTCAGTGGAGTGAAGACCACACCCATAGAGTTTGCTAATCATGTTTGCAGGATCCGCTTTAGTTCTGTCACAGTGAGATGATTGGCACAACACATTTCCAGAACCATGTTTCTTAGTGCCTAAAACTGTTTGGGGTTTTTGGGTAGCTTTTCAGTGACTTTTCTCACTCTTAATCAGTTTAATTATTTTGTTGGGGACAAAGGAGTAATTACAGACAAAATTACATTTCTCTTCCTTTTTGAATATAGCTTTTTCTTCAGCTTTCCAATATTTGTAGATACATTCTCACGATTTTTCATAAACAATTGTTGGAGAAACAGTATCTTTGCAACTAATTATCTTATTTCATAAGAACGTGTGCATGAAACTTTTTTTTTTAAGTGATAATTTATTTGGATTTTATGACCATCAGGCTCGCAGATGGGTCAGGGGATGTGGAGAGTGGCTAGGAACCAACAGCTTCAGCACCAAGGATATAGTGGACAAGCCTATCTCACCAGAGAGCATGGTAGAAGGATAGCTGCTAACAGTGTTTCCAGTACAAATCACCGTAAACATGCGCAAGGAGGCATTGACATCTACCATCTCCTGAAAGCAAGAAAATCTAAAGAGCAAGAAGGATTCATTAACTTGGAAATGCTGCCACCTGAGCTGAGCTTTACCATTTTGTCATACCTGAATGCAACTGACCTCTGCTTGGCTTCGTGTGTCTGGCAGGATCTTGCTAATGATGAGCTTCTCTGGCAAGGGTAAGTTAATGTCAGATTACCTTTGTGATGATAAAGATTACTGGATTTATACTTTCTTCTCGTGCTGTTTGCCTATTTAATCAACAGCCTAGCCTCAAAGTGCCCCTCCAGCAGAAGCCCCATTAAAGTTAATAGAGCTTGAGTTCTAACAAAGTGCTTTGAGAATCAGTTCTTTGAGGAAAAAGTACTCCAGAGATAGTGTGGTCAACATGTTAGTCCCAAGTGATAGGGAGACAAAGTGGTTCAAATGATATTTTTGATTGGCCCAACTGTTGGTGGAAATAAGCAAGCTTTTGGGCCACATAGGGCCCTTCCTCAGGCATGTAGCACAGCCTGTAGAAATATATAATAAACTGAGCAAAAGAAAAAGTACTATGAAACCTGTGCTAATAGACTACTTTCTACATTTGAATGACTTCCATTTTCAAGTTTGTGTGAACAAAAGTGCTGCCCAAACAAATCAGCTTGTGCTATACATGCAAGGTCAGAGCACAGTAGAAATTTAGAATCCTACTTTTTGTTATTAAATTCAATCAAGTTATTATAAGATTACCGGTCATATAAGGGAAGAGTGGATTTAGGTCACACTTGTGTGACCTGTGTATATATATGCATTCTGTTGTTTCGTGGTATCATAAAAGAAAGGACTCCTGTGTCCCTAGTTACTTTCTACTGTCTATTTTGTACCAACAAGAGAGAGATTAAAACATTGTTATACACACAGTTATGCGTAGCTTCAGTTTTCAGTCCAGCATGTATGATCGCCTGGCCTACCATGTCCTATCACGGCCTTTGAGGTCAGCTGGGGATGCCTGTTTGGAGGTACCAGGTTTTTACTTGGTATCTACAACGAGGGCATTCTTGGCTGCTGCTCCGCAGCTGTGGACCTCCTTCCCCTGGGAGGTCTGTTTATGTCCTGGCTTGAACATGTTCAGGAGGCAGTTCAAAACAGTATTATTTGCAAGGGCTTTTGGCAGTGGGGGCTAGGGTAAGGTGGGAAGGGGTTGTGGAGGATAAAGGAGGTTACGGGGTGGGGGTTGGGTTGTAGGATGTTATGTTTTTGTATTGATGGGTTATGTTTTATTTTGTATTCTGTGTTGTAAGCCACCCTGAGCTGCCTTTGGTGGGAAGGGTGGGATAGGAAATTTGAACAAATGAATGAATAATCTAAATGAGAAAGCATTAATGAAGGGAAAAGATTAATGCAGTTATTATGCTTCTTCATCCCTCCATCCTTTGATGCTGTCTTCCCCAGCTAATTCTTCCTCCTCATTTTTCTTTTGGTGCTTGTTTTACTGTAGCAGGCATTATTATTGCACCAGACATGTGACTGACACTGAATAGTCCTGATTTGAGAGAGTTTCCTATCATAAGGGGCTTGCAATTTAGAATGTACACTGGAGGGGAGACAAGGTGGAGGAATGTATAGGGGGAGACAGATACATTCATGAAGTTAAGAAATTGTAGGTGCACCTGCTGCTTGATATATTGGCCCTTTTTACATGACCAGCACCCACACATGAACACCCAAGAATCTGGGTGTTCATGCATGGATGCCACCTGTGTAAATCTCGTGGGGGTGCACACTTCACGCACACATATGCACATATCGCCATGTACAGAGGCACCAGCAAAAACAGGTGTGTGCCCATCTACACCCTCCCCCCAGCGCATACAGGACACACACACACACACACACCCGGGGGGTTGTGGCACATGTAAAAAGGGCCTTTGTCTTGTCCTTATCCCCCTCTTTCCTCTAACTAAGCATCAGTGAGCCATCTGTGGGGGAGGGAAAGGTAACTAGGTATAGCCTGATGCAAGTGCTGTGTTTTTAGGAAGGATTTTAATGTCAGACAGGTGGGAGCGAGTGTGTATGCTGAGTGAGGGAGTCCAAGGCATAGGAGTAGAATGGGAGGTCAGGTCAAAGTCCACAACTCGGTCCCCCAGGGTGGCCCCAGTTAGACTTGGCAGAAATTTTGACCAGGCAGCAACTTCCAGTGAGATTGTGTAAGGCCACTTTTAATTCTGCAAAATTCAAGGTACCCATTTTAAAAATATGAGAAATGGTAACCCTGGGTTTCTGTAGATTTATACAACATGATCCCCTGTCTGTCTAGTGATGATGCTAACCTTTAGCAGTAGCATGAGACCTATTCGCTTCAATAAGGCTCATTCTAGTACTAAGGACTATGCTAAATAGTCAGAGGATATCCCTCTCAATCTGTGTCTCCTTCCAGAATGAAGGAGAAAATCAAGAACTCTGCAGTTTGCACTGTACGGTTGGATTTTTCTTCTCTGCTTTTCTCCATGAGAAAAATTCAGTGAATTCTAGTGAAGGTTATTGTATATGGTTAGCCCTATTCCAGTTCAGGATGTGGCATGTGAACTGAGTGGAGGTGCATGTGTGCTCCCGCCTAACACACATCTCCACTCACCTCCCCCACTCATCCCCATGCACCAGGGAAAACAGAGGTTGCTCCATGCGTGGGAATAAGTGGGGATGCGTGTGCAGCTATGTGCACGCCCCACCCATGCACCAGTGCGCCCATACACACCCCATCTGGCGGCGGCGGGTAAAAACGGCCATAAACAAAGTTTGCTATGAACAGAAATATACTTATTACAATGCACAGGATTTATGCAGTGAAAAGCCTGGACTTTCTGTACATAAGAAATCTTGTGTAATTTAATTTGAAGTGCACAAGAATACAAAACTGTCCTACTGCTCTCAGCCCACTACACTCCAATTTCCAGTCTTTTCCTATGAAAGATTTAAGTGCTGCTATTTTAAGTTCTGGCATTAAAGCCTATACGTTTACTTTAGCTTAGTTTTTAATACTTTCATCGTTGCTGTATTTATTATCTGACTTGGAAGGCCGAAAAGCCTGATCTGCTGAATGACTGATATCCTGATAGAGAAGTTTCTTTCAGCTCAGATCTGATAATGAATGTATCATTGAAAAGTTCATGGTTAGGGCCAACTTCAGTACACGTTAATAGTGCAGATAGCCTTACTGTTGTTATACTGAGCTTGGCATTCATGGAAGCTTGTGTTGGAGAGGACTATTGGGTCCTGATCCTGAAAAGATGTACATGTTTATCAGTTGCTCCAATATATGAATATAAACCTCTGTAGGATGCAGGGGGACAGAGGCGGCTTCATTTACAACCAAATGTTAAGTAAAGTGGGATAAAGAATTAAAACTTGAGCACCATGAAAATCTTGATGAAAAACCTGTTTTAAAAATGTTTCTTAAAAAGTTTGAGTGAAATCTATTTGTTTCTAGTTTGTTAAACTTCTATAATTTGCCATGTGTCTGTAAAATGAAGTGTATCTAAGCATTATATTTTCACACTACTTTCTTCAATCTTTGTAGGTTGTGTAAATCCACTTGGGGTCACTGTTCCATATATAATAAGAATCCACCTCTAGGATTTTCATTCAGGAAACTATATATGCAGCTAGATGAGGGTAGTCTCACTTTTAATGCGAACCCTGATGAGGTAAGTGGACTGCTGCTGAATTAATAATAGTTATACTATGTCTTCATTGTATATGAAAGCATTTTGAAATGGGAAACTTGTAGGCCACCACAGAAATCAATTTTCAACAGGTGTTTTCTTTTATTATGTGAATCCTGAATACTAACATATTGCCCCATCCTGATTATTCTGTTTACAGTATGCTTGCATATAATTTCCATGGCATGACTTATAATACCCTGCACAGCACAGATAACCCTATATTGACATTGGTTGATTAAGCATTTTTAGATGGTTTTAATATGTCTAAGTAAAACTATAAAATGCTACTAAGCAGTATGAGCAGATGTAGCCTGCTGCAGTTTTGTACAGCATTTGTTTGGAGGACTATGTTGAGTGGATACAGTCTGTAAGACATTCTCAAAGATGATACACAGATTCTATAGTCATAAGATGTAAATGTTGAAACCGCGCCGCTGTCACAACCTCACCCATGTTGGGAACATGCCGGCAACACAGTCTGGACCCAATCTGCCAGCAAAACAAATGTACCAGCCGCTAGGGAGGGCAAAGAGACACGCAGATGTGCAGCCAACTGCCCCTGCACTGCGCCCCGCCTCTCCCCCCTTGACAAACAGCTATGACGGCCACCATGGCAGCCAGTCATGCTAGGAACAGCGGATTAACACACATGATAGCCTGCTTAGGCCCGGTCGGGCAGGCTATTACTCAGACATGTAGGTGTCTGCCCCGGACTGTGATCCCAGAAGTCGCTGGGATCACAACCTGGGCTAGTCACCACCTGGGAGCAAATGTGGGCCAACATCTGGTGGCCCTCAAAACAATGTGCTGGTGACTCCTGGGCCAAAGTGGACCACTGTCATGTTTGCTAACACCCTATGTCACTCTGCTGCATACTATAACGCCACTCGGATAATATATTAATAGTAATAGAATGGAACACCTGGCTAAATGACTATTCCTAAATAGCAATGCATTTTATTTCTTGAAGTTTGTCCTACTTGAATTATAAAAAGGAAAAATGTGTACAAAAACTTATTCTGTTGCATTAAATAAGTATATATTTATTCTAAACGAAAGGACCCTGAGAAAACTGAAAAACCATGTTCATTTGAGTAGTCAAAACCAGTTGTCTTGGTTTTCTCCCATCCCAGTCACTTAAATGCCTCTGATGCATAAAATTTTACTCCCCTTCATCGTACTTGCTAAAGACAGATTGTCATTCATTTCCAGAATATATTTAGTATACAGAAATCACCACAGAATTGGTACCTGGATAAATCCAGAGCTGTGAAAAGAATGATGGGTTAGGGGAGAGAAGAAAAAGCATTGCAGACCTAGACCCTTCTTTAAACAGACTGTGGTGGGTGTGCGGCTGCAGTGGGTGGAGGTGGGTGTACGCCCATTTCTACAGGCACACACCCACTGCACTCACGGAGCATTGGGCATTGGAGCCCATTGAGCTGTGAGTGGGTGATGGGTGGAGGTGGGTGTAGCAGCGTTCACGCACCCCCGCCCATCCCCCACGGCATTCACATGGGTCCCTCCACGCAATGAAATTGTGTGAAAAGGGACATAGTTGTGGGAAGGGGAGACTGGTGGAGGAAGGGTGGTTGTATTTTTTTTTTTTAGTGAGCCATTCTCATTTTATTGAATTTCCCCCCCCCCCTTTGGACCAGACAGATCAACTATAGTACTATAGATGCAAACACCCACCCCCACTATCTCCATGCCCGGAGGCACTTCTATTTGACCCAGTGCCTGGATGAAGGGTGGAGCGTGCACACGCACACCTCCACCCATCCACTACGGCATTCCCATGGGCACCCTCCACCCATCTCCACGCAGCAAAACTGCGTTGAGATGGATAGAGGCATCTCGTGTTAATCTCACAGTAAAAATTTAGAATCATACTTTTATTATTAAATTCAATCAAGTTATTATAAGATTACTGGTCATATAATCCTGAGGTTAATAATCCCTCTATTACAAATACAATATTTGGCACAGCTCAAATAAGGATCCCAATGCTATAAGGTGCTGAGTGCCCCAACTCCCATTGAAGTTAATAGTTTTGCAGCATAGGATGCATTTTTACATGGATGGAGGTGGGTCAGGGGGATGGGTGTTTGGTGGAGGTGGGTGTGTGCGTTGAGATGGACACACATCCACATCCGCCCACGGAGCCTCCTCTGGTTTTCCAGAGGGCTCCGTGGGTGGAGGTGGGTGTTGCACAGGAGCGCGCACGCACCCTCACTCATCCCGCTCGGTGTTCACACGGGCAAACCCGAAGCAGACACCCATTTCCCTTCCCCCCCCCGGCCGTTTACATGCCCCCCCGCCACACACCCACCCATGTAAAAATGGCCTTAGACTAAGAATGATTAATATTAAACTTCCATTATGACCTTGGTAGGTGTATGTTGAGGTGGAGTTCTTCAAATTACCTTTAAAATTGTAATTAAAATGTTTTATCATAAGAATACAGGCGTTAACTCCAGCATCCTGGCCAAATAACAGTTGTGCTAACTCCTTGCCTGCCTACAATTCTCTCCTCCATTTTAATTGGATATAATATTAGTCGCACCCTGTTCTAATGTGCTATGCCCTATTAAATGCTACCACATTCCAGTGTAATAGTGAAGTACTTCCTGTATTGTTTTAGTTACGGTGGGATCTTTTAGGATAAAAGAAACTACATAGAAATGTATGGAAATATTCCTTTTATAGTGATTGATGAAAAATATGTGAATATCCCACAAAATTAAGTTGCATATTTCATTTATTAGTTTGGAATTCATGATGGTCCATTTGTAAACCACCTGGTCAGTAGAAATATGAATAGTCTGCTTCAGACCCATTGAGACTTGGAGCCTTTTCAAACGGACTGGGGTCCCCGCAAGCGCGTGGGGGGGATGGAGGGGGTTTCCACGAGTGCATACCCACCTCCACTATCTCCATGCCCGGAGGCACCTCCATTTGACCCAATGCCTCAGTGCGTGGGGGAAGGGTGGAGTGCGCACACGCGCACCTCCGCTCATCCACTACGGCATTCCCACGGGCACCTCCACCCATCTCCACTGCGTCAAGATATGGGTGGAGGCATCTTGTGTTAAAAGGCCCTTGGAATCTCACAGTCTCTCCTAGGGGCTTCTGTTCTTCTCTCCCTGTGAAGCACCATAGCCTGGCAGGAAGCATTCTGAGCCTGAGAGATCCAAGAATATTTATGGCTTTACCAATACACTTGTTTGTTTCTTTTTTACAACTGTGATATTGATGGAATTGCTATATGGGCACTGTGACTGTGATATTAAATGACATTACACTATTAAAAATTCATCTAAATGAATTTTCTGCCCAGTTTTGCTTTACATTTGGTGACAGACCTGATTAAAATATTATAAAAATAAGAATACTTACGGCCACAGGAGCAAGATTCACCAAAGGACACCGCCCATGTCATGAAAATGGGTAACCAGGTTCCACAGCAACAGCTCCAGAACTAACGGTGGCTCACGGGGTGGGGGAGAACATCTGCACACTTTGTGGTAGGATTCTCTGGTTCGCCATTGATGTGTGCATGGCGTTGTGAAATCTGCTGTATATAATGTATTGACTGTGTGCATGAGCTTGCTTAATTAATGGCAGGTGACTGCAATCTGATAAAGGAATGTGTCTAAACCACGTGTTTAAATATAATGTGACAACTTCCCTATGCATGTGCGAGAATTGTTTGTTTTTCACTTATTTCATTGACAGCACCATGGTAGGTGAGGTCTGTTTTTGTAATATTAACTCTTTAGCAAAAATTCTAGGAGAGTATGATTATTTTATTTTCTCTGCCAACTTGTTAAACATATTGCCTCAAAGATCTGGAAATTAAAATGGTTGAATTTCATTTAGCATACTATCCTTGACTGTGTATAAAATAAGCTGCCAAATACATTAAATTCTCCATTGCCCTAAAATTTAAAGTGAGAAGTGGGGAACTTGCATCAGAAAGGTATATCCAATTTAATAGTCTTGAATTCCTGTTTATGTTCTAAAGGAAAATATTAAAGTATAATTCCTGTATTATCCCTAATGTAGGTAGTGTACACGAGATTGAATATTCAGGTTGAGTTACAATTTCTTCTTGCTACCTCGTTTCGCTTGCTCCCAGTTTTGGCAAACCTAATTTTTAGGCTGCAATTCTGAGACCATTTACTCTATAGTAGCCCTATTGAAGGTAATGGGGATACTTCAAAGTAAGCAGTCTCACAATTGCAGTCCTTGTGAGTGAAAATTGTCTGTGTATACTCAGTTTAGAGTTGAATATTTTTAAAAGTTTGAGCAAAATGTATTCATGTTTTTAGTTATTTCCTTCTTGTGTTCCAATTAAAATTTGCATAGGGTTCATTCAGTATTTGAAGAAAGACACCTCAAACTGCTTTTTTGTAGATTTCTAACGAATAAACAGAGTTTGTGGGAAATTAGTTCAGTTGTCTTAGCAGAAAATCATGTATTAACAGTAGGATTTTAGAATGCAGTCCTAACCCGATGGAAGTAAATGGGACTTTCCCCATTGACTTCAGTTGGGCTCAAGTAGGGGCTAAAGCGAACAACAATTTTGCTGCTTGTGAGAAAACTCATAATTTTGGGAACAGAGTTCGATTTCTCATCAATTTCCCAATCCTGTTATGAATTCTTGGGGAAAATGATAAATAATAGTAAAAAAAAACCAAATAATAATTGTGCATGTGTAAAATGACCTGTGACCTTAACCAAAATGGTAGCAAAAGCATCGCCACCACTTAAGTCGTGGCCATTTTGCACATGTGCAATTCATTGCCCTTAGCCCAAATGACAGTGACGCTATTGCCCCCTGAGTAGCGTCTAGCTGGGATACCAGCAATTTAAGACTTGGTGCCTGCATAGGGTACAGGTGCTATAGTACTAAGGGAGGGTCCTGCAGTTGGTGCTACAGAGGCATGCAGGAGCTCTCCACTAGGGATGGGCGAACAGATCGTGGTTCGAGTTCGGCCATTCGGTTCGGCTGCGTTCGTTTCGTCCATTCGGTTCGCCCGTTCGGTTTGGTTCGTCGGTTCGAATGTTTGGCCGTTCGGTGGTTCGGATCGAACGTTGAGTTCGGATTCGGGATTCGGTTCGGTCGGGATAGGTTCGGTCTTTAGTTCGGTGCAATCGGGAACTGAAAATGACATTTAGTTTTTGAAATAAAAGGAAAAAACTAAAAAACATATTTCTGGCCATAACATTTTTGTTTCTTATTACTTTTTGATGATATTTAGGGAGATTGTACCCCCCAATGGAGCGCACCAAGTAGACCAACATTCGGAACGATTAGATAAAGGAAACTGATTTCAGAAGCAATTGAATATTGTGATTTTAAGAAAAGCTCCATACACATTCATGACTACAACTTCTTTATCTTGCATCCAATGTTCATGAAACTTGTGCATATTACATCCCTCTATATGCTTAATATTTCTGCCAATTTTAGGAAAGAGTGGATAAAGGGTCCCAAGGGTATAAGACATTAACCTGAAAATACATTTCCAGCTGTTACATTTTGATATTCCATTCTGTTTACAGGATATTTGACAGGAATGTATCAAATACCGTTCCTGCTATTTCAGCAAATGTACAGGAGATTTTGATAAAGGGAACCACTTCTGTTGGCCAATTTGCATCACAAACCGATCTTATACCACAGTGACATAAGAGAATCCCAGGCATAGGCCCCTTCTCTACATTTGTTGTACAGGCATATAAAATTGAGACCCTTTATAATATCTCTCTGATATTTGGCAGAGATGATCATGAAAGTGAAATATATAGTCCTGCCAAATTTCATGTACACTGGTTGGACTACAAAGATGTTATAATCAGACATACATTTATTTGTTAATTGCTTATACCACCAAGACCTTTTGTCCAATCCTTCTGAAATTTGGCAAAGATAGTTACTATGGGAAGGGGTATAAACTTAACATGTTTCACCTACATTAGATGTGAGGCAAAGAAGTTACAGCTAAGAATGTATATGTAGAATATTGCAAAATACAATAATGCAACTGCTTCTAAAATCGGATTCCTTTATCCAATTGTTTTGATATTTGGTGCACATAATGAGTTCTATTGAAGGTAGAGGCACCCCAAATTTCAGCCACATAGCTTAAAAAACAAAAAAGTTACAGCCGATAATGTGTTTTCCATTGAAACCAATGGAAATTCAATTCCGAACTCACCGAACGCATCCGAACCGAACGTTCGAATTCGAGTTCGGTTCGACCGTTCGGTTCGGTTGACCGAACTGTTCGACCGTTCGGTTCGGTTGACCGAACTGTTCGACCGTTCGGTTCAAACTCCGAACGTTCAAATTTGAGTTCGGTTCGACCGTTGGGTTCGGTTGACCGAACTATTCAAGTTCGGTCCGAACTTCCGAACCGCGTTCTCCCATCCCTACTCTCCACCAATCATATGGGACCTTGGGAGCATGCTTCTTATATAATGAGGGGAAGCTGTGGAAGCAGTAGGAGCTAGGAAAGAAAACTCCACAGGTAGAACAGGAGAGAAGCTGCCTGGACCATGACCCTTGGATCCTGGACCTGGTAACATTGTGCAGATCAGGTGGTATCATTCCATGAACTTTATATAACTTTTAGGACTTATAAATAGCCCACAAGTTAAAGACTTTGAACTAATTGTAAGCAGTGGCTGAGAGCCCTGAAAGAGGGCAAATGTCCTGCGATTCTTTGCAGAATCTTTGGGCTGGCTAGAAAGGGGATGTTTATGGAGACCAGCGTCCCCACCTCAAATAGAAGGGCTTTTGCTGTGACAGCGGTCCTGAGCTAATTCCCGATACAATTAGCACTCTAGGGAGGATTGTGGCTACTGTCACACTGCCATTTTGCACATGTGCAGTGAATTTATTATTATTTATTTATTCATATTTTTTACCTGAAAACCCATCGAAACCTTATCTGGCATCAAGAGGAACCAAGAACCAGGATTTTAATGAGATTTCTCGCTTTTGGGAAATCTCGTTTCAGCCCTAGACTCGGGTTGAACCTTTACTATTTTTAATTAATTTGCAAAAGTAAAGGGGTGTAGTTTGGTTCCCTATACAACTGATATGAACAGCAAAGGTCCATTAGGTAAAACCGTCCAAGGGAGTCTGTAACAATAATCGTTAAGATCTTTGTCCAAGTGACACCAAAAAAGGATTAAACTAGGCAATTACAATTGTGGAAACGAGACTAATTAAAAAAAAAAAAATACTTTGTAATGTAAAAGCATATGTAAAAGAAGGAGAAATTAAAACAATATTCTGTTGTTTTATTTCATTCTGTAGATTTGACCCTTGAGTGCATGGTTTCCCAACTTTAACTGGCCAATATAGGTACTAAACAGTAGAATGGTAACATGGCATATTTTATACCTTTTGAGGTATACACTTTCAAACATGAACATTAATAAAGTACAAATCATATAACTAGAAAATACAGTCTTAATTGGACTTTCCTTTAAATTTAAAATGTTCCTCTACACATCCTCTCCCCAGCAGTAAATTGATTAAAGATATGCTACATTTTGCAAGGAATAACTTGATCTTCCATACTCCAATTTCCTCCAGTCACCACACTAACTTCTTTTGGACTGCACATTGTTTCTAGCTTTAAGAAAGATTCTTAGCAGCATTTTAATACTGTCTGCTTGTTTTTAACTTTGGACAGCATACAGTACCAAAGACCGATCCATTTCTTTAAGGAATGCTTATGCTGAAGCTCTGATAAACTGAACTATTTTTGACATCTTACTAAATTTGACTTAAGCAGACTCCATGGTACTGCATTTATATCATGAGGTTTTCTTTTTCTATTGTGGTAGACTCCAAAGGCTACCACAATAGACACAAACGTGAAAACACAGTTAACAACCTACAAGTCCACTACTGGCCTACATCAGCAGAGCACTTTTAGGATTGGGTTTTAGGTAATTTGGGAGAAGAGTGGGAATTTGTATTTTTTACTCTGTGTAACTTGATGTATTTTTAACAGTGCCATGCTTTGCATTGAATACACTTCTTTGAAAAGTAGGGGTATCTCGATTTTATAGTAGTCATATTTTAATTCTCTTAATTAGGTTTTCAAGTTATAACATCCTCGTGTGCTGGTTAGAGTTGACATGACATTTTACTTCAATAAGAAATAGGAGGCACTCTGAACTTAGTAGCATTGGGTCCATTGTTTTGGCTGAACAAACCTTTCCACAAGCACCATTTAGCAGAACAGTAGCACCATATTTGTTTATATTGTGCTAGCTGTGCCTTCACAGCATAAAAATACTTGCCACTTTTATAGCATTTCTTGTCCACAGAGGTCAAGAAACTTAAAAAAATCAGATAAAACATCATTGTCCTATCCATTTGACAGATGAGGAAATGGAGGCACAGTGTACAATTCTGACTCCATTGAAATTATTATTATTATTATTATTTTATTTATATATGGCTAGCTTTCCATTGACTCCAATATGATCCATATTGCACCTACAGAGAAGAGAGATGGTTTGCCCAGAATCACATGGTAAACCAGTGGGAGAAGCCAAATTTTCTTACTCCCATCTTGATACCTATTAAGTTTTCCTTTTTGAAAAACAAAGTACTACCTCAAAATCTTATAGAATGCTATAAAACTTTGAACAAAACATATCCATTTTAGGCATTTCCTGATTATTATTATGGTTAGCCTGTTCTTTTTATTTTAAAAATTACTAAATTGGGGAAAACTATTTACTGCAATTTTTACCCCACCCTTTCCAAATTGGCTCAAGGCAACTTACAAAATATAAAAACATAAAAACAGATTTAAAAAATCCCCTAGCCCTCCCACTCACCAGCCTTTTCCCTAACCCAATCCCTGCCTACCAAACTCCTGGCCAAACTAAAAGGCCATACGTACATCATTTCCGGAAGAGAAACAGACTCACATGGATCTCCAAGGGGAGGGAGTTCCATAATTTTGGGGCAGCCACCAAGAACACCTTTCTATGTGCCCTTATTGTGGAAACTTCACAGGCAGATGGTACCCTCAAGAAAGCGCTCCTGGCCGACCTCAGAAGACAGTCATCAAGGACAGCCCCAAGTAGAGCTCACTGCAGTCTAGCTCAGTGCAGTAGTCTAGCTTCAAGGTTATGAAGGCATGGATGACAATGGCCAAATTTGAATCTGATTTTTTTTTTTTAAAAAGCCACATCCTTCTCACCCAATGAAGTTGGCAAAAAGCACTTCTGCTCACTGCCACAACTTGGCAATCCAGGAGTAGCAGTGGATCCAAGAGCACCCCAAGGCTGTGAACCTGAGTGACCAAAGGAGACCTCAGCAATAAACAGGGGTTCCTATATCCCCCAGGTCACAAGTACGACCAACCATTATCACCTCGGCCTTGTCTGGATTCAGCTTCAATTGGCTCACTCACATCCAGTCCCCAAAAGGCAGTCGGTAAGCGCTGAGACTGCCGGACTTGGGTCATGAAAAAGAGAGAGAGTTGGGTATCATCTGCATACTGGTGGCACTTCACTCCAAATTTCTGAATGTTCTTACTGAGGGGTCTCAGATATACGTTGAATAAGAGTAGGGACAAGATAGAATCCCTGCGAGACGCTACAAAGAAGTTCCTGAGGAGATGATGAGCCACCACCTACCACCACCCCACTGGAATCTCCTAGCGAGGAATGAGCAAAACCACTTGAGCACTCCCACAAACCCATGCCAGGTCATACAGCTCTGTCAGCACCACCCCATGATCAACTGTATGAAAGGGCACCAAAAGATCTAACAAAATCAACGGGGTAAAAAGCCAGGGGAGTTAAAATCAAAAGATGGTTGTGTCTTGAAATTGTGTGTTCTTCTGGATCAGTTCAGTGATGACTCAGATGAGATGGTGCCAAGAAAGCTATTTTATTAAATACAAAGCATAAAGATAAATACAAAGCATAAAGACAAAAGGACATGTCTCGCATCCCTTTCTGCAGGCCGGGGAACCCCAACAACGACTGCGAGATGATCCACAGGTGGGCCCCAGGTTCTGCTGCACCCCTCAGCACGTCTGTGAAGTGGACAGCAGCGAACTTCCCATGTGGGTTTCCGGTTTCTCTGTCTTTATAGTATCCTAACTTCACAAACCCACTATGCAAATACTGCGCATGTGCTAACCATTGCAGATGTGCCTCCCCCTGGCCTGAGTCATTCAACTCCCAATTAAGAAACCTTCCTCTTGGTATCCGGCTCAGTTACTACTGATAAGAAAGCTTCTCATAACATTACAGTTCTAGCCAGCCTTGGTATCCTACACAACAAGTATTATGGGATAAAACATAAGCTGCCAAAAATGCATGTTTACAGCTCATGATGGACAAGATGGATTCATAAGCAAGAGCAGGCCTAATAAGATATATAACTGCTCGTTAACTGGCTCCACCGGTGTACGATGGGTCTTCCACAATCTTTCACTACAGGTTGCTTGAGCAGGAGTCAGATGACTGCAATCTTGAGACCGTCAGGCACCCTGCCTTCCCAAAGGTAGGCATTGACAATCCTGAGCCAACAACAGCTCCAATGTTTTCTGACTAGCTTTCACCAGCCATGAAGGACATGGATCTAGTTCAAAACTCCAAGCACAGCCTCTGCATCGGTGAGTGAGATTAATTGAAGCTGATCCAAGCAGACTGGACAAGACTGAGCATCCCAAACTGTCACCTACTTTGTAGATAAAATTGCTCATATTTGACAGTACTTGGGAACTGCCAAACTCGAGCTCTGCTTGATGGCACTTTGCTGACAGTATGACAGTAGTGAAGAAAACTTTTTTCACCACTGCCACAGCCACGGCATAGTCCTTCGAAAACAATCTATGCCACAGTCAGTTGGCTTTGGCGTGAGTCAGGCGCCTTCTGCTCTGTAACCACCTACCTTCTCACTTTAGCATGTCCTCTCTATGCCAGGGAGACCTGTGCTGCTGCAGCAGAGGAAGCAGACACCAGGGTGCCACTTTGTCAGTGGCCTGGGTCAGCATAGCATACTACAAATCAACCAGGCCATCGACAGAGGGGCCATCAAGTTCAGCAGGTAAATGCCTCGGGGAGTTCGGGAATCCTTTAATCTCCCTGAAAGGTCAGTCTCAGCATGTATGTTGAAATTGCCAATGACAATGGGGCCAATCCCATGCCCCACGTGCGCTGCGCACCTACACATCCCCATAGGGATTTATTGAGCTGCGCGGATCCCGCTTAGGATTGCGGCCAATAAGTCTGTGTGAACTCAACACCATCTCTGAAGACCAACTTGGCTAGAGCAGTTAGGAAGTCAGCTGTGCAGTGGTGGTCGGTCCACCAGCAGAATCCCCAATCTATCCCAGGCCTCAAGCACAAGGTGGACACGCTCCTTGTTGGGCAAGTTAGACATTGGATACCTTTTGATAGACCAGATTGACTTTACAGATCACCGCCACTCCACCCTTCACCCCACCTTAGCCCTTTTCCTAGGCTGATGCTGCTCAAGTACCTGGCAAGAACCATCTGGGCCAATACAGGCCGAGAAGCTTCATCCATCCAGGTCTGTCATGCATATGAGGTCAACAGCCTCATTCGGAATAAGATCATGGATGGTTGCCATTTTATTAGTTGTTGCGCCTGCCATTGCCCTATAACTTAAAATATCAAATGATCTTGTTGAAGATCAGCATAAAAGATTTCACTTCAGAAGGTAAAAAGCTTCAAAACATTGAGCATATGCCAAGATGGTATTCATAAATGGCAACCACTTTTCAGTCTTAATTAACAGTAGTGGATGCTGTTTGGCATCTGTTGTAACATACTTCCAAGAAAATACTGAAGTGTAAACTGATAATAAAAAACAACCATTTTTGATACTAGCCACTTCCCATTTGAAAAATTGTCTCCCTATCATTTCTGACCGCGCCTTTCTCAAGACAAATGCCCAGCAGCCCAACCCATCTTTCCATAATTTATTTATTCAAATTTATTACTCCACCCTTCCCGCCAAAGGTGGCTCAGGGTGGCTTCAAAGGTCTTCTGCCCAACTCCTACATGTAAAATGCCAGCTTCCTCACATATATTTTTCATGGCTCCAGATATTTCCTTTCTTTGCATGACAAGGAGCACATTGCTAATGAAATCTGGAGAAGACTATGTCATGTTGAACACATGCAACAGTGAATTTGGGAGAAAGCAATATGTTGATGATAATGAAGGTTAGTAAGTATGAAATTTATCTGTGTCATTGTACAAGGCAGCAATCCTCAAACCAATTACCACTGATTTCTACTCTAGAGTAAGTGACTTAAGGATTGCAACCTAAATATTACGGATGCTGAACATTCAAGACCAAACATGAAAGATAATAGAACATTTTTAATTTGTTGGGTGATATTCTGCCTCCACTGAAGTTAATGGGAATTTTGCCATTTACTTGAATAGAGGAGGGTTTCCACCCGTAAAATTAGAGTAGAGAAGAAAACAAGATGGAGGAGTACAGAAGTAACAATGACTAGCATAAGTATTTATTGAGATTTATACGGCCAGAAGGTACCATTATGATCATTTAGGATGTTTTTAAACAGGGCAATTGGTTCACTTACCTGTTAATTGCCCTTCTGGTGTGGTGTGCAGAACTGGAACTCATAGGGATGATTCCCTGCCTATACCCGTAGGAGGCAGAATCTCAGGAATCCAACTGGTCATGTGCAGAGGGGGGTCCATCCCTCCCATTTACCAGTTGTCCAACAGGTGTAACAAAAACTTCTCAACGAAAATTATGTAATAAAACAGAAAAAACTCTTCTTATTTCTGTCGGTGATATATTTCTATATCTATATCACTTCATCCAGAACAGAACCAGAGGGAGGGCCAAGTTCCTGTTGTGCACACCCCACCAGAAGGGCAATTCACAGGTAAGTGAACCAATTACCCTTTCTCCTAGGGTGTGCAAAACAGGAACCTGTAAGGATTTCCCAGAGCAGTATGCCCCAAGATCCCAATGTGGGTGTGAGAGAAACTGGACCAATACAAGAGTGAGTCATACTCACTACTCTAACACTCCCTGCAGAACCCTACAGCCAAAGGCTGTATCTGCAAAGTCGAGGATATGAATTTTATAGTGCCTAGTGAAGGAACATAGGCTGGCACAAGTTTCTACAAATTTCAGCATAAAGGGCCCAAGCTCTCAAGGCCCAGGATGCTGCTGTACCTCTTGTAGAATGGGGAACCATACCCTGAGGGGGAACCAAATCAGAGGCTTTGTAATACACATGTAATGTATTGCTGAATACATGTTGAAATCCATCAGCCGATGGAGGTCCTAGAGGCCTTTAATTCTCTCTTTCTCAGGGAAAACTCTACCAAGAGGACAGAGGAGTTCCTATAACTAGCCAACCTTTGCAGAATTTTTTTTTTTTTTAGTGCTCTCCTCACATCTAGTGTATTCCAGCGCTTCTCCAGGGGATAAGAAGGATGCGGGCAGAAAGAGGAGACCACAATCCCCTCTTGCCTGTGAAAAACTGAATTGACTTTAGGCATAAAGGAAGGATCCAATCTAAGTACTATGGTGTCTTTTTTAAAGATACATAAGGATGGATCCATTGAGGGTGTTCCCAGCTCCGAGATTCTCCAGCCAGGTAATTGCTATGAGAACGGAGACCTTAATGGTCAAGAAAAAATGTATGAGGAAAATGTTTCTTCTGGGCAAGGAAAAAGGCACACAAAATGAAGGAGAACTGCCTAGGTGTGTAGAGCACACAGATTCACCTCCTATCTAGTGAGAGGCAGAATTCCAACTGGTAAATGAGAGGGATGGACCCCCTCTGCACATGACCAGTTGGATTCCTGAGATTCTGCCTCCTACTGGTATAGGCGGGGATCATCCCTACAAGTTCCTGTTCTGCACACCCTAGGAGAAGAGCAAGGCAGGCGCAGGGGGGTCTGTGGCTGCTAAGTGGCATGTCTGCAGGATGCCCACACACATGACGTATGTGGGGAGCTCTTCACATAGGTGGCTTCCAATAGGATTACCCCGGCCATGGAGGCAGCCTCCACACATGTGGCTGGCTCCACACGGAGCACTCCCAGTTTTTCGGAGATGCTCCATGCGGGGTCATGAGTGGCCACTGTGTCACTTACAGGAGCACGTTTCCCCACACACCACACAAGTGTTTGGACTTGTGGTTGATGGGGGGGGGGGGGGGGACATGCATGGATGTGTCATGTTTAAAAACATCCTTAGTTTAACCTGCAGTATCAATAAGTAGATACTGCATTATTTCAGATTCTTATCTAGGAAGAATGTTGACCCTCGTTTTTGAAAAGAAAAGAAAAAAAGATTACTGCTATTTTTAGGAGTGCTGTCAAAACTAAGACAAATGTCAATTGGCTATATAGCGAGAAGGTGATAAGAACAACCAGTAACAGCATATTATGAGTCTCATGCTTTCGTTGCTAAGTTTAGTCCATCATAATGCATAATATAGTTGCAAATACTTTCAAATGGCTTTTGGTATCCCAAGTGTGATGAACTGATTAAAAGCACAGCTGAGAGAGAAAGGCAAGGTGGATTTTAAGTCACCTTTCTGTAACTTTCTGATTGTGTGGCAGCTGAGGAATTTAGCTACGTTTAGATGGTAGTGTAGTACTACAGATTTGCTGCTCATCATATTTAAATAATCATCAATGTACGTGAGGTACTTCTAAGCTATTCATTTGTATTGTGGTAGTCCTTTAATTCTCCCACATGATCTCTGGTTCAACAAAGTACTTGCTTAACTATGTGCTTTATTGATCTGGGCAAGGTCTTAAGTACATTATTAAACACACAGTTAAGAGCCACCTTGAACAGGCATCCTTTCCTTCATAGGGGCTTTGGGTTCTCTAGATGCTTTGTTTCTGAAACCCTGGGGAGGTTTTCACATAATTTTCAAAAAAGGTTATTTTCTTTTAGTAAAAAAAACTAAGTTGTCTATGATAATGGTTCTTGGTACAAATGTAATAGCACATTGTATGTATTGTGTACGTGCGTATTAGCCTTTCACCTGTTTTAGATCTCTTAATTTTCTAATCTCAATATTTATATTCAGATTTCCTGTTCGTTTTCCTGTCTTACAACTTTTGTGTTTTACAAAAAGACCTTCTAGGTCCTGTACTATTTACTCATGCAAAGATTGTTGTGGGAAGTATGCCTATGTACAGAGTACCAGATTGGCCTCTATATTTTAGTAAATGAAATTTAAACTGAAAAGAGCAAACTTGCATAAGTGTCTGGCACCAAAAGATTTATAATACATAAAGACTATAAGGATTATCTAACTTTGAGCAAAGCCCCAGCCTATAAACACTTACATGCATTATCTCAATAAACAAACAGTAAATGTTACTGTTTTTATTGTTGTAAGCCGCCCTGAGATTCTGCAGGAAGGGCGGCATATAAATTCAACTAAATAAATAAAATAAATGGGAAATTGCCTATTTATGTGTTTCAGGGCCAGGGCTTCAGAGTACATCACTCAATCTGCTTTACACATAAAACATTTTAGATTATAAAATCAATTGCTCCTCTCCATAGCTCAGCATCAAACTCTCACTGTAGAGGTGCTATAGTGATTTCTAGACAAGCAGTTGGAATCTAAGACCTATTTTCAAGCTTTTAAAACTTTCCTTCGTGCCAGAATTAATTTGAATGGAAAAATAATTTTTGTTCAAAATTTAGTTTGAATCTTTCAAGCTGCTCTTTAATTATAAACCCACAGTAGTGTTTTCCATGCCTGGAAAGGAAAAAAGCATTGAAAATATCTCCTGAATAGCTGTATCTAAAATTTCCAATTTAGTATGTAATCTAGTCCTCAAAAAGAAATAAGCGATTGTCAAAATTAGAAAAATACTGTAATATTGAAGTAATAAATGAATGGATAAACATGTGCTAATTCTATTATTTTCTGAACTATGTTTTGAAATTACAGAGGACTATTGTTTTGATATGCATATATATGTATGAGCCTATGTATCGGTACCTCAACATTGAAATAAATACACATGCATTTATTTGAGTTACTAATACATTTAAATAAATACATATACTGCATTTATTTGAATGTGATCTCATACACATCAGAACATTTAATACAAAAATAAAGATGAAAAATTGCACATTATGTACAATGCTTTTGCATGCACCAAAATTAGGAAATTAAAAGAAATATGGTTCCTGAGCAACCTTAGATCTGCTATATAGCATATAGGCATAAAGACAGAAAAATTACTAGATGCAGTAAGAGAAAATACAGGAAAGCTAAATTATGCTTGCTACAGGAAACATAACTTTGAATTTCCTGCTCTTGGTACATGTATAACCATTACCATAACACTACATTAATAGTTTATTTGCATACTATTCATATTACAATTTTAGATTGTCTTGTGCATGTTGAAATGCAATTTAGAGGATATAAGAACATTCATGCTAAACATTTAGGTAGCAGGATTTGTTCCAATACTAAGTAAACTACTAAAAAATAAAAACAATGTAAAGATCAGTCTTATTTATATAGAAATTGTTTGGGTTTTGTTTTATCTCAGGGAGTCAACTACTTCATGTCCAAAGGGATACTGGACAATTCACCAAAGGAAATAGCTAAGTTTATCTTCTGTACAAGAACACTAAATTGGAAGAAACTGAGAATCTATCTCGATGACAGGTAATTTGAACCTATAATAAGGAAAAGTATTGTATTCATTTTCATTTATATGTTTCAATAATCACTGTCTATACTTCTGTAAAATAATAAAAAAAAAAACAGGAAAAGGTTTCATGTAAAGCACATAAAAGGAATGCAGCTGAGTTATGGCTTTTCTAATTAAGAAAAATCTGTATTGGAACTACTTTAATATAGAAGCACCCACATGATGTACAAAAGACAAGGAATAATGGCTCTGATCCAAGTTCCAGGTGCATGCACAGACCAAACTCATCCCATACGTGCACATTTTATTTGCACACATAGCGTCTGGGAGAAGGTCCCACACACACTCGCATTTATCCTCCGCTGGGTGGCAGCACAATCAGGAGGCAGGGAACTTTGCTATCTGCACGCACAGGGGGTGAGTTTGGCACGCAGACCTTGGATCCAGGCCAGTTTGTATAAATAGTGGAGTTCACATAGTTCCCCCTTATCAGTTACAAACATAAACTTGAAATTGAGAATAATTCTCAGTAAAATCATTGTGCTTCACAATTTTGAACCGGTGCTAGGGCTGGTAAGTTGAAGGTAGGCTACATTCCCATTATAAACACTCAAACTTCCAAATGTTCCTATGAATAAATGGTTTGAACTTCCACTCTTAAAATTGCATTGTGTGTTCTTTTAGTGGGTAGGATGGTAGATGCAAAACTTGAAGCTATTCTAGTAAGCCAGTCTAAGGTTAATTGGTTCATGTCATTTTCACCGAGTCCTACCATTTTTTACAGGGCGATATCTTCCTCATTTCAATGAGTTGTGCCTCACAAATTCACAGGCATGTAGCCACAGCAGTTCATCACTCACTTTGGATGAACTGCTAGTGTTTAGAGCAGTATTAAGAGTTTTTAAATTTTGTTAAATCAATTCTTGTGCATGTGCACTGGAGACAAGCATTACCATACAGCTTAGGAAACTGACAAGAAGCAGTAGTGCTACAAAGTATCTAAAGGTTACAGCTGGAGATCAGGACTTGGCTGCTGAGGGATCATCAGGGATATAGGAGGCAAAAAGCAGGGGAACTGTGAGCGATCACCACCGCGGGTGTCTGGGGGCTGTTTAAATTACCTTCTCGGCCAGAGTGCATCACCGTCTGAGAGGTGCTCTGGCAGAGAAGAGACCCAGTGCCTTCATATGATGCCCAAGTGTCTTTTATAATGGTTGAACCCACCACCTGGGAGCTGTTTAAATCCTCTTCTGAGTCCACAATCAATGCTGCTGAGCTCAGGGAAGTGGGGTGAGCTGGATCAGCAGTGAAGGAGGGGGGAGAAACTATCCCTGCCCATTCACCCTGCCACTCACCCGATGCCAGTGCACCCAGGTCTGGAGCCGCCACCACTAGCCACCCGGCCGCAGGGAAGGGGAGCCAGGTGGTCTACTGACGCACACAGGGAGAGAAGAGTCTTCAGCCTGCCCAGATCAGGAGCACCGTGCCCAGGTAACCACGTTGTGCAGTTTTCCTCGGCCAAGGGATCCTACTGGGATCAGGCTGCAGGGGGTGGGGCACGGTGAGCTCCAGGCTGGGCGACTAGACGATGTGTCTGTGCATAACCAGAGCCTGGGATGAGCTGGGGCAGGGGAGGAGGAATTACCATCCCTGCCTGCTTGCTCTGCCACTCGCACATATCTTGTGCACCCACAACTAAAGCCGCCACCATAAGCTTCCCAACCCCACCATGGGGGAGGGCAGCCAGCCGATCTTTTAGGATGCACAGGGAGAAGAGAGTCCCTTGGGAGCACTGGGCCCAGACTCAGAGAAAGGGTGTGTGTGTGTTTGTGTGTCTGTTTTCTCTGTGTGAGTGAGAGAGAGAGTGAGTGACTGACCTAAGCTGTGTCAGCCAAGGCCTGGGAGCAGTGTCAGTGAGCTGGGTAAGGGTGGGATCCCTTGGCCAAGGAGAGATTCACCCGCCCCTGGCCTCTCAGGTTCAGAGCCTTGGGGCGTTCGTGGATCCCCAGCCTCACTTGGATGTCCAGGTGGCAACTGTGGCTGGGAGCGCCTTTTTCAATTACATCTGGTAAGACGACTCCGGCTATATATTTTGGATCAGGCCTTGCCACCGTCATCCATGAATTCGTTACCTTGAGACTGGACTACTGCAATGCACTCTAGGTGGGGCTGCTCATAGTGACGGTCCGGAGGGTGAAATTCATGCAGAATGTGGCAGCCCATCTGCGTACAGGGAGGGGTCATCGCAAGCACATTACTCAAGTTCTTTGTGCACTGCACCGGCTGCCTATAGTCTTCCAGACCTGATTCAGGATGCTGGTGTTGACCTATAAAGCCCTAAACAGTCTAGGTCCTACCTACCTGAGGGATCACCTCACCCCCAATACCCCGAGGCGGCCCCTTTGATCGTCTGGGGGCGCCCCCCTGAGGGTCCCGTGTTTTCATCGGGTGGCCACTGTGGGGGGGAGGACATTCTCAGCAGCTGCCCCGTTGCTGTGCAACTCCTGGTGGAGGTCCGCCTCTGCTCAGATCTGCTCAGCTTCCCGCAGCAATGTAAAACCTGGTTGTTCCACCACGCATTTGGTGGAGGGGTTGGGTAGGATGGGGGGGGGGTGTTTGATATAGGGGGTAGAATGGATTTTTAGATATGGTTATTGGTGTATATTGTTTTATATGTTGGATATGTAATCTGCCCCAAACTGCCTGAGGCAGGAAGGACAGGGTATTAAGTGTGAAAAATAAATAAAAAAATAAAACTACAGTTGGTATTAACGATGTACTGTCTCACAAGTTCTGTTCACTTACAACTTAGGCTCCATGCACCCACACTTTGCCTTCGTCTCTCAGTCTCAAACCTCTTACTCTGCAGGTTGGGGCAACACTGAAGCTGGGTCAGGAGGGCGTGAGCTGTCCCCTCGCCCCCTCCTTTCCCTCTATCCTTTCATTTGGGTTGGGGAGAATGGGACAGCTAAGTAATGGCTCCAAACCCTCTCTTTTAGCCAGTAATCCCCACTGCCCTTCCAGAGAACTTAGGAGTTGTGGCTCCCACACCCCCACCCCATCTAACCTACTAAGTGGCTCCCACACCCCCACCCTTTAACCCTACTAGGTCCCCACCCCACCAGGAGTCAGGACTCCTGGCTCCTAGCCCTTGCACCCCACTCGAGCCTGGTAGGCTGCGCTCCCTTCACAGGCAACCCAACAGGCCTGATTCTCAGCCTGATCTGTTCTCGTATGCTCTCAACCTTGTAACAGACAACCCAGGAGTCTTGGGTCCAAGTTGCCCCTTCTAACCCTCTTGCCTCCACTCCCCTCACAGAGAACTCCAAAGTCCTGGGAAATACGTCTGTCTGTATGGCCCTTTTTAAATAGACACTATAACACCGATAAAATGGGTGTTACATTTTATTATATATTTAGTTTATTTATTTATTTTAAACATTTATTAGTCGCCCCATGTGCCTACGGCATCCCGGGGCGATGTACAATTCAGTAAAAAAAAAAACAATTTTTAAAAACCACACACAATTTTAAAACCTCAAGACAGGGTTAGGAAAAATAAATAAAAATAGAAATAAGGGTAGGGAAGAGCTAAAAACTCTAAACCACCCTCCCCAAAAGCCTGGGCGAACAGCCAGGTTTTACAAGCCCACCGCAATGTTAAAAGGCTTGGGGCCAGGCGAGCTTCCTCTGGGAGGGAATTGCAAAGAAGCGGCCCTGCCACAGAGAATGCCCTCTCCATTGTGGCCCCCGCTTGACATGGGGGACCTCCAAGAAGGCACCCCCGGCAGACCGAAGGAGCTGCTCTGGGGCACAGAGGGCGAGGCGGTCCCTGAGGTATGAGGGGCCGAGACCGTGAAGGGCCTTATAGATCAATACCAATACTTTGAACCTGGCTCGGCACGCTATTGGCAACCAGTGCAGAGTCCGGAGCACAGGTGTTATATGCTCCCGACGACCAGTCCCCATCAGGAGCCAGGCCGCTGCATTCTACACTAGCTGCAGCCTCCAGACCAGGAACAAGGGCAGCCCCATATAGAGCGCATTGCAATAGTCCAGCCTCGAGGTGACGAAGGTATGGATGAGGGAGACCAGGTCCGGCCCGGAGACGTACGGACACAGCCTCCGCACCAGATATAACTGGCGGAAGGTGACCCTCGCCACCACCTCCACCTGTCGATCCAGGCAGAGACCCGAGTCCAATTCACCCCCAGACTCCGAACCTGCCGAGCTATAGGAGGGCGAAACCCCCCCCCCAATCAGGGGGGCCGACACCTCCCTCGCTCTCCCCACCACCATCACCTCCGTCTTACCGGGGTTGCGCTTCAGTCTGCTCTGCCACATCCACTCCGCCACGGCTTCCAAACACTGGGATAGCAACGAGACAGCAGGGTCTGGGTCAGCTGAAAAAGAGAGGTACAGCTGAGTAGCATCAGCATATTGGTGACATCCCACCCCGAACCCTTTCACGACCTCCCCCAAGGGCTGTATATATACATTAAATAGTAATGGAGAAAGGATGGAACCCTGCGGAATGCCGCAGGACAAGGCACGGGGGCAAGATGTTTCAGCTCCCAACACCTCAGCTTCTCCCCGAGAGGAATGAGCGGAACCATTCAAGAACAGTCCTGTCCAGACCCCCCCACGTCACGCAGCCATCTCAAGAGCAGCCCATGGTCCATGATATCAAAAGCAGCCAAGAGGTCTAGCAGGATAAGAAATGTAGAACATCCTGCGTCCGTCTCCCGGCGGAGATCATTGACCAAGGCCACCAATGCTGTCTCGGTGCCATAGCTGGGGCGGAACCCTAATTAAAAAGGGTCTAGGAAACTGATGCTGTCTAGATGCGCCTGGAGCTGGATCGCCTCTGCCCACTCAATAACCTTCCCTAAAAAGGGAAGGTTAGAGACAGGTCCGTAGCTGGCGATTCTGCAGGGCAACACTGCAGCCCTGCAACATGGGCCCTTTTCACACGAGATACCACCACCCAGTTTCGCTGAGTGGAGATGGGTGGAGGCGTCTGTGTAAACATGACTTGTGGTGGGTGGGGTGCATTTTGCTGGGTGGAGATGGGTGGAGGTGTCTGTGTAAACACTGCAGGTGGTGGGTGGAGGTGCATGCATGCTCCCGTGCAACACTCATCTCCACCCACCCATAGAGCAACAGACTCTACTACCGATTGCTCTGTGGGTGGGTGGTGGGTGGAGATGGGTGTTGCGCAGGAGCATGCACGCACCTACACCCACTGGAAGTGGTGTTTTCACAGACACCTCCACCCAGCAAAATGCACCCCACCCAGTGCAAGTGGTGTTTACACAGACTCCTCCACCCAGCGAAACTGGGTGGAGGCATCTCGTGTGAAAAGGGCCCATGTTTCAGGGCTGCAGTGTTGCCCTGTACCATGTATAATAAAATGTAACACTCATTTTATTGGTGTTAGTGTCTGTGTAAAAAGGGCCTAAGTCTCGTATGGAACAGGAGTAGTGTGTGTGTGTGTGTGTGTGTGTGTGTGTGTGTGTGTGTGTGTGTAAAATGACAAAAAACAAACAGGAGTGGAAGTGGAATATCAGGGAGGGGGCTATAGGGAGTCAAAGGATAAGGAGTCAGCTATGGTAAGTGGCTGAAATTATACAAGTGACCTGACAGGTATCCCATCCGTCTTCTGAATGATTTATTTCACTCAGAACTTTGTAAATATTTCAAATTCCTCTCATCATTCCACCCACTTACTTCCTCCTGCACATTGTATTTTTTCCTATCATTCCAACTATATCACCATTCTAACCATTTCACATCTGGTGCCTTCCTAATTATTTCATGCTCTCTTCCATCTGTACTCCCAAAGATGCAGCTGTGTTGATCTTTGATGGTCACTTAATTTTATGATGAAATGACAATAGCATTTATTTAGAAATTGGTGTTGCTGTTTCCTCTATTCCTTCCATTGCCATTCCATTGTATTCATTACAATATGTACCCCACTAAACGTTTTTATCAACCATTTGTATACAACTGTACACAGCATCAGTGTAGTCAGTGTGCTCTGTTGTCCCATTCTCCCCTACCCAAATGAAAGGATAGAGGGAAAGGAGGGCGTGAAGGGCCAGGTCAGATCCTCCTGTCCCAGCTTCCGTGTTGCCCCAGCCTGCAGAGGATTGGGTCTGAAAGATGAAGGCAAAGGGTGCATGGAGCCTAAGTTGTAAGCGAGCACAATATGTAAGACGGTAAAACGTCTTTACTGCTAACATGGCATGTAAGTTAAGGTGGGAGCCTTAATTGGCAATTTCCATGCATTTTATTGCATGATTGAATTTGCAAGAGCCTTCACTCTCTTAAACCAGAGGTTTCTTGATTATGGAATTTGCCTGGCTTTTTAAATAGATATTCAGTAAACAAAGTTACTCCTACTATCTACACAACTATTCCTACACTGGTTACTCAACAGACACACCTCACCCACCACGTGTATTGTAGAAAATGACACTGGTCATGCTTCTCCTCTTCACCTGATCTAGGACCCAGAACCTTTCCAAAATCACAAGTCTCAAGACTTAAAAATCACAAGAGAAGCTTCAAAATCATGAGATTTTAGGGAACAAATGTATTCATTATTTAAGGAAGGACAAGACTCAGGTTCCCTAAACACTTCAGCCTTATGATGGGACAGCCAACTGGATTAAGAAAATTAACTGCATGTTGAGGGTTCTTTATCTTGGTTTACAACTCCATTGTGCATTGGTATGAAGTCCCTCTTGAAAGCATGACTCTTCCCGTTATGGGGAAGCTGGTAGGGGGAGACCTCCATCAAGAGGACTCCACGTCCTATGGCTTTGTAGACAACATGTCACTAATCTCTTGTATGAGCTTGACCAATACTAAATTTACTCTCTTCAACTATGACTAAGTCTCTGTAGGTCACTTTTTAACGATGTATTCTGTCTCCCTCCAAGTTAGGATGTTGAGTATAGATCTGTTCTGTAAATCTACTCTAAATAGAGGCTCTTTTGTGTTTATTTTTTCCCTGTGTGTAAGTGGGTAGGCGTATATTACAGGAGAGGGAGAAAGGAGAGATTTCAGATCTCGAAGAAAATTGCAGGAAACTAGAAGGGTGGGGGCAGGCTGGGAAACCCTACCTGTTTTTTTCCTCCAGGGTACCCCACCCCCTGCTTTGAACTATCTGTTTCTTGAATGTGTACTTTCAGCAACTTCTCTGGCAGGAGCTGAACGTCTGTGTGAATTAATACTGATGCTTCCTGATGTCGGGAAGCTGAACTGCTGTTTCTCTCCTTTAGTACTAAGAAAGCTGTGTTGTGGAAAAAACTTACTAAGAAAGCTGTGAAATAACGGCTGTAGGAGAATCACTGCTGCTGGATGCAGTAGCAGGGTGACTTGCTGGGGGAGATAGGGGATCCTCCTGGAGCCGTTCCTAGCTCTGTCGCTTCTCTCAGCCCCCACCCCCACCCTTCCCCCTCCCACTCAGTCCTGAACTGCTCCCTACTCGTGATCCTCCTGGAGCCGTTCCTAGCTCTGCTGGATCTCCCAGTCCTTCGGTTAATTTTACCCAGCTGGGAGAAGTGGTAGAGCAAGGAACAGCTCCAGGAGGATCCCCTATTTCCCCCAGCAAAGTCACCCCCACGCTGGGTCCCCTGAACCCCTTCTCTTCTTCCCTTCTCCCCCTGGTCTGATCTGCACCCCTCTGCTCCCTTCTTTCCTCCTCCCACATAAATCTGCACTCCCTGCTTCTTCTACTCCTTCCCCATCCCGATCTGCCCCCCTCCCTTCTTCCCACCTCCCATCCATTCCCGATCTGCTCCTCCTCCCTCCCAGTCCCAGTCTGCCCCCCTCCCTTTTCTTCCCCCACCCTTTCCGATCTGCCTCCCTCTGCTCCCTTATTATTATTATTATTATTATTATGAGCATTTATATAGCGCCAGCAATGTACCTGGCGGTTTACAGAGAATAAGATAGACACGGTCCCTGCCCGAGAGCTTACAATCTAAAGACAAGGGGAGGGGAGACAGGGAAGGGGGAACAGAATGAGAGACAAGGGATGCAACATTAATGAGGATGCGAGAGCTCAGGTACACTCCAGTGAGAAACAAGGAGAGTTCTCAACTGAATTTCTCGGAGAGATAGTAGGGGTCACCGGCACTGGTGTTGGTGATAGTTGAAGTCGTGGTGAGCTCAAGTTCATCGTACAGGGAGAATTGGATGGAGAACGATGAGAAGTCATGGAGGGTTTGGATTCCGATTCAGGATTTAAGGATTTATTCCTCCTCTTCTTTTGGGGGGATTTCCTGGACTTCCCTTCCTTCCTTGGGATCCTCCTGGAGCCATTCCTAGCTCTGCTGCTCCTCCCAGCTGAGTGAAATTAACAAGAGGGCTGGAAGGAGCAGCAGAGCTAGGGACAGCTCCAGGAGGATCTATCTCCCCCAGCACAGTCACCCCCACGCTGAGTCCCCAGCACCCCCTCCCTTATTCTCTCTTCCCACCCGGTCCCAATCTGCACCCCACTACTCCCTGCTGTGCAGCTGACTGCCACCATATAAGTTTCACCTAGCTAGTGAAATTTTACAAGCTGGCAGCAGAAACACTACTAATCTGCACCCCCTGCTCCTTTCTTCCCTCCTCCCACCCAGTCCCGATCTGCCCCCCTTCCCTTCTTCCTCTCTCCCACCCAGTCCCGATCTACCCCCTGCACATCCATAAACATAAATACGACATGGATGGACGACAAACTCAGCCTGTTCCTGTCGTCACTCCATGTCGTATTTCACAGAAACGGGGTTCTCCATAGACTATCGTTGAATTTTCTAGATATCCTCACTTTAAAAATCTACTCTGATTTTCAAAAAGAAACTAATTACACCCCCTGTCAGCTTCCTTCAGTTTTCTAAAAGGCTTGCACCTCCTCCCAACCAACACTAAACTCCTCTACCCTGGTCAGATCGAAAAGGTCGTACTGGCTGAAAAAACATACTTCAGAGTACGATTTTCTCACTGCACTAGCTCAGCTGTTCTTCAACTAATTTGGCTAACATTTGGTCAACATCAACCTCTTACCCAAATGATCCTTTACCACAAATGTAATAACTTTAATCATGTTGATTTTATAACAAATAGAATATTGGGACTTTATAATTGAGCATGCATCACTCTTTAACTATAGAGCGGATCTTGCCGCTCTGTAATTAATTTCTATTTGAAAGGGTGAATACCGTAAACTATTTTTACAATAATATGCACATATTTGCCTCTCTCACATTGGCAAAACAAAGACGCCGTAAACAACACTATAGTGTTCTTATGACATGCTAAACCGTGACGACTCTCGCATTATAGCTTTTCTTGTGACATGTTAAACACTGACAACTGCCACGTTATATCATCCTTATGATGTCATTAACACTAACGACTGCCATTTTAAACAGTGACAACTAAATGGTATGAGATCCATCACTAAGCTTGGCTCAGTGAAGCAACCAGCTCTGGGACTGAACAGAAAGGAAACATCCACACATAACACTGCACAAAGATCTGTCACTGAGCTCAGAAACACAGCCAAATCTGGGGCAGGACAGAAGGGAAATAATCGCACATAATACTGCACAGACATCAGCCACTCTCGAGCTAAACAGAGACAACTGCCATGTTATATCAGCCACACAAAACACTGCGTTGGTCATCACTGAATCTGTGCACTGTTTCCAACAGGTGGGCAACAACCGTCCAAAAGCGAAAACTAGATGTCTTTACAAGACACAGAAAGAAAACACAAAGGCCCTTTTCAAACAGGCTGCGGTGCAAAGGGGGGAGGGTGTGCGCTGAGGTGGTTGTGCAGGGAGGGGGATGGTAGGCGATGGTAACATGGATGCACACCCACCCCATGCACTGAGCCATCACCCTTTTTGGCCTATGATTCCATGTGTGGAAGATGGGTAGAGTGCACACACACACCTCCACCCACTCGCCGTGACACACAGGTGCCTCCCCCATGTCCACGTGTGCATCGCCCATTTGACCGATGTCACCATGCATAGGGTATTGGTGAACGTGGGTGAAAATGGGTGGAGGCTGGGAGTGCACACACACCTCCACTCACCCTCCATGGAAGTCACATGAGCACCCCAACACAACGCATATCATGTGCACATTCTAACAGAACGACGCTTTCAAAACTCTTTGTTCCAAATTTGAATACCTCATGTACACCATGGCCTCTGTAGGCTAACATTGAATTTTCAAAACATCACAACTTTAAAAACTGCTAACCGGATTTACAAAAAGTAAACAAAAGACACACCCCACCAGCCTCTTTCAGTTTTCTAAAAGGCATCCACCTCCTCTCAACCAACACAAACCCTTCTACCCTGGTCAGTTTGAGACTGTCAGACTGGCCGAAAAACACACTTCAAACTTCGATATCTCTGCAATTATCTAACTGATTTGCCTGAAATGTGGTCAGCATCAACCTCTTTTCCACGTGATCCTCCGCCACAAATTTCAAAATCCTAATTTTAATCATTTCAGTTTTATAATGAATAAAATATTTGGGCTTTATAATTGAGTGTGCATCATGCCTTAATTATAGAGCGACTACCACCACTCTATAATTATCCTCCTCGCATCTCAAAAACCATACAAATTTCTTAACAGTAGAAAACCTTATGGTTTAAAAAAATGTTAAAGGTAGGCTCAATTGTAAACAAAACTTAGCTTTCAAAAAAAAAAATACACCAAAGAAAACCCCACCAAAAACCCCCAAGAAAACTATTTCACAACACCAAAAACCATGGAAATGAATTACACTTAATTCTCTTATTTATTCTTACTATTTCTTCTTATTCTTCCTATAATTGCTTGCATTTACACTTAAAATTACTTTTCTATAAATTCTTCCAATAAATTAGTTCTTATGGCCAACATTAATTATTCATCCTTCATACTATTGATAATTTAAACTCACCAACTTGCCACTTCAGTATCAACATTATGAACCTGCCTAAACTCTTTTTTTAAGTACATATTAGAACTTGATATTATACAGCTGCGCCACAAATTGAGTCCACATCCTGTCAATTAGGTTGTCTGCAGCATCACTTGTGTACATGTCCACCAGCACCAGTGTAGATAGTGCCATCATGGCATTCCACCTGTATGGCTGCACTTTTGTGCGGGGCCAGAAGCAGGTGGATATGGTTCCTCCCTTTCCAACTGCTCCCACTCTCACCATGGGAGTCTCAACCTCTGGCGGAGATCCCTCCATGCCCATCCCCGCTGCGGAGCCACCGTGGATTGATGCGGATATGGACACCATTACTCTCACGATGTATCCCCGTTGAGCTTGAGAGGCAGCCTTTGTTCAAGGAGCCACTGGAGGTTCTGGTGGAGGGCACAGAGGACCTGGATGCCACCTTTGTAGAGGAGGTGGTGAAGAAGAATGGTAAGTTAATGCACCTGGGGGGGAGGGAGGGTCATATTTACACAGCTGCATGATAAAGGCTTTTGTTTATTGTTATATAATTATGTGGGGGTTGTTTTTTTCTTTTTTTCTTTACTGTGTTGACAAATGGCCCAGAGAGCATGGAGAAGCAGCAGGAAAATCTCTGGGAAACAGCTCCACTGGACTGGCACAGAAGGCATGGGAAGTATGTGGGAATGCACTATGGTGGGACTGGCAGGGCAGGGAGGAACCATGGAAGTCCAACAGGCTGGTGGGGGCCGGGGTGGAAGCCAAAAAGGGATGTGAAGAGGAACATAGCATAAATGGTGGTGCCTGATTTATATTACTGTATGTTCTTCACTCCTGCATAGTGATCACAGGAGAATCACATGGCAGCATTGGCCAGGTATTCATTCCCTGTTCTCTTCTGGCAGGTGGAGGGCTGAAAATTGGGCATGCCCAATGCAAGACTCGCCTGGACTACCAGGGGGAGGATCGGCACTGGACCTCCCTCTAGCAGCAATTTGAGTGGTCGGACAGCATGACAGAGTGGGCAAGTAAGGAGATGGCTGAATCCCTCCCACCAAAACCCTCCTTTACGTCTGTGGGGTCAGCCATTTGCACCATCCGGTCCAGCAGTACTTCCACAGTCACTGTGCAAACCTCCACTAGTATGGTGTCTGCCTTGGAGGTTCCAAATTGCTGGGCAACAGAATGGCCGGATTCTGGAGTGACAAGCTTCCAGATGGTGATGGCAATGCACATCTCGGATGGGTGACTGCATCACCATGCTCTGTTTCACCAGTCGAGGCCTGAGGATCTCGGCTTTCTGCAGGATGAGGCGACAGAGCATCCTAAAGTTTGTGACCCATTCAGCATCTCCCCACGAGGACAGCATGCTCTCCTACCGGTCTCTGCTTTCCTCCTTGACACAGTCCAGCCTCTTGCAAATGGTGTTGGAGACCAAAACTGTGTCTCACGACAGGTACCTCTCAGCATGCATCAGCTCCCTTACATGGCTTCGATCATCCCCAGTGCAGTTTATTGGTGCCAGAGGTAAACGAGTGCAGTGCAGAAGCTGCCTCTCCAGTGCGGTGTGCCCAACTATCCCAGCCAGTTTTCGAGCGATTTCAAGGCACAGAAAGGTTTTTGCATCATGCCAATGACATTGGAAGGCTTGCGTCTGTTGGATCACTCACAGGTTCCTCTTAGCAGCAGTGATGAAGGCCTGGGATGTGATAACGAGCACCATGAAGTTCTTGGCATGCGCCTCCATGGATGTGGTTCCGGCGTTTGAGGACTCTGCAGACCACACATCAAATCTTTTTAACGGCTTAAAGAGCAGGGCAGCTGCCTACTTCGGATTGGATGTGTGTCACACGTGAGCAGCTATTGGCCACTATTGGTCATGTGTCCTCACAGCACTGACTGTTGGCTGGTTATTGGTTGAAAAAGGTTTTGCAAAGCTTATGCTGGGTGTTCGTGTTGCTGCACCAGCACTGCCAATCTAGGTGGTATTAAAGTGCATAGAAGTGTTTGTCAGGAGCATATCAGTGCACATACCAACTCATCTAAAAATGTTATGGATGTTAGCACCACGAAAGCATAGAATTTTTAACTGGCGCAGAGTAGAAGCACAGAATATTAAAAAATGGGAAGGTGCGGGTATGCTTGTAATATGTGTGTGGAAGCAGAGCTACCCGTTGATTAAAAGCTAATCCTGTTTTCTTTTGAAAGTAACATTTTTTTGTTTCCAATGAACATAGGAGGTTGTAATGCCATAGAAAGTTGTTGCTGCAGGTTGTTTGCCAGGGAAAGCCAAGTGGCTTCAGCTTTGGTCTGTGGGTGTTGTGGCCGCCTGGGGTACAGGGCCCAGAGAGATTGTGGGGAGGAGGGGTGATGGATTCCCTGGCCATTTCTGACATTTGGGTGAGGCCTGACGTACAGACAGAACTGTCAGCCTGTGCATTCAAAGGGTGGCCCATTCACACAATGGGGCTCTATGTATGCATGATGGAGTGCAGACACTATGCAACCCTGCTGCATTTCCAAGTTCAGCAGAATGGAATAGCGGGATGAAATGAGAGAGTGGAATGCTCTTGAGACCGTGACTTTTCTGGACGTTTGTGCACTGCCCAAAGTAAGGCAGTCACTAACAGTAACTGGACCTTCCCTGCTGTTTTTCCTCATCATTGCCCTGATGACAGCAAGAGGATACCCATGGGGCTACCAGGAGTGCCTCGATCAGATGTTTTCCCCTAAGAGATTCAGTTCCAACAAGTGACTTGGGATACAGGTAAGGTGAACTGGCTGATGAAGCGCTTCTTGCCCTATATGAGGTTTGGAGAACTGCAGAGCTCCCTGGCGAGCAGGGATGTTTTCTGCTCCCACTGTATGGTAATGCAGAAGATGCTAGAGAGCAGGTACAAGAGCTACATGATTGACTGGGGGTTTTATGTGAACAGAGGGATTTTCAACACCACTGCGGGTGAGACGTTAATAAAAACCCGAGTACATCGCTGTGAGCTGTGGATGCAAGAAACCATGCAAAGACTGATTGCTTTCTCTTTCAATTTTTGCATTTGCTTTTAATTTTCACTATAAGTGCTCAATAAAGTATGTGATTTCCTCAATAAGCTCAGCATGCTATGCATAGGAAAAGGTTATTTCCAGCAGCAATCTAGTGCTGGAAGGTATAAACGCAGGTATGAAGCTCTCTGGGTGGGCAAGGATAGCCGGCAGACGCATCCTGGAGTCATAATTGCCCAGAAGAAAGCAGGGCATGTGCACATGTGCAGCCGCACATGGCCCCGCAGCCAGCTGGGGCCCCGCGCTTACCTGACTGGGTGGGAGGATACAGTCAGCTTCTCCCCCAATATGTTCTGCCTCCCCTCCCTGGCTCCGGTCCCCATCCCTCACCTGACTCTGCCTCCTAGTAGCACTGCAACTAGCAACAACAAAATCACTGCACCTAATGTAACAAAGCGTTCCAAAATTTACTAATTCAAGTTCACATACGGTATGGAGAAAAATATAGTAACAAGAAAGTTGCAAACAATAGAACAGAAGTAGCCGCATAAACACTGACCCTGTGCAAGAAAAAGGAGAATAGGGATTTTTATACCCCAAATTCTAAGAGACTAGCCCAAAATAGGGTTTCTTTTTTCACAGTTCTTATTTGTTGGCCCAACGTTTTGTTATAAAGAGATAGCTTCCTCAGCGGCCCTAATTAGGGTTTACGAGAATTCTCCAAAGTCACAGGATCATTTCTTTCATATAATCGGTACAGACTGTTTGTTCAATGGTTTAATCTTATAACAAAAATACCAGTTGCTAAATTAGAGCATATAAACACTTAACTGGTTACAAAGTTAACAGAATATTGTACAGAAACTACTAATTCAAAGATTCATTCTATAACAAAAATTAATTGGATAATAGATTATATAGACCTTCCTGCATAATTTTAGTCACAAATAAACATGTCAATAAAAGCATTCTATTCTGACTTCTCAAGTTCTCCAGTACCAAAAGCTCTAAAAGGTCTCAATGGAGATCTTAAGATCACGTGGCTCTGCACTAATTGGCTGTTTGCAGTACTTTATACAGAACCTAAACAGCTGGTCTCAGTTTCCCCGCAAGTGGTTTCTCATCTCAGACAGACACTTTTTGGTCTAAAGCAGTGGAGAAGGAGGCCCCGGTCGAGCCTAAGTTTAGCTAGAACGTCAGATCTATATGCATCTATATATCCTGTCAGGTTAGTATACATATCGCTATATGGGTCACAAAGGTTTTGGGTCAGCTTGAAGAAGTTTCTAACAACATGCATTTGTAATGTTTCCAGCTCAGACCAAAGAACAGAGACCCTTTCCAGCATAGAGGAGCATTTTGGGTTTTTCCGGGCACCTTAATATAGGTGAGATCTATCCCTATTAAGGTCACTCTTTAGAGCTTTTGGTACTGGAGAGTTTGAGGCGTCAGAATAGAATGCTTTTATTAACATGTTTATTTGTAACTAAAATTATGCAGGAAGGTCTATTTAATATTATCCAACTAATTTTTGTTATAAAATGAATCTTTGAATGAGTAGTTTCTGTACAATATTCTGTTGAAAACTTTGTAACCAGTTAACTACTACTACTACATTGGACTTTTATACCGCCCTTCTCGCTGATCGCGTCTCAGGGCGGTTTACAGCAAAGCAAAAATACAACAATATAGCATCAGTATTCAAAACATTATCAGTAGCCACAGGAGTAAAACAATTTCCCACCCCTTGATACCCCCTAGCAATATATAATATCAAAATAGCTACAAGACTAGAGCACAATTCCCCCCAAAACCTCCCCCCCCAATGAGCTAGTCCATTCTCAGCTCTTGATCTGAATGGGGAGAGAGCTTATGGTTTTGCCCTAAAGGGTAATTGTAGCAGATGGTGACTAATCATTGTTGGAGCAATTGATTCTGCTGTGTGGGAAGAGGATACTGGTTTCTGGTTACCAAGAGGCAATAGGAAGAGGATTATGAAGCCTAGGGTCCTGAAGAAGTTTCACACAAAAAGAGCATATTAACCGGGGGGCTCGTAACGCTCATCTTATTACACACGCTCATCCTATTCTACTTATTTTTCATTATGCTTGTTTGGTAGTATTATCTGTTGTTGTGGCTGATTTTACTTTGACTTATTAGTCTGCCTGTATTTATATTGACTGGATTACATTTACTCTATTATGCTCATTTTTCATTATGTTTATTTGGTATTATTTGTTGTTGTAGTGGATTCTATCTTGGGGTGCTGTTATACCTGCATTTACATTGGATTATTGCATTAGACTATGTATGTTGTCATTTTATATACAATTGCATAATTATGAAGTGTGTTTGTGCTCTTTGTTTTGTGGGTTCCCAGGACTTATTTTATTTATTATTTATTTATCTGTATTCAAATTTCTACCCCACCCCCTCNGAATACTGTCTTTAAACCCCCACCCCATAACCAGGTCATTTGCACCACCACCCCCATATAATCGATTCACGCTGCCCTGGGGGCACAAATTAAATGGTTATGGGTGGGGGGCAGCGTGAATTGATTATATGGGGAGACGGGTGCAAATGAACTGGTTATGGGGTGGGGGCAGCATGAGCTGATTATGGGGGCACAACTGAACTGGTTATATATATGTCTCTTTTCATGGCATAATGCACTTAATAGGCTAGCTGCATTTGGGTGTCTTGTGTGTTTGATAACAGCATCTCTGGACCGGTTGCACCATGTGCATGCACAAGGCACAGGTGGCACCGGCAACAAGAAGCAACAGGCCCTGGAGCCTCACCTCTGTGCCTGCCTCACTGCCCGACCGACTGCCCCTACAGTGGAACCACTCCTGGGGAGTGGTGGTAGACGCTCGGCTGGGGGTGGGGGGGGAAAGCATTGGGAGGCTGTGCTTGTCTAGACCTTCCGAGGGGTGGAGAATGGGAAGTCTTTCTGTCCAGAGGGAGTAAATTTTATGTAAATGTACACATTTGCATAATTAGGTGGGGTCTAATTATGCAAATTAGGTCCGCTTTGCACATGGCCTCACAAACCCTGGAGCCAGCCCTGGAAGAAAGAAACAGCTGTTGCAGCTTCTTGTTTCTATGGTTCACTGGGTCTGTGAGTCATGACAGGTAGTGGAGTACTGGGAAGAGGAGTTAGTGGACAGAGTGCGGTGAAGAAGAACGCCTGCCCGTGTGGGCTGCCCAAACACACAACTAGTATATTCACTTACTTAAATACTTACTTAAGCATGTACTTAAGTAGTACAAATGACCATGTGCATGCCCAAATGTGCACCATGAGTTAATTTTCCATTAACCGAGTCAGTGAAAGCCAGTATGGTGTAATGGCTAAGTGTGCAGTACTTGGGTGGAGAGGTAGTGGGGGAAACCCCAGTTCAAATCTTACCTTAGCCAGAAACTCACTGGGTGACCTTGGACCAGTCACAATATTCTCTCAGCCTGACCTACCTCAGAGGGTTGTTGTGAGGATTAGAAGTTGTGTTTATTAGTTATTTGTATAGCGCTACAAGTGCCATGGCAGAGGGGCGCTATATAAAAATAAAGATTATTATTATTAGATTATTATTATCATGCGGGAGACTGCCCGTTTATTAGTCTCTACACACTAAACGTGAGTGAGGGCTGCATGGACCAAAGCCGGACTCCAGCAGGCTATCGTCTTGTTTGTCAACACACTTTATTTGGACTGGTACTGAGCCTTTTTTGTGGTGTCCAGAGAGCATGGAAGACCTGTGTGCATGTATTGGCCCAATTCTCCCTAATTGGCCTTAGGTATTACATGTGCATGCTGAAATATGCACCATGGATTAATCTTGCATTAACAGAGTCTGGTCTTAAGCATCTTAAATGGTTATTAAATAGATGCTGTACTGTATACAGTAATTACTGGCTTTATTTTGGTTTCCTTGGCTATATCAGGTTGTGTTGTAGCCTTTATTTACTTTAATGTATTTTGAGTGTGTAAGGGAAGCAATATAAATGTAGCATGTTTCTTTATTAATAACTTTGTTTATTAAACAGAGCTGTACATTGCCGTAGGAGTATGAATCTACACTGTTCGGAGTTGGTCATTTTTTAGATTTTCTTTTCTCACTACAGGTTTTGAAACTTTACTTTTAAAATCTTCACTGTAATTTCTGAAACTTAACCTCTCCCAACTATCTAAAACGAAACCTCTAAAATGCATATGCTTTTGTTTTCAAACCAGGCGAGATGTTTTAGATGATCTTGTGACACTGCACAACTTCAGAAATCAGTTCTTGCCAAATGCACTGAGAGAGTTTTTCAGACACATTCATGCCCCTGAGGAGCGTGGCGAGTATCTTGAGACTCTTATTACGAAGTTCTCACACAGATTCTGTGCTTGTAACCCTGATTTGATGAGAGAACTTGGCCTTAGCCCAGGTAAGAAGAGAAAACTTTTATTCAGTGAATCACTCTCTCATCCACATAGTTTGGAAATTATCACTTTTCATAATAGGTTTAAATGAAAGTCCAATGGAGCTTTCCTCAAAGTGCAAAGTTAGATTTGGAGAGTGGATCAGATTTGAACATACTGTACATATTCACACTAACAACTACTTTGACTTCTAATTATTTTCTTCTAGTGTAGAAACAAACCCAATTTTCATATTCAACAAAAAAAAGAAAAAGGGAGGGGGGTCATCTTTTCCTTTCCCACCATCTGCCATTTGTCTCTAACTAGACTCAAGTCCTGCAAGGGCTTACATAGTCGGCTTCTTTCCCCATTAATAGTCTTGCTGAACTCAGTGGGGCTAATCACATTCTTAAAGTGTACATGCATAATTATTTCCAGTCAGGGGCCTTAGACTGCAAACTCTTCAGGGCAGGGAGAAATCTGCCTTCATCTGTAAAGCATCTGGCATACTTTGGTTGTTATATAGATAATAAATGAAGTTTGTGTTCATGAAGCATTTCACTTTATAATATTTAATACTGACTTCAGCGTACTACCCAGATAGTCAAGTCACTCACGTGCTTAAGATTGTAAAATTCATAGTCGGAGACTTGTTAGCTTAGCTGTCTGTAAAGTGTCATCCACATTTAAGGTTTTATAAACAATAACTTCTGAATTTTCTTTTCCTTAGATGCAGTCTATGTATTGTGCTACTCTTTGATCTTGCTTTCCATTGATCTTACCAGCCCTCATGTGAAGAACAAAATGTCAAAGAGAGAATTTATCAGAAATACACGGCGTGCTGCTCAGAACATTAGTGAAGAATTTGTTGGGCACCTTTATGACAATATCTACCTTATTGGCCATGTGGCTGCTTAAAAGCACAATTTGCTAGGACTTAGAATTTATAGTTTTTTAAAAAAAACAAAAAAAACAAAAGCTACCCAAGGAGTTAATTATTTTGTAGACATGGAGGTTATATTAGTGCTGGTCATTCTAACCTCTGTACAATCAAAATGTGTGTGCTACATTTTTTTTAGAATTTACCATGCGAACCAATCGATTTTGCAGGATTGTTTCCTAATTTTGCTTATGTTTTGCACAAAGCATCGCCATTAATCTGACACAACCATTTTGGAATGTTAAACTGACAATACAGTCTAAAGCTGACGTCGTGGATTTGTGTATTAGATTTGCTTGAAAACTTTAACCAGTTCCATTCTTTTTTAAAATACCATGTAATGTGTACATATTTAACAAAAGAGATTTATAATCATAATTATTTTATTGTAAAATATTTTAACTAAAGTTTTTCCTGTTTCTCTCTACAGAATGAGTGTTGTATTTCTTTTGCATTTTATGTTTTGTTCTTGTGTTCATATTTTTAGTTATCTCAAATACATGACTTAGGGTGATTTCAGATGTGCCGCGGCAGCTCCCTGCCACGGCACGGAATCATGAAATCACCCCCCTCCGGAATAGCGCCGGCCGGTCAACAGACGTGCTGGCGGATTCCGGAGGGGAATCGGGAGGGGACAGAGCTGCGTGGCGCAATGTGCAGCCACACAGCCTCGCCCCCCACCCCCCAGGCCGCCCGCCCACCTCCCAGGGTCTGGACCACGGCCCAGAATCGGCGGCAGTAACGTCCACCGATTCCGGGCCGTGGGGCGGTAACAGACATGACGTTACCATGGGCAATCACAGTGAATCCCCCCGTGATTGACTGTGGTAACGTCTTGGGCCGAAAAGAGATTCCCGACAGGTGTTCACCCCCAGCGGGAATCGCTTTGACCACGCTTCCGGAGCTCCGGGCGGCCAGAGGGCTGGAAGCGTGGTCGAAGAGATTCCCACCGGGGGTGAATATCTGGCGGGAATCTCTTTTCGCCCGACACGTTACACCACCACGATCACTACGGGGGGATTCACCGTGACTTACCATGGTGGCGTAACGTCTGAAATTACCTCTGAGATTCATGCCATTTTAGATATTCCACAAACATTTGTTGCAGAATATAAACATGTGGTTTTAGATGGGGAATTAACTTAGTCAGTTAACACTAGTTTAAAACAGAACCACCAGTTCTAGTCAAGACAAAACCTTTTGTGTCTTGTGAAGTGAAATAAAAAAGGGTGCCTTTAAAAATGAGCTAGCCCACATTAACCAACATGTTTTGGGATACTCACTCCTTACCATCTAGTATAGAAATAGTTCCAGTGAAATCCACTTAAGTAGAACTTGCATAACTTGAATTTCTGGCTAAGCAGAATTAATTTGTTTTTTTCCAGACATTCTATAGAGATGTGCTGCTGCTTTATCTGGATAAGTAGAATTCTTAACTCTGGTAACTTTAACTTTTAAGGTGTATGGAGTACACACCTTAAAAATATCACCAAATAAAAATATCAGAAACTTTGCATTAATGGTTTCTTGGCAGCATGTGATTAAAATACTGCAGTATATACTCTGGCAGAGCAAATCTTCTTGTTGGGTATGCTGAAGATAGTCATTAGGAAACATCAGTTCTTTCCAGACATGCAGACTCACACTGACAGCCAGGCAGAGCCTTATGTATGTGACCACCTGTCAGTTCTGGCTCTGAGAGTCTCAAACAGGCTGTAAGTGGAGTGAGCATTAGGTTTCTCTGTCTTCAGACCCCCCAAGAGTGCCAGAGTTGGAACTAAGACTGCATTCTCACTGGGCAAAACGTGCAGCATTTGCCTCGGGGAAAAACTTTGGGAGGCAAATGCTGCGCATGTTTAACCTGGTGGAAAAGAAAACAAATGCAGCTTTGTCTCCAAACATGCAGAGGTTACAGAGCGCGATCCAGCTCTGTAACTTCCACATGATCAGAGGCAAAGCCACACAGGTTTGCTTCCCACCAGGCTAAACATGCGCAGCATTTGCCTCCCAGAGTTTTTCCCAGAGGCAAATACTGTGTGTTTTGACCAGTGAGAATGCAGCCTATTAGGATTTCAGAAAGAGAGAGAGAGAACTGCTCTGCTTTCTGCTCTGACTCTGAGGGTAGGGAAGGGGACTGAAGATTAGAGAAACTTCGTCCTTATGTAATCCGATTATCCGTTTTCTCCATCTCCGGGTCCATTTTCTTAAAGTCTGCTTAACTAGAATTTTTGAGAATTCCAACCTTTTTTTAAAAAAAAATTTAATTGGAGAAATTCAACTTAAGGAAATTCCACCGTATAATCATGTTAGACACATTTTAGATCTGTCAAGTCGTGTTGTAACCAAGACTGTTTCCAGACTAGGAAAAGTGGTAAAGCTTAGCTAACAGATGTGGAACAAGTAAATGGGGAGCTATTTCTAAAAATACAGCTCCCCATTTACTAAAAATACTAGTATTTGGGGGGCACTAACAGGTAGCAGATTTAAACAAATAAAAACTACTTTCTCACTCAACATACATACAATTAACATGTGGAACTCTTGACATCCTCATACCAGAGGATGTTGTGAAGTCCAATATCAGCTGCGTTTTTTAAATGCATAGATGCATTCTAAGCCATTTATGGATCCATCTCCTATTAATCAATTTGGTCAGAGGACATAAACTCTTATTGTTCGGAACTTAAGAGTAAATAACTGAAAATGTTTCCATTATGACCTGTTGCGTATTTCTCTAAAGCGATCAAAGCTGTTCACTGTTGGAGACGGCATGTTGGGCTGGATGGACCATTAATCTGACTTAGTAGGGCACTTATGTTCTTAAAGCTTTTTCTTTGCCTAGACTCATGATAGCATTTTTCATTTCTATTTAACTTGATTCTTGAAGCTAATTGAAATAATTTTATGCTGAATCTAGATTAAACTAAATGATTAGTATAATTTGTTAACCTCAACTACTTTTCCTAGGCTAGACGTACTCCAATCAGGTAATATGGGCTGCAGCACTACAGCTTAACACAGTCTTAAATATATTAAGTTGTATCAGTGTTTTTTTCTCACACAGATGGGGGGGAGGGGCTCACCCCTCGAGCAGGTGCAGGGGTGCACCCCTGCATCTGCCCACTTGCAGCTTAGCCTGGGTCAGGTTTAAACGATCCAGCGCCTGCCGCGGCCCACAGTCCACCCATGCAGTGTCCTCTTCCCCTGCACCAGAGATTTGTGGGCAGCCTGCCCTGTCTCTGCTCTGCCTGCACATTAGCCGGGTTGCCTTTAAACGGGTGGCCTGCCTGGGAGTGAGGCGTGGGTGCTGTCCATGTGAAATGCCCGAAGTGAGCTAGGCAACTCAAATTATACCAGGTAACTTAAGTTAGCTAAATCACTGTTTTAAAGCACCTTTTCCCCAGTCCATATCACTTGAAAGGCAGACTCGAAGGGTGCAACCACACAAGCCGGCCAGGACCGATTTCCCCCATGTGCCTGAGAGCAGACAATCCTAGCTGCCATGCTTTGGGGCCAGTGCCAAGAGCAGGGCACACAGTCTGCCTCTCCGCAAGGAAACCGGGTAGGCTGATGTCGAACATAGGCCAAGGCACCAGCCACACACACGGGCACCCTGTCCCAACTCCCCCAGCCCAACCAATATCTTGCCCCAGAACCTCATTGTGGTGCAGATGGGGAGCAGCCTTACAAGCAGCAGCTTGGTACTGCGATTTGGGCAGCTTCACCCCCACTTTGGGTAAGGCTACTATGCACTGTGTCCCCAGCCTTTCTCGGAAAATGCAGGGCATAGCCGCCAGCTGCCCAACCCAGGACAGGGTGAACATCTGGTGGCCAGTGGGCATATGAGCCACTGCATTCTGTGGCAATGGTGCCCAAATTTGGGTATGGCTGCCTAAATCACAGTACCAGCTTGTGTGGCTGTACCCTAAGTGGGGTGAGACTCCGGAATATTTTCAAGACAATTTCAATTACAATACTATCGAGCAATGTTTAAAGACTGAACTTTCAGCTCTTCAGTTCACATTCAAATCAATGAGAATCACAAAATTAAAAGCCATTCAGTAAGGTGTTTCACTCATTTACATGTAATATTGGGTGAAAACATATGAGACAGTAGCACAGATTGGCAGATCACCTGCCCATCTATTAGCTGGCTGCCAGATATTTGCCTGCAACCTACCTGCCCCGCAGCCTCCCAAAGAATATGAAGGCCGTTTTGTGGATGAATGCTGACCAATGTAGGTGGATGTGCACCCACATGGTACCTCCAATCTGTTAGGGTGTGTGCAGCCTCAATGCGCATGCAGGTCTGTCAGGAGCATAGAGTACCTGCGAAGCACCTAGATCAGTCCAGAGAGCAGTTGCATATCAGTGAAGGGGGGTTAGAGCACAACAGGGAAGAATACCTGCCTGTTCAATTTGTTGCGTTGAACATGCGAGCGGCAGATGCACGCAGGCTTCACAAAGCCCATGGGCCACAGTCACGTTTGCTATCAGATCCCCAGATGCTTGTCTGGACTGACCCCAGGCATGTCAGCAGCTAGCCCGGACTCTCGTCTCAGCAAATGTCCAGCGTCACAACCTGGACTAATGCCAACCCGAAGGGAGCAAAGCAGGCCAGAGAATGTTCCCGCTGGTCCGAATCAGGTCTGTACGAGGCCACCATAGCTGCCCAACATGGTGTGGGGGCGGAGCGCTGGGCACAACATGGGTACATGCTGAGCAGCCACATGTTCATGCATCTCCCCACCCCGTCACCCTGGGCTCTGGCTGCATAAACGTTTGTTCCACGGTCTGGTCCAGACCGTGTCCACAGCGGCTTCCTGACCCGAGCTGGGTCGGGTTGTTGCCGCAGCATGGTCATGTCTGTTTTTACTCTCTGTTCCTTCATTTGTTTTCCTGTTGATGTTTACTTATTTACATTTCTGGCATTACTGTACCACTAGAGTGCTTCATAGACATCATTAAATATAGTCTTGGGACCTGGATGAGGTTGGAAAGTGTTACTATCTCCGTGTTATACATGAAGAAAAAAGAAAACCTCTGACAAACAAAAACTTGAACCCAGATTTTTACTTGATGCCTTAATTAACATAAATGATACTGAAGCCAAAGTAAAAAATTATTGTGTTCTTTGATTCGTGCAGTATTTGGTGCATTCACTACTGTAGTGTGCCACTCGTTCAGGTGCAGAATTTTCCCAGGTGTAGCAGGTAGCAGACATAGCTGTCCAGATACACTACATAGTAAGTCTACATAAATTGCACTCCCAAGACATCTTCACAGTGTAAAGGTATTGGGGATGGGAGGCAATCCTCTCTGTTCCACTACCCCAAGAGACATTCTACTATGCCTCTTTCACAAAGCCTAGGAATGGCTGCAGCATACACTTCTGGTGAAGAAAACTGTAGGTTCCAACTTCTACTTATCTGAAGAAGGACCCTAAGGAAGAAAAAGTAGGTTCTGACTCCTGCTTTCCTGAGGAAGGACCCTGTGAGATTGCAAAGCTTGCACATTTCCACCAACAATAGTTGGTCCAATAAAAGATATCATGCATTCCAAACTACTTTGTCTCCATCTCTCTCACTTGGGGCCAGCACACACACTCTGGAAGAAAACTCACCAATAGACAGTTTGTGCTGAATTCAATCCAGAAACGTTTACTCTCTAAAATAAACAGCTTTCATATTAAACGCAGTGTTTTTAATATTTAAATATTACGTAGCAGCAGGTTTTATGTTCCTGTAAAAGAAAGGTAGTTACACAACATTGCCCGCTGCACACATTTAAAAACCTGTTGGCAGAATTAATGTTCTCTTTAAGGTGCATGGAAGTTAGCAATACAGGCCCTGATTTCCCCCCCACCCCCCACCCACTGCTACCCCATAATGCTGCTTGTGGTTTGGCACGGTGGTTTGAGAACAAGCCGCAGTTAGGAGGTGATAATGCAATTTCCCTCTGTGGTAGGAAAAATGGGCAAATAATGAGAAAATCTGAAATTATACTTAAATCTCACCAGGCAAAACTTCCATCTCGCATCCACAAATGATGTTTAAGGCCTTAATTCTGATTTCATGTATATGATAACTCCACATTCCCCACAATGGAGTGGTACAAATGTTCAAAGTACCACTATTTAGGGTTTGCAGCTTGGTTAGGCAGTACAGAGCTATTGACCAGGATCTACTTCAGGACTTCAGTCCAGTAAAACAGTTTTCCTTCGGTCTTTGCACCCACCTGTGGCAATATTTATGGAAATGAGCCACAGGCCTCCTGGGCCATAGTCAATAAGACAGAACATTGAGAAGACAGCCTTATCCATTTTCTACTATTGTACCCTATGCAGTTGTGTAAGAACAATTCCTAACCATACATATGTCCACAGGCAGGACACCAGTTGCACAACTCATTTATCTTCAGTACCCCACTGAGAACACATAGCGCTATCTGCCTTCACTTTTCCTCAGTCATGCATTTGCATGTTTGTCAGTGAATATTTTCATACGTGATGGCTGGAGGAGCAGCCATGCTTTGATCCTGCCCATGGTGAGAGCCCTCACCACAGACAGGATCTGCCCCCACCCCCAGCAATGAACAAACGTGCTGGGGGTGGGGAGATGGCAGGGGATGACATGGTCAGCACAACCCTGCCCCCCGCACTGTTCAGTGCAACCCAGCCCCCACCCTGACAGGCAGGGCAGTGGCCTATGAGGCCGCCATGCCCACCCGGAAAAGCTCCAGCCACCAGTCAGAGTTAAGTAGAGCGGGCCATCAGACGTGATGGCCCACTACCACCATCCAGGGTTGCCTTCCCCAGACCATGGCAGGGCTAACTCCAGGATGTGCACTGGCAGGGAGCCCAGCGCACAACCTGGAGTTACCCTGCCACAGTCTGGGGAGTACTCTGCTCCCGCCCACAACAAACATCTGGCAGGTGGGAGCAGATGTGACACCACCATGGGCGACCATGCCGTGGTAAATGTGGCCACCCATGGTAGCGTCGCATTTGAAAATACCCAGTGATGACATACAACTATGGGTGATTTCAGACGTGACGATATCACAGTGAACCACGCTCAATTCCACGTGGTGGCTGTGATAGCGTCACATGTGTTGGGGGAAACGGATGTTTCCCCCCAGATGTTACCATGGCTGGGGATTGCATTCGACACGTGAGCAGCCAAAGCGGGGGGACCGGAGGCCACCGCGTGTTGAATGCAATCCCATGCCGGGGTGAACCCCGGCGTCACGTCTGGTCGGGCGCCACGGCCCGGGATCACCGGCGGGACCCCGGGCAGTGGCGAATCCGGCCCGACGCGGCGGCCTCATTGGCCCCGCTGCCCGCCCGTCTCCCCGGAGGGTGGGTGGCGGGAGCGTGGAGGAGGCGGGGCTGTGCGGCCGCACGTTGCATCGCGCGGCCCCGCCCCCTCCCAGATTCCCTGCCGGGATCCCCCCGGCACGTCTGTGACGGGGTGACCCCGGCGGGGAATGACTAGGGTGATTTCGGTACGGGCCAATGGGCCCCGTTACGTCTGAAATCACCCTATGTAGTTGGGGTTTGGGACATAGGGTATTTTCAGACGTTACTTACCACACTCAACCATGGTGAATCCCCCGTGGTGGTGAATGGTCGCATAACGTCTGTTTGCGTGCCGCCAGATGTTCACCACGGTGAACCACTAACGGTGAGCAAAATAACCACACTTTCGAGGATGGTCCGGGCATCATCCCCGAAAGCGTGGTTAATTAAACCATGGCCCGGAATCGGCCGACAGTAACATCTGTTACTGTCGCGTTTTCCGGGCCATGGCCCAGACTCCAGGATAGAATCGGGTGCAGCGGCTGCATTGGCCGCTGCCCCCGGCCATCTCCAGGAGGGCGGGCAGCTGGGGGAGCGTGGGGGTGGGGGGCTGTGCGGCCGCACATTGCGCTGTGCAGCCCCACCGCTCCACCGCCCCCCAGATTCCCCGCCGGAATCAGCCGGCACGTCTGTTGGACATGACGTTTTGATTCTGGTGGGGAGCAAATGGTGATTCCGTGGTGGGGCCAATAGGCGCCCCGTCATGTCTGAAATCACCCATAGATATGACATCCTTAAAGATCCAAGTGCCCAAGTTGAATGTGGCTTTGGGTATTCAGACCAACATTTTTAAAAGTGTCCAGAATTTAAAAATGCTACTTGGAACACCTTCCGCTTGATTTTCAGACATCCTGAGCACCTACAACTCCCATTGACTTCCGAGGTGTGGGTTCTCAGTACCTCAGAAAATTGAATCCAAGCTCCACATATCTCAAACTGGACTCAAACTGAGTTACCCATAATAAAAGCCTCTTGTGAAAATATCAGCGCCTTTGTCTTCAGCAGTGCTGTAATGTGTCATAATTGTTCTGCATGTTTCCAGATGAAGCTAGTGTAAACATCAAGAACACAAGTTCCTGCGTATTTAAGAAATATCATGTACTACACTTGCTCAGTATGTTATCCTCAATCCCTTCTAATGTTTTCATTTCTTTGGGTTTTTGTTTTTTTTAAAACTTGTTGCAAACTTGCACAGCTACTATTCATCATTTAGGACTACAGTGGATGGATGCCATATTTGACGTTTTAAAATGAAGCATAGTCATACTCTTGAAAAGAAACATGAACACATTTTTAAACACACAAACATTTGAAGGGGAAAGGGTGGGAATTCACATTCAAAAGCCACAGAACAGTTGAACAAGTTTTACTGAAACTTTCAATAAAATCATGTTTCAGATGAGACTGAATATAAATGTCTGAATTTTGTTGAAAGAGCTGTTAATGTTAATATAAATATTTTAAAAATATAAATACCCATCTCATCAGATAATGCTACTATCTAGGTCCTGTTGTGTACACACAATAAACATAAACACACTATTTAACTTATTCGTATGTATTCTTTCCATTATGATTATTATTATTTTATTATTATTTTATTAATCATTTATATAGCGCCAGCGATGTACCTGACGCTTTACAGAGAATAAGATAGACATGGTCCCTACCCAAGAGCTTACAATCTAAAGACAGGGTGAGGGGAGACGGAATATATATGGCAGGGTTTCATTCTGGGGAGTTTGTCATTGTGAAATCTGCTTTTGAAGTTTTGTTTTACAAGAAAGGAATTCTAAACTATATTCTCAGCCAAGACAGATACAACATTTTGTCTTTTCCAAAACATGCAACATTACACAGGAATAAATCTTTTTGAAAATGAGATTTATTTGCCTTCTACTCAGTTGCAGTTGAATAATCAAAGTGCAGATATTGAGAGTTGGTTGGTTTGGTGTTTTTTTTATATAATTCAAATTACTACCGAAAGTAATCAGCATTAAGGTTCATTACTAGTTTTCTGCTTTTGTGAAATCTTTCCCTTGAATCTCAACGGCACTATTAAAATGGACAAAGGACAGACTTAAAGGATTTCCTGTGTCTTCCATAGGCACATTATGGTTTCATTTTGATTTAAAGAGCAATAATGTACAAAAGTACATAATCTACATGTAGAAGTGATTTTAATGGCTGTAATCAAAAATGATGCTGTTGGACTGATAAATCTTCTGATATTATTAATCAGATTAAATTTTATCAAAGATTTGTCTTACTAGCATGGGTAAAAATGAAAAGCTATAGGATTAGTTATAGAAAGAAATCCCTGTACTGACTTCAAAGTTCTGCTTGCACATTTCCAATTCATCATTTTACTGTGTTTGCCAACACCACACTGGAAATCGGCTAGTAAATTCCTTTTGTTAGACTTTCACATAATCTGAAAGGGCAGATGGGATTTAAAGCCAATCCTCATGTGAAATGTTCCCATTTGCATCACTTTTTAACATTATTACTGAGATTCTGTGCAAATTCTAAAGAGAAAGTGGCTGATTTTCTAAGATACTAAGGAACCATAGCTGCCATTAATTTTAATGAGTGCTATGGGCATGCAGCATATCTGACAATCAGACCCAGAGTCTGGTTAAAGATACAATATTATTTCCTTTGTGTGTCTCTCTCAAATATGTTTATTGAGAGAGAAACGAGGACAGGCTATCAAATCTTTTCCAAAGGCATTTCCATTGGTTAAAGTTAGCTTTCTTCTTGGTCGTGGTGGAGAGGAATGTTGGATTTAATTTAAAATGATTAATGAGATTTTGTCAGACTCCCTGCCTTTGCCACCACTGCAGTTTGTCAGCACAACAACCTGGGAAACTCGGACGCCACTCTGTCGCCCAAAACAGCTTTCCAGGAAAAAATAAACCTGAGTAACTAGTGCCAGGTACATGTCAATGGTATTGTCTTTCAGTCGTTGACAGTTTAACTCTAGGTTAGGACATTTACACATTCGGGGGAAGTGAACCTCATTCATTATTTATATAGTCTGCTTTTGACAGTGGATACAAACAGTAAGTGGGGACTTTATTTTCCGTAAAGTCAAAAATGAGCTCCATGGCTGTTATTTCCAAAGACATTTGCTTTGGTTTTGATCTTATGGAAAATAATATTTTCCTATACTGACCCTCAAAAATATAAAATAAGGAGAAAAATGTCCAAATACAGCACAGATTATCAAGACTGATGTGTTTTTGGAACAGAACTGTGACTGTCTGACCTCATTTTGGGTTGTATATGGGGTTGAATATGAGGATCTAATCCTACAAAATCTTACTCTTTCGCTCACATGAATAGGTGATTGAAGTCAAAGTAACTGAAATAAGGAAGAGCTTACAGGATAAAGCCTTAAGTCAGAGATGTCTGAATGTGCATATACTTTGAATGAAACCCTGTCCTCATGGGAGTAAATAGTAAAACTCTCAATTCAGCGGGGTCACGATTTCGTCCATTAAATACTCAATCTAAAGATTTAATGATACACTAGAAATCCCCATTGGGATGCCTCAGGAAGTAAAAAATATCCCAAATGAATAGCTGACCCAGGTAAAGGACAGATGACCTTAATCACATTTACAGCATTGGGAAGAGCCGCTCCCAAAGTTATGTCCCGTTTGTGCAACTATCCAGATTATCAGTGTCCCTATTATGTGGAGCCAACGGTAATGTAAATATTATTTATTTGGAGACCAAAATATTGAATAGTTCAATTGTTGGGCTGTGCAGCCTTCTCTCTCTACGTCCGTCTTTTTATGTTGTTTGGAAACTCTTGTTTACGTTATGTTAGGTTTGTGTTTTATTTTGTCAGAGAAAAATTCACCTCCACCTTTGTAAAGCCTGAATACTGGGATTCTTTATGATTGAGGAACAGGGGCGGAACAGGAGCAGTGGGACGACTAAATTAATTCCTCAACCTGGGGCTAGACTGAATGCCTATGCGGTGTCTATGGGCTAGAATAAAATCCACAGCCTCTATGCCCTAATAGTGGGAGTGCTGAGACCATTCAATCTGAATGAACAAAACCTTTCCCAATCCACTACAAAGTTGATGATTTCTTCTAAACTAACATAAGACAATTATTACGTGAAAGCAGACATGCACTTTAACTCCTTTTTAACACCCTTTTAACATTTCTTATGCATGTTGCAGGACTGCATAGGGTGCCAATACAGCCCTGCAACATGCATAAGAAATGTTAAAGCGGTGTTACACGCATGTCTGTTTTCATCCAATAGAGAAATCAGTTCCATGGAAGCCCAAAGCAGCAGCTCAGCTGGCTGATCTCACCCTTACGTTATATTTATCTCCTTGCCTTCCATAGAAATTGTAAAACCTGGCTCTTCCGTCAGGCGTTTGGCGGGGGGGGGAGATGGGAGGAGGGGATGGGTTAGGTGGAAGGGTGGGGAAATATTTTTTACGCAGATCCTTTATGTGTATATATAGGATACACATCATCCTGTATATAAGATATTATATATTGTAGTTTATATTTTGATAATATGTTTTATTGTGGTTTTATACGTGTTAGCCACCTCAAGTCACTATGGGTATTTTCAGACGTGAAACAACCCTTAGATTCCCCGCCGGGATCACTCCGGCACAGCCAACAGATGTTTCGGGAGATCCCGGCGGGGAATCGGGGGAGGGGGCGGGGTCTCGCAGCGCAACGTGCAGCCGCATGCCCCCGCCCCCCCAATCCCCCACCGCTTGCCCTCTGGGAAGACGGGCGGGTGTCACAACCAATGCGGCTGCAGTGCCCACCCGAAATGACCACGGCCCGGAATCCCGGCGGGGATTCCGGGCCATGATTGCTGTCCAGACGTGATGGGCCCCTTCATCTCCGCCGGGAATCTCACCACGCGATCGGCGCCGGCCCTGCGGGTTCAACCAATCGCATGGTGAATGAGATTCCCGGCGGGGATTGAGCGTGGATAACATCTGGGGGGGAAACTTCCGGTTCCCCAACAGACGTTATGAGGGCATTCCCCACCACAAGGAATTGACTGTGGTTGAGTGTGATCTCGTAACATCTGAAAATACCCTATGTGTGAGAGGGGCAGGATAAAAATATAAGAAAGAAAGAAAGAAGGAAAGAAAGAAAGAAATTATTATGAGTGTCTTAATTACTGTTCATTGTTTTACTACAGCCTTTCATTCCTGCAATGAATTGTCCAGTCTCTGATATGCAAAAGGACTTCTCTTTACAGTGGATTTTCCCTTCTTTGTATTGCAAACAATAATCACTAAATATATCCACAGATATTTTTTCATACTCTTCAGATTTAACCCATAAATATTCCTCAAGTATGGACACCTCCTAAACAAGAGTACTTACCATAAAATCCTTTTCTTTTTCTTTGCAAAGCTCACATTCTGTAAAGTTGTTTCTCCTTTAATGTATTACTTGAGAACATCTAAGACTTCCCATGTGCTCATGGTAAGTGTTCCCTCTCATTAATGCACTGCGCTTAATGAAATATAGCTGTTAATACTCACACTTTAAGTGGAAGAAGGTTTTCTAAAGTAGCAGTAGCACTTCTGATGTGTGATAACAGCAAAAGTGTCTTGTGTGCATGGAAAGTATTCCACTCTAGGAATTTGCTATTTTTGTCTTAGTAGAAATATGATCTGAAATTCAAAATTCTGTGCTTCCATTATATAACAATAAATAAAGCTTTTATGTAATAAAATCAACAACTGACAGTAATCGAACTTTTTTCAGCAACTTCAGACTCAGACATCCTTTAAATAAATGTATTAATATGACTTCCTCTTCTTGGTACCTACTATTATTATTTATCCTTAAGTGCTGAAAATAGATTTGTGTATATGGGATACAACAGGTAAAATCCCCCCAAGAACAATAGCCAGATGCATGCTGTATTTTCATTTATTATAGATCCAGATTTCTTTACTCTGAGATAATATCAGCTGATAGCAAGTTATGTTTTTATGGTTTGACATTTAAAACTGAAGCCATGTTCATTTGTTGTGAATGGCCAAGTAAGTCACATCATATTGTTTTTATTCTGGAAGAAGTGCCACAAAGGCTCATAAAGCACCAGGTACATCTCTGGCGCTATATAAATAATAATAATAATAATAATAATAATAATTAATAAAAAAAATTAATTAATAAATTAATAATAAATAATAAAAAGCCACTGTGGCTGTGAGTCAATGTGGCTTTGAGATAATGAAGAAGCGATTAGAAATCCAAATAAATTTGAATTTTAGTAATTATTAAAACTTTTCTGAGTAATGCAGGCCTCCCCAAAGGCATCATTCCTACGCAAAAGGAAGATACACGTTCTAGGAACAGAATGTAAAGTTTAACTTCTTGTTGTCATATTCACAAAGTGTGTGTGGATGTGTGTGTGTGTACGTGCGTGTGCACATGTATATGTGCACACACACAAGATTTCACTGCCAATACTAATACACGGTTGAAATTTCCTACTCCAAAAAACTCAAGCATACATGTGCAAAAGCCACTTCCCAAAAGCATTTATTGCAAGGAAAACACTATTGCTCAAATATTACAGAAAACAAAGGGTGAGAATGGTCAATTATTTATGCTTTTTAGTTTAAAGAAAGACAGGGTTATTTTTCTTGTTCTTCATTCAACTTCATTACTATTCATGCTACCTCAGTGCTCAGAAACAACAGTGATGGATGCCTAGGGACAGCTTAGGTCCTATTCCTTCCTTCTGCCCATAGCCCACTCACCCTTTTATTCCAACTACATTCTGGGAACAGGACCCTATGAGTTGTGGGAGGTCCTGATGGCCAGGGCCTCCAATGCATGGGGTTCATGAATAAACTTGAAATGATAACATGAACATGAGAAGCCCTGGCATAAAATGTGAGCACTGGGAGTCCCAGCCTAGGAGAGCTGATAACAATTTAGGAGGAGATCCCCAATCCATGGTGCCCAAGAGGAAACTAGAAATAGTAACAAGTATGTAACATACAAACCTGAAAAGATGCTGTATTTAAATAATTATGGTAACACTACTTTTTCTAATGAGTGAGTCAGTGTGTCTCCATCAAACATCCATGGTTCCATGTATGGAGGATATGTAAAACTTGGAGACCACCCACCTGTTTATGTTATTCTTCCCATTATTTCATTGGTGCTGTTGATAAAGACCACAAGATGGTCTGAAACACAGTGTGTCCAGCACGGTATAGCTTTATTTGTAGTGTTAGTGTTCCCAATTGATTATACATGCTTTTGGAGTGAGTAGCCTGATTGGATTTCAATGTCTGTGGATATATATCTGTTTTGAGATTTATTGTTGTTTAAATTTTGTAATAAATATATGATTCCATGAATGCTATGTTTGTTTAAGGTATCCCCACATGTTGTTTGTTATTGTGAGTTGTGGGTGGGGATCTCCATAAATTCCCCAGGAAATTAGCTTTTTGGGTTCCATCAAACATCCCCCATCACCATTTTGCACATGGCCCCAATGTCTGTATATCTGGCTCTGTGCTATGTGTTTTTATACTGAACTATGATCCTGAAAACTGCTCCCTTCCATGAGTGCTAAGTAACTTTGGCCATTTTAAAATGAGCACAGTTGGGGGAGGGGAGGCTGTGTATGCTTGCTGAGTGGAACCATCACGGAGTGCCTATTCAGTTAGACTGTGTGGGGAGGGGTTCTAACAGGTAGCTCCCTGGATGGGTACTACAGCAGCCCCCCCCCCCCCCCCAATCCTCCTGCCATGGATCAGGGAGGAGGGGGAAGTGGGCAATGCTGGCCATTGAAATAGACATGTCTTGGCTGAGCACTGCCGCTGGGGAACCCAGGCGTCCAGTTTCTGTGCCTTACAGCAGCTGTTTCCCCACCCACAGTACCTCTGAACAGCGGACCACTGAGATGACATGGCTGGCTGCCGCCGTTCATACAGACTAGGGATGCATTGGCATCGGCTCCCACACACCTTTTTGCCTGCCCCTGTATGGTGCACTCCAGCTTTTTCGCCAGTGCTCCATGAGCGGTCAAGAGTGGGTGCTGCGTGGGTCATGGGAGCACACACTCACCCAGCCCACCTTCCCATGGGCGTTGGGATGAGTGGTTGATGAGCGGTTGTGTCTTGTTTAAAAATGGCCTTTTCTCCCTGTCTTTAAACCCTTCCTCAAAACTCCACTAATCGGATGCTAATTTTCAGACTGTCTTGCCCATTCTCTTAACTCAGGCCCCTGATCTCCAATCAAACCCTCCAAACAAATCTTCCAAATATTCTGAAATAAGCAATAAATATATAAAGTGGAACAATTTATATGGCTTTTTCCCCTCAAAAAGCAATGTTTTACCAAGAGCTGTATTAATGTCATTATTTACTGTAATATCTGTGAAGGTTCTTGGAAAATGGAATTTGTCAACCTAGCTTCTGATTTTATAACATAAAGGTCAACTCAATGGGACCTTTGCCACTGACATCAATGACGAGCGGAGAAACTTCCGAAATGTTTATAATTGTCATATTTGACTGGTAGCAGAGATGGAAAATGAGGTCTCTGCGAATTTAAAACTGGTTTATTCAATGGTGCCTTGATGTATATAAGAGAGAATGGGAAACATATCATCATATGATCGTTATCTGACTGAAGTATGGGAGCTAAAATATATGAAGAGACTATCTCAAGAAAATGAAAGGGGTTTTTTTATATTTAAGTAATTCTGTGGGGGGGGGCTTGGTTTTTTTTTGTATTTTGAAAAAATGTTTGATGTATTTGGAACCATTTGGAACAGTACATTGTTACAGCAGTATATGAAAGAATGAATTAATGTTTTATTATAGCATTGCCAGTAACACTTTGTACCTAAATAGGTACAAACCTAGGCCCTTTTCACACAGAAATTCTAACAGTGATAAAATAGGTGTTACCTTTTATTATACATGTTGCAGGGCTGCAGGTGCGGTCTATGGGTGCCCTGCAACATGTATAATAAAATGTAACACCCATTTTATCAGTGTTAGTGTCTGCGTGGAAAGGGTCATAGTCCTGTATCTTAAAGTTGTTTGCAGATAATTAAGTCTTACTTACAGCATCCTGGTGAGATAAAGTCATTTGTCCAGTTTTTCTAGAAATATGAAAGAATTTTTACTTGCTATAAATGGGACTGGGGGAAAATAACAATCTAGACAGATGTCTAGCTGGGTTGTATCTCTAATAATTAGAGAAAGTAAGCCATTTCCTTGGGATTTGGGGGTGCTTGTGCTTGTGTGTATTCACAGTGTTCCTAAGGGCAGGATCAGCACCGATAATTTTTTGGATTATGAATTCTCATTTGTGAGCTGTATATTTACAAACACACTGAGGCCTGATGTAATTGTGTGTACAGCATATTTGGCTTCAGTGAAGTTGCAAGCACTATGAACTTACCAATGTCTTTACCCCAAGAGCTCATTTTCCTTCACTTTATCAAGTTTGTGTGGCAGACGGCAGTGATTCAAGGGGTAATTTCAGACCTTATGAAAACGCCTTTCACCACAGGGAATCCCAATGGATTCCCTGTGGTGGCGGCATTCCCATGAACATCTGTTTGACCCCCGTCGGATGTTCACCACAGTGAATCTCTGGTGGGGGTCAAACCTAATCATGGTTGTGGACCTCCAGCCAGCCAGAGGTCGAAAACTGTGGTTATAGTGGCCCCGAGCCGGGATGGGCCAAAAGTAACGTGTGTTATGTTTGGCCCATCCTGGATCATGGTCCCGACCGTGATACTGGATTGGGCGCAGTGATCTGATTGGCTCCTGCGCCCACCCGTCTCCCGAAGGGCAGGCAGCCGAGGGAGTGCGGAGGGGGGGCGGGGCTGTGCGGCCGCACATCACACCGCGCAGTTCCGCCCCCTCCCTGATCCCTGTTAGCGATCAGGCCAGCACATCTAAAGGACAGACGGCCTGATCACGGACCGGGATCCGATACAGATCCCAGTCCAGGCTTCAGCATGGTGGGCCTCCAGGCCCTTCACGTCTGAAATTATCCAAGGTAGGTAATGCAGCCTTATTGGTTGAAAAGCTTAATTTCATGTGGGTATCACCTGAAGATTGTGTCATCATGAACACCAAGTCTGGTGTTCCCTTTAGCTCTCACTGAATGTGGCATTTGTGTCTAATTATACAGTGAATTCATTAAAGATCTCAAAGTAATAAGAAAACAAGCAAAGAAATGTTTGAGTATTTCAGATAAGTAGAAATTAATTATTTAGTGTCACCTACCTCCCCACCAGCATCTATTATTCAGCTCATGCTGGGAAATAATACACATATGAACCAGCTAAAAGAAATCAACATTGCTCTGTTGAGTTCAGTGGAGCTATACTGATAAGACCCACTATACCGGAGCTATACTGATAAGATGCATAGATTTTATTTCCCTAAACCAACCCTGTAATTCTCAAACCACTTATGTTGGAGTAGTCCCATTGAAGTCAGTGCGACTACTCTGAAGTAAATAGTTTGAGGCTGGTGTCTGAAATATATTTTCATACTTAACTAAGTATGGCATTATTTGGCAAATATGATTCTTCATATGTTGTTAGAGTAATGTCACAAACATGTTATATAGTTTCACTGTGTGGATTCCTTCTGAAAAATTAGGACCTGATCCTACTAGCCTTAAAATCCTGTTGTGGCTTCATAAGAGCACAAATGGGCTCTAGAACAATCTCTTTACCACTGAATATTCTCTAAATATATTCATCCCATTATGCAAATATAGCTATGAGCTTAAAGTATATACTTCAAATTAAATCATGGAAATGACTGGGATCGCTAGAAAATTTGGATTAGGTCTGGTGCAATTGTCAGGTTTAAAGTTTTTTTGTTGTTGTTTGGTTTTTGTTCTGTGCTTTTTAAAAATAAGAATATGTCCTTCCCTACAGAAATATAATTGAGTATAAAAAGTTAAAGCCTACTCAGAAATTTTATTGAGCATTTCCCTTATGGAGAAAAAATTATGCAAAGGGATCTTACACTGTAACTGTTTACCTCTCTGTAGATCTTTATCATGTTTCTCCTGGAAAGCCAGTAAGCCACATAATTTAAGGTGTGTGCGCAAGTGCATGCGTGAAAAGACTAGAGTGAATTTGCTTTTCTAATTATTTGATGGGTTATACGGATGCCCCAGGTCTATTAGACATCCAGGATATATAGGCAATCTTAGTTTCCTTACTGGAGTGCCTACTAAGGTGTAATGAGTAAGTTACCTGATCCAGCCTTGTAGATTTTCCAAACACCTAAAGAGATTTCAGTGATATTATGGCAATCTTAATCCTGAAACCACAAAAACTGCCATATGCGACTATTGCTGTGGTCTCTGCCTCACTTTCTCACAGTACTGTGCCTTTAAGAGGCAAGGGTCTGCCAGTTATCTGCTGGCGCATCAGGAACCTGAGCAGTTGCCATAAAGCAGAGTTAAGCAAAGCAGCCTCTGGGGATTTAAAGGGTGCCCCAGGAAAAATTAATCATCCTGTCCTGGCTCTAACTCTGGAAAGGGGAAATTCTTTCAAGGAATGAGGAGAAAGGAGGCAGTGGGATGCTGTGCTTTTGAGTTTATGGCTCCTCTGCTTTCCTCCTGCAGGAAAGCCTGAACCTGCTGAGAAAGAAAACGGCAGAGGGGGATTTTCTTTCCAAATGCAAATAATAAGTAATAATAATATTAAAATATAATTAATAATAAATAATTTAATTAATTAATTTTTATTTTTATATAGCACCCCCTGCCATGGCACCGCACTGACATAGAACACAACTTTGAATCCTCAGAACACCCGGGTGAGGTAGGTTAGGCTGAGAGACTATTGTGACTGGTCCAAGGTCACCCAGTGAGTTGCTGGCTATGTAGGACTTGAAAAAGGACCTCCTCATTACCTCCCGGTCCAGGCACTGCACACACACCAGCCATTGCTAAGTTTGCCCCATACAGACAGGCAGACAGGGATAATCTTCTTTAGCTAAGTGGCTCCAACCAGCTCCTTTGTGAGCAGCGTTAGACTCTGCTAATGCAGCTGTAGGCCATCCCAGCATTGCCCCACAGAGTGATCTATAGTGAGCGGACTGACAGTGAAAAACTGGAGACCCCTTTACTCACTAGAACCATTCAAATGGGATCATTGGGTAGGCAGCAACTACACCCAGCGTCCTAAAAGGCCAGGCAGCCAAAGGGGGAAAGAGCCACCTCTAGGAGCCAGCCTCTCCGCTCGAGTGGGGGTGGGGGGGTGATGTTGACATCAATGGAGTGACTGGATCGTGCCCTTCCCTTGTAAAGCCAGCGGGTCAGAAAGGGAGAGCTCTCTTGTCAGACTGGTTTTGGTTCCGGCCCGTTAGGACTGAAATTTGGGAATAAAAAGAGGAAAGAAGCGAATCCAGTCTTTCGCTGTAGCGAGAAAGGGCCTCAAAAAGGAAGAGAAAGGGGGGAGCTCAGAGGAGAACAGCGCTAGAGATCGCAAAGGGAAACCGCGAAAGATCCCCATGCCGCAACCCGAGTAAGCTTCTTCGCCACTCGGGCCGTGAACCACCTATCTATCTTGGTGAATCATTCGCAGCCTCGGCTAGTCACATTACGGAGTCCGGGTGCGGTCTCCGTCTCTCCCAATCCTGCTATTTCGGAGCCTGCCCAGAGCCCCGTTGTTTCGGAGGTTAGGAGGACGCTCTGCGAAGGGCTCGTTAAAAAATAATAATATTGCTCAGGTCCAATACACAACACGCCTCATTGCAGCACATAACTCACGCCCCTGACATCCTTGCTGTAGAACTTTGTGTCGGGTTTTTTAAAACTCCCTGCCCGCTATTTGGAAGCCTGCGCTTAACTCCTGGGCGGCTCTAAGTATTGTAAAACAGCCTCCGCTTTAGGGTCATTGTGCCTGTGTCACCAGCATATAAATCATTGCTTGGAGGGGCAGCTGCGGCAGAGAAGCCGTCCTGGCGCTCCGGGGGTTAATGGGCCAAAGGTGCAAAGACTCGTTGCTGCGATCCCAGCGCTGAGCAAGGACAGACAGACTCTCACGCTCCGCCAGGGGGAAATGAGCAAAACGCCTTTGGCTGAGACCGACCAGCACAGCGATCCACTAGCTACTTACTCCGAAGTGGTTCTTGGATCGCGGCCTAAGGCCGCCTTTCAACAGCAGACACAGAAACCCTGCACTGTTATCGCCCATCCAGGGTAGGATATCCTGACAAGATTCAGTCTCAGCACCGAGGCAGCCGCAGATGGACTGGCAAGAGGAGGAGCGGTGTCACTCAGGAGTGGGGACGCTGATTTGGAGAACTCAGGGGGTTCATTCAAAGAGCACTCCACTAGAAATGTGGTCTGATCGCCGCTGAACCCCAAATACCCAGGCACTGAGCATTCATTGCAGCAGCTGCTAAGGAACACAGCAACCACACAATCTCTCTGGACTACTAAAGCCACGAACAGCAGCTATGGGGCTGTCATACTAAAGGCCAAGCTACACTTCTCATTGAAGTAACTGAGAGTTTTGCCTGAGTGAAGTCGGCACTCGGCCGTATTAGACTCTTGGTTACTCCAACCAGCCCACAGTTATTATTTCTAGTTAACATAGTGCCAGTACTCTGCCTAATGCAGAAGAGTGGCGATTTGAGACAGGCTCCTGCCCCGAGTGGCTTACAACCTAGGATGCCTCTGCTGGCAGGAATCGCTCGCAGGATCATGTTCCCTGGCAGTGATGTGTGCGCTAGGCATGCAGGATCGCTTCTTGCACCTCTTCACCTTTTTTCTGTTCCAAACATTTGTTTCTCTTATAGTGGGGATTTAAAGGTTATAATGTAAATGGGAAAATCAAATCATTATCTCCTTGCTCATAGTGTGATTCCAAGAAAGGGGACTGGATTCCCCCCACCCCGCCGCCGCCGCCGCCCCATTCTTGTTAAGAAAATTTTTGTTTTTTTGTTTTGTTTTTTGGAAGGCCATTAAAAAAAAAAAAGTCTCAACTGTCAACTGTTTTCCAAACACTAGGCTAACGCTACCCAGACTTTTGTCATAACGTGACCTTACTGTTTTCAAATATGTTTTCCAACCTGTAATCGTTTGTTTGTTATGTCTCAGCATCTAAGAATGAAAGCAAAAAGAAGAGGGGAATTAATGAGTTGAGATGGAGTTATATATATATTTCTCCCGCGGCACCTAAGGAGGGGAAAAAAAGCACACTTTTCATCTTGAGAAAAGCAAAAGTCTCAAGGGCAGAAAAAAGAACGAGGCAAAAACTAGATTTATTTTTGTCGACTTAATTGGCATGCTTTTCATTTTCTTCTTCCAGCACAGTCCTTAAACATTCACAACTTTCTATGAATCCAAGACAAGATTTTTACAACTTTTTTAAAAAATCACTAAACTCAGAAATGCACACTAGCCTTTCAAAGCTAACCGTGCTTAAACCTATGCAGGACATTTCTAATATTGACACTAAACTATTAATACTCTTAAGGATTGCGTTTTAGAGAGGAAAATGCCTACTGGCTATTTGAAATATTTTTATTCAGAAGATAAATGTCCCCCAGTTTTAAATCTCTGGTTGGAAAATATTTGAAATTGTAAATATTAAAGTTCGAAATAGTTTTTTCAACACGATTCTTAAATGACCTTGTCGACATTTAAAGTGTCAGTATTAGGGTTTGCTTTTGAAATGATTTTCTCCAGGAATATTTCTGAATAAAAAGTTTATCTCCATTTAGTTATTTAGTTATTTATTTTTAAAGATTAAAAAAAAATCCAATAGCTAATTTTAACAGTCAGAAATACCGAACCAAATTACATTCTTTCTGCCAGTCTAGATACAAAAGGGGAGGCAAAAATAATTTAAATCCTAAATTGAAGGGTGGGGAAAATATCATTTGAAAGAAGGAGTTGCCCAGCTATAATGAAGGCTTCCAGGAATGGCTCTCTTTCATTGCTAACAGATACTAGAATGAATCATTTTCTCCTAGCAGAAGTTGCAAGGTCAACGGGAGAGGAGTGACATTTCTGAGCAATTTGTGATGGGGGTGGGGGTGGGAATCACAAGAAGGACATTACAGGTGTTCTTCTTTTAATGGCTATAAATTCCTTGGAGCTAAGATGATCTGGGCCTTTAAAAAAACAAACAAAAAACAAAGGTGTTTTAACAGGTGACCTGAGTGGCTGCAGCTATTTGAAAATATAATCGATTTTAAGCTCAAATTATCTCTGTTCAGCACAGATGTTTCTTTTTACTCCAAAGATGGGAGGAAAATTCATTTGTGGTCACAAACCACTGACTTTCAATATTGACTTTCCTCAATAAAAATAATTAGGCTATTGGCGTAGCTATTAATGACGATTTCACCTTGCCAACCAAGCGTCCCTAATTTATTACTAGCAAACCGTTTACTAAACGGTTTTATTGCTCAGCAGCAACCTTTACCCCAGTGGGTCTCTCCTGTGCCGCCCCCCCCCCTCCCCCCAGCGCTGAAGTTGTCCTTCGTGTGGGGTGTGAGCTTCCTTCTCATTTGCTAATAAAGTAAACCCTTTGCTACAGCTGGGCGAGGAGTAAAACTCGGGGAGCGCACTTTACACCTACAGGACTTTACTGTCATTCCTCCTCCTGACATGATCGAGGTACGGCTTCTTTCGTTTTGCTTTTTCTATCGATAAGAAACCTCTCCGCTACTCTTTAATGTAGTGCCACGGCCCCCGGTATAGCACTTTCTGAGCAGTGGCACCAGGCAGCAGCGGCTTGATGGCAAAGCAAACTGAAACTGACAAGGGACTCTGCCTGTGTCAATTTCACGCCAACAGCGGCGACTCGCGAGGTAAGTACCAACACTATTCTCTTGCGGGAGGCTTGGAAGGTGTCAGGAGGGCAGCGGTTTCACTACTCAGCTCTGTTAGGACAGGTGATTATCCTGGGATGGGGTCAGCAGTGTCTGAAAGCAGGCTCAAGAGCCCTTAGTTGCAATTCTGCTCCTCCTCCTGTCGCCAAACTGAAGATCAAAAAAGAGGGGCTGTCTGCAAAATAGCACATCTCATCCCCCCCTCCCTTTCCTCCCGCTAAATCTTACAGTAACGCCGGGGGAAATCACCTAGTGATTTTACTACTCTGGGGCTTTGGGGAGCAGCGAGATTGTGTTCCACCAGTTTTGTGGATTTAGGGGTGGGGGGGTGGGGTTAACATGGATATGTGGCCAAGAACAACATAGAAACCTAAGAAAGACCAAAGTCTGGCAATAATTCCTGCTTCAAAGGATGAGAGCTCCCTGTTCCGCAGCAGTAAGGCTGCTTGCCACAGGCAAGTGACATCATGCTGCCTCCGAGCCTGGATGCCTTCCCTTTTACTCACTGAGTCCCAGGCTGCCTTCTCGCTCGAGATTAGGTTACCGTCATGCAGCGGCTCATCCCATTCCATGGCAGGCAGAGACAAACAAGTCCAATTGAAAGTAGATAAAGTTTCCTTTAAGGAACATTTCGCCCACTTAACAAGCTCCCAGCACGCTATAATTATGCCCTCAAGTGATTCTGCATAGGCACTAAATTAGAGGCTGCGCAAGGCAGAGGGCTAAAAGGGATCTTCTTTCCCACAAGAGGGGGGGGGGGGGGGTGGGTTCTGAAGCAAGCATTTTCCGTGCCGGTCAATTAACTCACCAGTGAAGTTTCTAGCTTCTCCTTTGGCAGAGGCAGGGTGTCTCGGCTCGGTCCCTGATGCTGGGGGGTCCTATGGTTGTCGGGCAGGCACGCACGCAAAGCTGTGGAGTTTGCAGGAGTTTTGGAAATGTCTACTTGGAATGAGGGGAGGATGCCTCGAAATATTAAAGCCGAGTATGACTTTAGCAACAGCAGCTATTACTGTAATCTGCTCAGTCTGCTGGAGGCTCCCGATTTCTTTAATATTAGCACCATGTGGTCAAGAGAAAACTCTTATCTGTAAGTGATCAGAGCTACTGTACTTCTTCTTATCAGATAGGCTCCCCTTGGAGATTTCCTCTCTGCCTTGGAGTCACCTGAAATGACACCCAATTAAAGGAAACGTCCAACAGCTCCTATTACCCAGACCCAGGCGCAGGCTCTTTCTCCATTCCATTAGAGCAGTGTTCCAAACCCTTCTGTCCCCCTCCCCATATATGGTACTCCTGGAAAACCATCTGCACCCACCCTGGGTACCCATCACTTATTTACAAGAAGCAGGTCTCACACTGTCCATAAACTCATTTGCCTCCCCAGTCCTGCTGTGTCTTCTAAATACTCCCCAGTCCTCTCTCTCCAACATCTTTCTGGTATTAATTATTATTATTTATTTATTATGATTATTGCCACTGACCAATGTTCCTCCTTCTAACAGGAAACACTGTCAAGGAGGGAGGAAAAGTCTTTCAATGGGCTACAATACTCTAAGAAGCATTAGCACAACAGATACAGTAACAAGTTATTGTTATTTATCTCTTTTTTTTTCTTTGCACCTTCAGTGTTCAAAGTTCTTTGCAATCCTTTCCTTATTTACTTCACCTTCACAACAATCCTGTGAGATGGGTCATATTCATAATTTATAGATCAGACCACCACCCTATCCACTAAGTTATAGTGGCTCTAATTTTAGAGTCATTGTTCCGGCGATTAAGAACTGTGACTTACTGGGCACACAACATTGTCAGAAGCATTCATATACTACTCTCCCCCACCTTCTCCCTCAATTTCCTGAGTCTCACAGTACAATCCAACACTATTCAAGGCAATGGGAGCTTTGCCACTAGTTTTGCCAGAGGATCATGCTCCCCGAAATTAATATGCAGAGACAATGCACAGGCAACTTGGTGGCAATCCCTCAACCCCAGGAATAAGAAGGGATAGGAAATTATTGTGTTAGCTCAATTTGTAATTTTTCCGTGGGATCCTCAATCACTAATACTATGATGGTTGTCATGACCCCAATGGGTTCCTTCTGTTTGATTTTAGATGTCTACCTATCCTGAGCCTTAAACTTTCAAGAAAACAATCTGCAGCATGTTTTATAGAGGAAAGCAAATACGTGGTTATTTAGTGACGTTAACTGTACAGAACACTCCCTGATACTGACATTTGAGTTAAAGCTGCCGCATCAAAAATGAAAATAAATAACTAGTATTTAAAAAAAGCTGACAAGGGATACAACACTAAATATGTGCATGGATGATAGAACGAGAAAAGTAAATAAATCCTGGTTACCTAATTGAAAGGAGGAAGAAAGCCGTTTGTATAAATAGTGCTTCAGGGAGAGGAAAAACAGAACCCAAATGACATGAGACAACTGGCAGGACATAGACATATGTGTAGATACAGTATGTCTGTCTGCTGCAGTGTATGGCCTTCAAGTCCAGCTGGGATGAAACCAGCCCTTTCAAACAGAATCATCACTGTTCTTCCTCACTTCTTGAAGTCTTGTAATAAAAACCCGGGTGGTAGAATTCACATCAGTGACTGATATGTCTAATTACTGCACTAAGCACTTGCAGTCTGCAAATCCCGCCTCTCGGGACAGCAATCTGTTTTAATCCAGTGGGAGATTTGCCTCCCACTGTCTTTTTGCCACATCCCTCCGCTCTGACACACAGCCAGGCAGAATAGAGAGACAAGGTGATGGGGAACAAGAATTGTTAGGGGCAGACTTGAAAAGACTGCGGCTGTTTAGCTTAAAGAGGAGTGGACCTGGGAATGCAAAAGGGATAGAGAGGGTATTCCCCCATTTAATAATAGGAGAATAAGGGTCAATTAGTGAAACTGAAAAGGAGCACATTGAAACTGATCAAAGGGAATATTTTCCCCACCTGTGGTACTCATTGCTACAGATACAGGTGAGCCCAAAGGTGATAACAAAGGAAACAATAACCCTGCATGGGTCAGTGTTCTCATGGCATTTTAATAGGTTATCAGTGTTCACTCACATGTGTTTGTGTCTGTCTACATGCACGGCATTGTGTTTTGAACTGTGGGGAACACCAGGTGGGTGAATCCTGGCTAGTCCACAAACACATGTGCACATCCATTTAATAGGGTGTGTGGTCACTCATGCCTGGGAGAGGTCTTCCAGTGCCACAGACATGCAAATAGCATTTAATGGAGCAGTGACTTCCATTCCAGTGACACTCATTTGCCATGCCACACACATCACGCCTACATAACATCCAGCTTAAATGCACAGCACCATTAAAAAATATATATATTTTCCATGGTCAGGGATCAGGCCCTACTGCTCTCTCTTCCCTAGCCACTTTATTGTGTAGCACAATTTAAGGAGGTTAGGTTTCCCCACTGGCATGTATCCAACTGACGTCCAGGCAATTAATAGCACCACTGCTACCACCAATGCTCCATTACAGTGCTGTTGTCCTGACTCCACCCACCAGCACGGAGTCCCCTAGAGGGTGGGGGTGAGGAAACCAAGGCATTTATTAGGCTGTAGGGTGATGAAAAAGTCCAGGCCAACCACAATGAGGCTATTTTTCAGGTGATCACAGCACGGATGCAGAGCCTGGGCTACAAGAGAGACATGAAGCAATGCTGACAGTGTGCAAAAGACTTAAGGCATGGGTACAAGGAAATCCATGACAATAACTTGAACTCAGGATACAACCAGTAAATCACCCAGTATTTTGAGCTCCCTGCTTCTTTGTTCTGTGTCGATGGGGTCATTGTTGCACAGAGGCATTGTGGGATGGCATTCACTTGTAGCCATAAGCAGGTGGCTGAAATGGGCCCCATGCCATCTGCTTCCCATGGACCACAAAGAAGACAGGTGTCTGCCTGCAGATTGGGACAACCAGTACAAGACCCTATGCCCACCAAGCCGGCCTCTGCTGCTGCTGTCGATACAGAATTACAGCCAGCTGTGACCAGCAACATGTATCCCCTGCAACTGGACAGCCAGCTGCTCTTCAGCCAGGAACTGGGTGTGCTCATTGTGAACGTGGAGAACTAGGATACCACTCGCATTGAGAGTGATGAGGACAGGATACCTGGTAAGCACCCACAATTCTGCACAGGACAGTACTGGGGGATTGCAGTTTGGGGCTGATTCGGGTTCGAGGGCATCCATTTTGTTGGCTGCATCCATTACAGCAGCATCCATTTGGGGGGGGGGGGGGGGGGGGGGGGGGAGTCTCATTTCAATGGGTGGGTGGCATCCATTTTTTCTGGGTGGCATCCAGCACTAGGCAGGGTTAGGTAGGTATGCTTGCATGGCCCTTTCACTTTCTCTTTCTCCATAGGGGGTGTTGCCCTGCCACAGCCATATTGTAGCAGGGCATGGTTCCTGGGGCATAAGGCCCTGCCGGGCTTGTGTTCTCGTCAGGGAATTAACTCTCTGGTCACTTATGCCTGGTATTCAACACTGTCTTTACTCAACATTCAAAAGTCTTTACACAGCAACATACAACGTCTCTCGCTTAGGGAACAATCCTCCACCATAATCAGGCTTCAAGTGTCTCTCATAGAGGGATCCTCCAGCAAGACAGTCTTCAATCTCCCTGGCTCTCCCCGAGGCACTCCCTTAGCCAGGTACAGCTCTAACCCACTCGGTTTGGTCCGAGGTTGGACTCAGTCCAGCTTCTTCTTCCGTAAGGCCACCAAACAACTTCCCAGTCTCCATCAGCGCTAACAGCCCCTTGGCTGGGTTTGCCTGTGAGTCTCAACCATTTCTGTCCCCTTCCAGTTTCTCCCAGACTGGCTTAGATCAGTTCCTCAGTCTGCAGCTCTTCCTAGCTACTTGTACAGGAGGGCCGTGTGGAGAGGTTCTGCTGCCCCTCACAGACTAAACCCTCCCTGGTCTGTCAGTCTGTCCTGACTTATTCAGCCTGGCCCACACAGCTGCCTAGCTTTCCTCTAACTGAGCTCTGGCTTAGCTTTAACCTCAGGGCTGGCTTCAACCATGCCCTCTCCCAGCTGCACTCAGGCACTGCTCACCATGCTCTCCACCACCTGCAGCCTCACTAGCACTGGCAACTGGCTGGTGCTAACATTCTTAAAGGGCTAAGACCCTTTTCACACTTTTTACTGGATTTGCACCTCAGTACAGTCTAGGCTTATCCAGCTTTACTGGGCTGACTTTGCCACACCCACACTCAGTCCTCAGGCGCACGCTGCAGGTGGCACACCTGGCTTTGGCTTGATGCTGATAAATGTGAGGTCGGTGACTAATAAGTCAACTGCAGTCCGGGAGTTGATCCTGGACCAGGCGACCGACCTCGCATGTCGAGATCTGGCTGGACAATGAATCAGGGCCTATATTGGCTGATCTTGTTCTGGCTGGGTACTCTGTGCTGCATCAGTCACGACTGGAGGAACGGTGTGTGTGTGTGTGTGTGCTGTAACCATTATTTGTAAGAATGCCTGGTCTGTGAGGAGATTCCCTGTGCGATCTATCATGGGTATAGAGGGTCTCCATCTGGGGTTGGATTTGGCCAGACACAGAGTGGGGATACTGCTGATATACCGTGCACTCACCTATACAGCAGCTTCCCTGCATGCACTGACTGAGCTGGTGATCTTGCGGTCCCCCAGGATGATAGTTCTGGGGGACGTCAATATCCATGCTAACGCCAGTCTTGTAGGGGCAGAGCATGAGTTCATGGCCTCCATGACAACCATGGGCCTGTCTCAGAGAGTAGTGGGCCCCACACATGTTGGAGGACATACCCTGGACATAATATTTTGCACACGCCTTGAGGCTGGGGATCCATTGGTCTGTCAGGCTCCGGGGTACGGAGCTAGGGAGGGAACAAGGAGGGAGAAGGAAGGCCAGGATTACCAGGTTCCAGGGGACGGAACTGGGGAGAGGGAAACAAAGAGGGAGGAATCTAGGCCCAGGCACAGGGGGGGAAAGGGTGGCCCCAAGGCGACCCTCTGAAACCTCTCAGTCGCTCTCTTGCACCCGAGAGATTAGGTACTCAGCAGCATTACCAGGCACCCTGGGCTAAGAAGGTACGCGACTCATCATCGAGGTCAGGGTCCGGAGCCAAGGGTGGAACCCACCACAGGG
>QEPC01008797.1:208151-230405 GCA_003113815.1 Sphenodon punctatus
TTGCTCCACCAGCTTCCTGTGGCCACACCAAGGCTTAAATACTTCCTGTGGCCAATCAGGAAGCTGGGAGGCAGGGCTAAGGTAATTGGCTACAGCTGGGAAGGGGCATGACACACAGGGAGCAAGCACACAAGGGAGACAGGAGGGGGAAAACCCAGCACCCTCACAAGCCCACCAGGTGGCGCAGAGCGCTGGACAGCCCGTCAGCACCCCAAGGGCCATGGGTTCAAGACCCAGCCCTGACATGGTGGGGGAGGTATCAACAGTGCCCTTGTCATGGACGGATCATTATCTCCTCCGGGCGGATATCCTGGCACATGTTGCCCCCTGGGAGGCTGTGGAATCAGTTAGGTTGGTCTGCCCCCGAAGGCTTATGGAACCTGAAAGGTTCCAGATAGCTCTAGGGGATGTTTCCTCTGACCTCGATGGCCACTCACTCAATGACCTCGTGTCCAGGTGGAATATTGTGCTAATGGAGGCCATCGACTGTGTGACTCCTAGGCATCCAATCCCAAATTGCTGACAATGCAGCTTCCCATGGTATACTGGGGAGCTGTGGTAGATGAAGCAGGAAGGGCAGTGGTTAGAGTGATGGTGGTGTCATTCGTGTACTGAAGTTGACCGGTTGCGGCATAGAGTCTGGTTACGTACCTATGCCATTGTGGTGCAGCCAGCAAAGAAGGTTTTCTTTGCTGCCTTCATCACGTCCACTAAGTCCTGCCCAGCTGAGCTGTTCTGGGTGGTGAGGGGGCTTGTCAGTCCGACCTCCCTCCAACTGGATGTAGAACCATCAAATGCTTGCTGTGATTTGTTTGCGGACTTTTATGTGGATAAAATCACTCAAATTCACCACAGTTTTGATGCGACTTTTTAAAGCAGAGAACGGGTCAGAGGCAGTAGAAGCCCCATCTTGTCCTGTTTTGTGGGATGAGTTTCAGGTGGTGTCATCCTCAGATACAGGGGATGCTCTTGGGACTGTTTGAGCCACTTATTGTGAATTAGATCCATGCCTGTCCTGGCTGGTTAAGGCTAGCCGGGAGACATGGGGGCCATTGCTGGCAGGGATAGTCAATGCCTCCCTCAGGGAGGGCAGGGTGCCGGGCTGTCTCAAGGAGGTGGTGGTGTGGCCCCTGCTCAAGAAACCATCTTTGGACGTTGACACCCTTGCCAGTTATCAGCCAGCCTCTAACCTTCCCTTTTTAGGGAAGATTATTGAACGGGTGGTGGCTCAGCAGCTTCAGGGGCATTTGGACTGGGTTAACTTTCTCAATCCCTCTCAGTCGGGCTTTCATCCGGGTTATGGCATGCAGACTGTGCTTGTGGCCGTGGCCGATGACCTCTCCCGTGAGTTGGACCGGGGCCATTCGACCCTGTTGATCCTGTTAGATCTCTCAGCTGCATTTGATACCATTGATCATGAGTTGTTGGTGACTCAGCTGCGGGACTCGGCAGGGATTGGCGTGACTGTTCTTGAATGGTTTGGCTGTTTCCTGGCCGAGAGAATCCAGCGTGTGGTGCTGGGGGAGTTTTCATCTTTCCCGCAGGACCTCACGTGTGGAGTACCACAGGGTTCCATTGTCACCGGGGTTGGGGCCCTCACTCCCTTTAGAGGCTGTCCCCTGTTTGCCCACCAGGCCAGCTGCAACCCTGTTGCCTGTGCCCGCGTGGGTCCCCATGTGATCAGAAAACCTTCACTGCAATCAGGGAGCTTTCAGAGGTCCGCACCCCCTAGAAACGCCTCCCCTTGATCTCCCAGCCCAACTGTAATGCAGAGAACATTCTCTGGCCACCTGTAGCTTGGAAGATTTTGCAGTGGGGTTGTCTTATATGAAGAAGGTTCATCTAGACTCTCACCTAGATAGGAGTACCCCCCAAGTGAATTCCCCAAGGCCAAATAAACACACAGGCATGCTAGGCTTGGTTATAAAACATATATTGAGTACATACACGCACAAGGCTGTTGATCAGATAGTGCAGGTCAATAAATCAAACATAAAGTCCACGCATTCTAAATCCACTGATATTCCCTGACTGTCCCCTTACCCTAAAGGCACAATACAGGTCCATCAGATGCTGTCTCGGTCTGGATGTTGAAGGCCGGGTTCAAGTCTTAGTTCATGGCAAAGTCTTTAGTCCATAGTTTGCATTCTTGCAGCAGCTACTCCATTGAGCTGTTTACTTGTTGAAGATTGAAGAAGAATTTTTTGTCTCTAGAGATCCTGTATCTCCTTCTCCCCCTCGCAGGGGCTTTGGAGACTTCCTGTCTCCTGCTGCTATTGTCTTTCTAATCAGGTGGCAGGGCTGACCTGGCCATTGCTTGGCAATAAACTGCCCACTTGTTATATCAAAGGGAATATCTCCGCCTAGTCTGGCAACTGGTTCCAATATATCGCTCCAACTGAGCTTACAATCTGTTAACCCTTTATATTACATTACACGTATCCTCAAAATGTGTGTCATCTTCCCCCAAATGGGTGTGTTATCTCCCCCCAAATGGGTGTGTTGCCCCCATGTCCCCATGACATCCATCTTATTCCCTCTCTTGTTCAATGTGTATATGCAGCCTTTGGGAGAGGTTGTTAGGGAGTATGGAGTGAGATGTCATCAATATGCTGATGACACCCAGCTATATCTCTCATTTTCCTCTGACTCAGGCCTGGCAGTCTCGGTGCTTACCCGGTGTTTGTCCGCTGTGGGGGATTGGACAGGGGCATGCTGCCTGAGGCTAAACCTGACAAGATGGAGGTGATGGTTTTGGGGAGGGCCGAGGGGGTGGTGGCCCACATCATTGATGGGGTCCGTCCCCCCCTGATTTCTCAGGTCGGAGTCTGGGGGTGCTCCTGTACCCTCAGCTCTGCCTAGATGCTCGGGTGGTGACTGTGGTGAAGGGAGCATTTTGCCAGTTACATCTGGTGCATTGTCTTAGGCCATATGTCTCAGACTCGGATCTGGCCATGGTCATCCATGCTTTTATTACCTCTAGACTGGATCACTGCAACATGCTCTACATGGGGCTACCCTTGTCACGGGTTTGGGGGTCCGCACCCCCACTTTACTGGGTTTGAGTGACTCAGTTTCCCTTGCGCACAGTTCTCTTGAATCAGTTTCTCTCTCTGTCTAATTCAAGTGTGCCACAATGAAACTCCTTTGCCACACAAGGGCCCGATCCTTCCCGTTTACAGACTCTTTACTCTCTGGGTTCACAAGAGTTTGAGGGCTCTTGTAGCTCACTTGTGTTCCAATGTTAGACACAGAGACTTCTTCATAAAGCTAAGAAGTAAGTTACATAAACAAGATAGTTGATACAGAGTGGTCATTAGAAATCAAAGGTAAACATAATGCATTCCTAACTTATACTGGTTGAGTTCCCAAATTAATCTTACCCTATAAAGTTCCATAAGCTTCTTTCAGTCCTTTGGTGTAAATGACTGGGCACTGGCTTCTTAGTTGGTAAAGAGCAAAATCATGTCTCTCTGCTCATGTTTCCTCCAGTTTGCTGCTGGCTTTCACATGCAGATCAGCTCTCTCTAGCTGGCTGTAGGAATGAGCTTTCTTAGGTGACTTACTGGCTCATTTAAATAGTCTTTGTCTCTGTTCTCACCTTTGGGGAATCATGGGTCAGGACGTGTAGTCAACCCAGGCAAACACAAAGGCCCATCTAAATGTCAACAGGGCTGTAGGGCGAGAGACCTTCAATACCCATTTGTTATCTGTTTGTATTTCCTGTAGGCTGGTGACATATTACATCTCTGATCTGGATTCTACAATTCTCCATTTTAACATCACATACATGTGGAACCTTTTGTATTACATATTTGTGAGGCTTGTAGTCTACATGTATTGCCGTGTTACACGTGTGTGACCCTATGTTTCTCTGTGACAACCCTTGGTGCTGGTTTGGAAGCTGCAGCTGGTGCAGAATGTGGCGGGCCGTCTCTTGACTGGGACGGTCCGACGCGAGCATATTACCAGTGCTATGCTCTCTGCACTGGTTGCCGGTAGGTTTCCGGGCCCAATTGGTGTTGGTGTTGACCTTTAAAGCCCTAAACGGCTTGGGCCCCGCCTATCTGCATGACTGCCTCACCCTCTGGGTCCTGGTTCGACCCCTGTGGTCGGCTTGGCACGCCCTCTTTGGGGTCCCTCGGGTATCTACTATGAGGAGGGCATTCTCTATGGCTGCACCACAGCTGTGGAACTCCCTTCCATCGGAGATCCACATGGTTGTTGGCCTCTCCTCTTTCCACAGATAAGATGTAAGACCTGGCTGTTCTTCCAGGTCTTTCCCGAGGGAGATGGGGTGGGTGGGTTGGGTTAGGGTAGGGGGGAATGGGGTTTTATATTGGTTTTTAAAATTGTAATTATTGTTGTTTATTTTAATGTTTAAAAATGCTTTTTAAGATGCTGTGAGCCGCCCCGAGATGCCTGAGGCAGGAGGGGGCGGCATATAAATTTTGATATAAATAACATAAATAAATAAATAATTGTGGTCGCATCACACGTAAGTCCCTTCCCGAAAGTAACCGTTTGTAACAGCTGCCATTCTGTCCTGGGCCTTTTGCATACCCACTGTCGAACCATTGGTTGGTCCAGTTTATGCCAAACTAAGCATAATGAATGGTGTATGAGTGTGTGTGTGTGTGTGTGTGTGCTGTAGGCGTCCTGGGGATCCTACACTCAGGAACTGGGTCCTGATGGAAACCAAGGCTCTTTGTGACATATGGGTGAGGGTGGAGGTGCAGAGGGACTTGGGCAACCATTGTTCGAATGTCAGAACACATGCAAAAACTGGGCCATGATGTATGTATGACAGAATGCAAGTTGTATGCTCAGAAGCTCAAGATGGGTCAGGTGCCAGAGGAAGGAATGGGGAAATGGACAGGGATGGGCAATGAAGACCTGAATGAGACTATCATTCTCATGGAACTGTGCAATCTGGCTGTCGTGAAGCATGCCTTAAAGGAGCTTGGTCCTTTAGTTCCATTCTACCTGATCTCAAGATTAATGAGAGTGAGGGGATACCAAAGGGGGCACGTGGAGTTCATGGAGTGGGTAGCAGTACTACAGCTAGCAAGAACTGGAGATGACTGAAACGGCAACACTAGGGCCATAGACCGCAAGATGACAGCAGCGAGGAGGGTACTGTGAGAATGACCTTGCTGACTTGCAGGACTTGTCAACAGCTGACAGATATTTTATGCATTTGGTATGATCACATGACTAACAATCAAGAAGGGGTTCAAGGTACACATCGGTGACTGCATTAATATGATACATAAAGTGGAACTGAAACATGGGAAACCAAGCAGTGACAGTGTGGGCATGGGAGGGAGATGGTTAGAACTGGGCATTGCCACAAGTAAATTATGCTCAATACCCAAGCATTGGCTTATTTTTATTTCCCCCCCCCCTTTCACTCTAGTTCCAGTTCTCTACTGCCGGTTCTAAATAAAAACACATCATTATAAACCTGCTGTCGTCATTGTAATGCTCTCTGGTGGGGGTGGGTGGGGACAGCACCTTGCAGGTATGGCGCCAGAGGGTATGGTCTGGAAATGCCAAGAACAGTCGGACTTGTTCTTTTTTGTAAGGGGTCCTGCAACTGCGAGGAGGGAGGGTACAGTGCCAGGAGTACGCATGGATACATGGGATACTGCCAGGGGAGGGGGTGGCAGTGTGTGGCGAACCAACATAATAATAAAAAAGAGAACACGGACAGAGTAGGAATATCCAGAGTTGTTATAATAAGAACTTTAAAAAAAGATAAATAACTTGGTCCTTCACTCTTGCGAGTACTAACTGCCTGTGAGGTTCATACAACGAGGGCACACAGAGACATGTTGCCAGTGGCTGCTCCACAATTGGGGAACTCTCTCTCCTTGGAGATCCACCTAAGCCCGTGCCTGCTTATCTTTTGGAAGAGATGTGAGACTTTTTTGTTTGACTAGGCATTTGGTGGGCTGGGATAGGGCTGAGTGGGATTGGGCAAAGGGGTTAGGGAGAAGGTTGGTGGGCAGACCTTGGGGAGGGGGGTTGAATTGCTTTTATATGTTTTTTAATATATGTTTTATGTTTATATATCTTTTTATATTCTTGTAAGCCGCCCTGAGGCTTTGAGGGAAGGGTGATGTAAAAATTGAATAAATAAAATAAATATATACATTTTCTCCATTGGCAGCAATGGGGAAAACTCAGTGAAAACAAGTCCCTGCTTACAAGGAAGTGTTTTCCTGGCAGCTGGTTATTCCATAGGACCTTCTACAAGGATTTCTAGCCTCCTCTCTGAAGCATTTGGAAATGTTAGAGAAAGGCTATTTGGACTAGATGGACTACTAGATCTGATTCAAATTGGTAATTAGGGATGTGCGAACAGAACGCAGTTCAGATGTTCAGCCGTTCGGTCATTCGGTTTGAAAACCGAGTTCGGTTGTTCAGTTTGGCGGAGTTTGGTTTGGCCAAACATGGCCGGACATTTGAAACAGTGCTATCGGTACCGATATCAATACCGAATTCAAAGATTTTTTTCGGTATCGGTATCATTTGACCCTGGGACCACCCCTGGTCTCCACCCCTGGTGCCAGGAAGTCTGCTCCTCAGCTGCTTCCCCCTTCGACACGTTTTTCCTGCCCGAATGGGCCTTCCAGTCATGTTTTCCCCACCCCGAACTCATCCGAACTCACCCGAACATGACCAAACTGTTCATTCATTTCCGAGTTTGGTTCAGATGTTCGCTTCGGTCGTCCAAACAGACCGAGTTCAGTTCGAACTCCGAACATCTGAACCGCATTTGCACATCCCTATTGGTAATTCCTATGTATCTTATAAGCAAGAACTGAAGGATTTGACTGGAACACGCCTCACTCTCACACATACACACACAAATTCATTTATTTCTAGGGTATATATTAAAGTCCTCTAATACTTACACATACCCACAAACCTCTGATGTGAATAGACACAGAGCTCCATGGAACTCATCTCATGCATACAATTATTCATGTTCTGAAGTATTTTCAGGACCAAGGCCTTATCTTTGATCATTTAAAATATGAATACTATAGAAAAATGTGGTTACTAGTTCACATTAGCACACTTAATTTGTGCCAGTTAATATGTAGACTGTGCATACTTCTTGCATCCACAATGTAGAAGGTATTTAACACTGATTTGTATTCATATACATGCATTTACATCTCTCCTGTCAACATAATTATCATTATAATATACAATCCGAGTTACTATAAAACTCAGTTGTACATTTTTGAACTGATTATAGTATATACAGGGTAATAATACTCAGCACATGTATAGTGTCATCATATCTTGATCAAAAAGTGCTTTATAGCTATTACAGAAATAGTTGGTATGTCAATGAATAATTAATATCCCATATAGACGCAGAAAGGTGAAATGACTTGATTTTAATTTCATTTCACTTTTAATTTGTACCCCGCACTCTCTCGCCAAAGGCAACTCGAGGGGCGACTATGTAGTAGATCTAAGAAAGAAGAGCATATATCTAATCCTAAATTGCTTGCCTCGTGCCCCTGCTTCATGATTATGGGTTCAAATTGTATGAAAATGCCTTCTTTCCTAGTCACACTAGTTGTGTTATGCCTCAGTTCGCAATCTTCACAATGATTGGGGTGAGAGAGAGAACAGAAAGCCTCACAACCTGAATGAGGCAGGAGGCTTTCTTGGACTGAGCTTTTGGCTGCTTGGTTGGCTTTAGAGCTGGCTAGCTCTCTGTCTGAAGAGACAGTCTGCTTGCAGGAAGCAGAGGAGTCAGCCCACCTACCAGGAGGTCAGACAGTGTTGGATCCCAAAGGGGAGCTGCTCCACACATTTAGGATCCTAAGAGCTGGAACCCAGACCTGGTATTTACTGAAGGGCTGGCCCCTGCGGGGGGAAGTAGCCTGGCTGGGAGTGCTGTGTGTGGGTGCTGGTTTGTCTAGACCAATCTCTGGAGGGGATAGAGGGCTGACACCTGGCCCCCTTCTTTTCTACAGGTATTTACATTTGTAAGAAGTGACTGAGCATTTGTTGTGGGAGAGCTGCTGGGGAGGCTGGTCCCCTGCTAGACTGCTGCCCCTTTGAGACCTACCTGGGGGATTCCTGAAGTCAAACCTCTGATTCCTGAAGGGTGACCAGCTGTGAGCGGGCTGCCACGGGATACAATTTGCAGCACTGATTGGCCCTGCCCCCTGGAGTGGGGAGTTAAGAGCTGGGGCTTTCCTAGCATGCGTGCCGCGGGCGTGCGTGCCTAAGGGCTGTGCGTGCAAGGGTGCGCCGTTGTGCGCGCGGCCTTAGGTGGCACCGGGGCTAGGGGCCTCTTGTCTTTGTTTTTTGTTTCTGCACTATGTCCAGAAAACCCATGAGACCCTGCCCTTTGGAACCCCACGGTCTCCCCTCGCCTAAGCAGAAGAAGCTGGACTTCTTTTTTCCTGCTGTTGCAAAGGAATTGGACGTGGGTGGCCTGGCTCTCCCCAATAGCTCTGTACTCCCTAATTGCTCTCAGGCAAGTCCAGGACATTCGAGGGTTTTTGATAGTGCAGAGGATTCCTTGTCTATTTCTAACTGCTCTGACTATTCTGAAGAGACAGATCCTTCACGAATGCCCCCCCCCTTGGAGGACTCATTAACGACCAACACTCTCCTTTGTAAGCTGTTAGGAGATCAATGCATCCTCATTATAGACCTGTTAAAGAGACTCAATCTACAGTTGGAGGGCATAGGATCCAGTCTGGTGGAGCAGGGGAAAAATTTGCAGCTCTTAGTGAATCATGTGTCAAACCTTAAAAGGGCTACAGCTCTCTCTTGTGCCCCCCAACATCTCCAGGGGCATGATGAGGGTGGGCTGGGGGTGGTAGGTAGTGGCCCCCTGCAGGACCAACAAGCGCAATCGGAGGGGCTAAGGAGCCAGGGGAGCTGTATTCCCCCTTCACCCTTAGAGATAAATAGATCTGCAATTTCACTGAAGGTGCATCCCCTTCCCAATGGTTTCCTCCCCAGATGGTACTCCAAGTCAGATATTTGTTCCCATCTTTCCACAATTTTAGCCTTTGATTTCCCTATGCACCAAATACGGGCCTTTCAGATCCTACCTTCACTTGGGAGCTGCCATAGAGTGTTGGTGTTTTTCCAATCATGGCAGATGGTCACACATCTATTCTCCAGAGTAGATTTATTTGCCTCCTGGGGGTTTTGTTGCGGGAAGTGCTTAATAACCCAGTCATACACCCGCTAATTCCAAAGACAAATGGGGGGTGTCAAGATGGCCTCCCTCAGTCTGATAGGCTGTCCACTATAGGCCCTAGGTCTTTGGGGTCTTTAGCATATTCGAGACCTCCCCAAAGGACCCAATAAATATTAGATTAGCTCAGCTGGCCATGCCCCAGGTTCACACGGACAATGTGCGTGTTGGGCCGCCTGCTGTGCCCTCTTGTGTCCCCCGTGTAGCTTCATTGTCCTCCCTGCCAGCCACAGAAGCTATGGATTTTGCCTCCTCCATCTTTGCTGAAATAGCCGGCATGAGTAATTTGGTTGCTTCGAGTTGTACGGAGGAACCAGTAAGGGTAGACCAGGAGGTCTCGAATATGCCGAGCCAAGAGAAGACGGCCATAAATGGGGTATTGGCTTCTGTTGCCATCGAGGAGGGAACTTGTACTAAAAATCAAGCCCTAGAGAGGGGGGAACTCAAAGAGGGTTTTTTGACGGCCTGAACCGGCCAGTGCCAAAATACCCTAAGGATTTCTTCCTGGAATGTGGCGGGGTGGGATAGGCTGGTGGGGCAGCCAGAGGCATTAGAATTTCTAGGGACCTGTCATCTTATAGCCCTCCAGGAGACCTGGGCTACTGCACAGATCTTTTTGGAGTCCTTTGATAGTTACTCTTTACCGGAAGTACGGCATTTGAGCTGGGGCCACCCGAGTGGCGGCTTGGTCTGGTTTACAACTAAGTCATTGCAGCTTCAAGTTTTGGAAATCATCTCCAGGCCACCCTGTCTGTTATTGTTGGTTATCCTGCTAGGAGGGTGTCAATTTATCCTAGTCAATGTTTACATGCCGCCAGTAAATGCCAAGTATTATAGTCCTTCATTTTGGTCTTGTGTAAGGGATGCTCTAAATGAAGCCACAGATACTTATCCCTCAGCCAAAATAATTTTGTTGGGGGACTTTAATGCTCACATCAGCTCAAATGATGAAGCGCTTCTCCCTTATGGTGGGGTTCATCTGACCAAGAGTTTGGAGTGCTGCAGAAGCTCAAAGGATGAAATTGTAAACTCTGCCGGTCTCCTTTTAGCCAGACTACTGACAGAGGTTGCCTTGTTCATTCTGAATGGATCAGGGTATGGGGATCCGGATGGGGAATTTACATATATGGGTGCAGTGGGATCTAGTGTGGGGGATTATGTGGCCATCTCTTTGGATCTAGCCCCCTTGATTAAATCTTTCAAAGTTGCCACATGCCAGGGGAGCGACCATCTACCCCTGACTCTGGATTTGGCCAACCAGTGGGCAAGCTTACCCTCATTTAGATCAGAGGGCCGGGGGCTTGCAAATGCCCCGTGCCACTGGGCTGTTAGAGCAGAGCATATCTGTATGGAGGAGGTTGGCCTTTTCTGTGCATCCTTCCAACTGGACTGGAGTGGGGTTTCCCCCCCAAGGGTGGTAGACTCTTTTGCCTCTTTGATACAGGACCTCAGTACTCTGTTATCTGTGTATGATAAGGGTATCTCGAGCCGACGGACCCCTAGACGCCATACCAAACCTTGGTTTGACCAGGAGTGCCAGGATCTTAGAGGGCGGCTAGTAGACTTGTATTTAGATTATAGACAGGGATGCTCGAAGGCGATCTCCCCCCAGTATTTTCTAGCAAAGAAGACCTACAAGGATACCTTAAGGCAGAAGAGACTCCTTTATTGGGAGACCTTTTGGGAAAAGAAGGTGCTTGCTGCAAACAGCCAAGACAGCAGAAAGTTTTGGGGTCTAGTAAATGGGGTGGGTAGGGCGAAGGCCGGCCCTTTTTTGGTGGCCGTCCCAGAGGCAGATTGGGTGTCTCACTTTCGCTCCCTATATGCTGGCGCTGGGAAACAGAGTGATCTGCCCTCAGCTGTTTTGGATATCTCCCTGGTTCCTGCTTGGCCTCCTGTTTTGGCAGCAGAAGTGGCAGAGATTATCGGCACCTTTAAAAACGGTAAGGCTGCTGGGCCAGACCTGTTGCCGATAGAGTTGATTAAGGGCTTTCTGGACTGGTGGGCTCCTAGATTGGCCCAGATGTTTACAGCTATAAATGCCTCGGGGTTACTGCCCCCTGTTTGAGGTAGGGCTATTGTGGTAACCATCTTTAAAAAGGGGGATCATGCTAACCCGGCAAATTATAGGCCAATTAGTCTTTTGTGTACCATCGCCAAAATTTACGGCAAGTGGCTGCTTTTGCGGCTGAATGCCTGGATCGTGAAGGAGAAAGTTTTGGGACCTGAGCAGGCGGGGTTCCAAAGGGGGCACTCTACCCTGGAACACTGCTTAATTCTACAACACCTGATAGAGAAATACATGGATAAGAACGGGAGACTCTATGCGGCTTTCTTAGATCTCTGATCAGCATTTGATTTAGTGAACAGGGAGATCCTCTGGAGGAGGTTAGACTCCCTAGGGTTGGAGCCAGGATTACTCTGCTTGCTGTGTAGGTTACATGGGAACAACTCATTGGCGATAAAGCTGGACTCTGAGGGTCGGCTGACAGAGGACATCCCAGTATATGCGGGTGTCAGACAAGGCTGTGTGCTGGCACCCACCCTCTTCAATCTATTTATAAACAGTGTGGTCCCTAGGTTGGCCGTTCCCTCACACTTCCCCCTCAAATTAGCAGATCACCCCGTTGGGTGTCTCCTTTATGCAGATGACATCGTGATCCTCTCCCAAACCAAGGTGGGTTTGCGGAGGCCGGTAAATTGTTTTGCAGATTTCTGCTCTCAGAGCGACCTTGCCATAAACTTTAGGAAGTCCCAGATTGTGGTGTTTTCCAGGGCTGGTAAGGTTGGGCAGTCGCAGATAGGGGAGCACACCATACTGCAGGTAAAAGCTTACCATTATCTGGGTCTTCTTTTTCAAGCTACAGGGGTGTGGAACAGCCATCTGGAAGGGGCCATGGCATCTGCGCGGGGAGCCATTTTTGTGCTGCTGAAGTTATTCGGCAGGACTGGAAGGATGGCTGTGGTTCCCGCAGTAAGGATAATCAATGTTAAGGTTTGCATGCAGGTGCTGTATGGGGCTGAAGTATGACTGCCACTCTTAGCTTCATGGTCAAGGAGGTTGGATAGCCTCCATGCCCTTTTTTTTCAAAATCTGCTGAAGGTCCCTCATGGCACACAGTTTTCTGCTATTAGGATGGAGGTTGGTCAACAAAGGTGGACTATGGTAGCCTGGGCCCTAGTTTTAAAATTCTGGGCCAAGCTTTCAAAGTCACGTGATCAGGGGCTCATTCAACATTGGAAGCTTGACACATATAAGAGCTTATGGCAGAGGGCTGTGGAGCTTTTTTTGTTGAAGTTAGGTTTCCATCTGGAGTATTGGGGGGGAGGATAGGGATTTGGCATCATCAGTAAAGGAAATCTCTTTAAGATTAGGTGATAGGGATTTTCAGGAGGAATGTACGGCTACAAGAGGCTCTCGCCATCTCCGCAATTTCCTTCTATTTTCCTCCCCTCGGTTCAGCATGGCTGCCTATTTAACCTCTGATATTTCATCTAGAGGTAAATTTTTATTTATGTGTGCCAGGCTCAATGCCTTACCTACCGTCTTGCTGGAAGGGCACAGCCAAGCTATAGAGTTCTCCGAGCGGCTGTGTCCTTTCAATGCCCAGTCGGTAGAGACCACCCAGCATTTGCTCCTTGGCTGTCATCTTTACGATGAGATCCGTTTGTTCTATCTTGCCTCCTTTCTTCAGAAGTATCCCGGCAGGACAGAGCACAACTTGCTCTGCCTTGCTTTGGCATACGTTGATCCTGGTCTTACCAAGGTGGTGGTGCTTTTTTTAGTGGCTGCATTCAATTGTCGCTCCCTTTTTCTTCAGCCCCAGTTTTCTATGATTTAGGGGTCATACTTGCACTCTGATGTATCATTATGTATTATTACATATCATTGTTTTTGGTCCTGGGCTGCCATTCGCTTTGGTGATTTGGTATTTTTGCAGTGTATCAGCACCGGTAGCTATGTGCTATTTAAGGTGAATGTAGGCTGGTCCCTAGTTTTGGTGCACTGTTATATGATTTTGTATGCTGGAATGTTTAAATGATATGTTTGTTTTGTGTTTTTTGTTGGTTTATTGTTGTCTGTTCTTTTGGCTTCGGCCGTAAATAAACTAAACTAAACTACAGGTATTTACTGAAGGGATTGCCCCATGTGGGCATTAGCCTGAAGGGCGACACCCAAAGGATGTTGGCCATTGGTTGGGCCATAAGTGGACTGTAGTGGCCGTGGCCAGGAAATTCCACTCTTTAAACCTGAGTCACTTACTGCTGCCACCTTCTGCCGCCATTTCAATCAAACTTGCTGAGAAGTGCACAAAAATCTAGGAAGCCCTCCCTCAAGAGACCTGCCCTGCACGCTCATTAGAGCACCCCAGAACATATTTAAGACATCCAGACCCTGAGCTAGATCACTGCTGGACCGCTGGTGAGCTGTAGAGAACCCTGCTTGGACCCCTACCCCCGGAGCGCAGAGGGATTTAACTGAGGGACCTAGAGGCTGTGAGGTAAGGGACTGGAGAGAATGCTCCCAGGTTGCTGGAGAATTTGATGGGGCTGCTGCCCCTGTATCTGACCCCTCACCCAGCTTATTGGAACATCTGGGGACCTGCTGGAAAAGGGGCTGTAGAGTCTCCTCAGCTAGTTTTTCAGGGGTCGAGAGTTTCCTAAACCTAAGCTCCGTTAAAGAGCTAGGATCTGTTGAGAATGTACAGCTTACCATGGGACAATCACTTGGATTTTAAGAATTCCTTGCAAGTATACACTGCCTAAGAGTCAAAGTTTATTAGAAAGTCATGTACTATATCGTAGTCCAACTACCTAGGGGCCAGGAGTTTCCCGTATTCAAGCTCAGTTAAAGAGCTAGGGAAAATTAGAGACTTGGTATTCCGCCTGTGGGATATTCATCAAGAGATCAAGAGTCACCTGCGCTCAAAACATATTACAGAGCCAGGATTAATCAGAAAATTCTACTTAATTTTTTAAGATGTATCTTTCACTGATCCCATTAGGGAGTTGTGGTATTTCTCAGTATTGAGAAATAAACCCGTTGCTGGCATAATGGTCAAGAAGCGCAGGAGGCAGGGATGCTCCCATCCAATTGGAACAGAGTAAACCAAAGCCAAACAGGCAAAAATTAGATCAATTTATGGAAGGCAGTTCACTGCAACTTATTAATAATCATTATACTATACTTGTGAAGACACTGAAACCTCAAGTGAGGAAATGCAATCATGAAAGAAAAGGCAACTTTTTCCAGAAGGGAGGTAGCTCAAGGTAATTTCCCTGGAGCTTCTGCTGACTCTGGAAAGGTTATATATGATTTTGCATTCTGTGATTTGCTTGCTGATCAGTGCTTTGCAGTTGCTAACATTATTGATCATTTACTCAAGCAAACAAAAGAAGTGAGGAGGTCACTCTTATCTCAGGAGGCCCAGATTGGTTCACTTTCAGGATCTTTGACTGACCTAAAATATTCTATCTTAAAAAAGCTCAATAAAACTAAGGGCTCCTTAATAACTAAGGATAATGCCACCCAAATCAATATGAATATTGGAGTTACTATGCAGATGTGAATGAGGAGTCAGGAGTCTAGACATACATTTCATCCCAACTCTCCCCCCCTGGCCCCTCCACGTGATTGTTTTGAAAATATCCAAATGTCAAAAAGTTAATATCTAACTGAGCTTTATTTTTTTATTAGTCAATTAGCAGTTATAGCACATCAAACTATTACTCTTTAAAGTGAAGCACATTGTTTTAAAACTAAAAAAAAAAGAGAAGATCTTGACTAGTTCTGAATAGCAAGCTCTGAATACCAAGAATATGGTTAATTGATAAGGGGGGTTAATTGATGACAATGGAGACAGGACTGTGGAGTGTTGTAATACAGACTGACTTACTATAAATATGAATATTGTCACCAACAGGGAAAACACAGTTCGTCTGTTGCTCTAAAGAGATTGTATCAGTGATCTTCGGCTTGAGCATGACAAATGAAAACCATCATACAGAATGCTACTCCAAAAGAGTTATTGGTGTTAAAATCAGAAATTACTTAGGAGTTATCTTTTGTTAAGTGTCCACTTGTGGGATCATACTAATCTCCCCCTGTGTTAGTAGCATACAAAGGAAAGTGAAAAAGGATATTTCTTCCTTGGCAAAGATCATGGGTTCTACATTCTGAATGCTAGAAGATATGGCTATGTCAGCTAATATGTTTGCTAATGCACCTTATCTCCAAGAATATCCACCAGTAACATGTGCTGAGCTCAGCAGCCAGCTACCACAACAGTATTAATCAACAATTAATGGGTCAGGATACATTGACAAAGCACAAAGAAAAAACACTAACTGTCACAATTGAACAACATTGCAAACATTCAAGCATAGAAATATGAGAGACATTTGAAAGACCGAAGAAAACTGCTGATCCCTAGAGATTGCAAGAGTGATGAGTGGAAGCACCTCAGTATGTCTCAGGGACTTTCCCTCAGAGTAATCCAGAGACCTGCTGTTGGTAATTGTTCTTCCACCTCAATTTTGGAGTCTCACCAGACACTGACATCTTTTGCATATTGCCCAACTTTTATATGAAATAATTGGAAGAGCTAGTGAGACAGCACAGACTGGAGTGCCAGCAGTCTGCAGTCAACACCAAATTTAAACCAACCCTTCCATCAGCAGCACCATCTTGGAGCATTCCCAATGCTTGCCTATCAAAAATCAAATCAAATCAAAATAATTTATTTGTTTAGCCACTTGGCCATAACAATAACAATAAATAAATGGACAATGTAGTATCCCACTTCACGTAGTTGTTTACACATTACAGAAGGTAGATATGTCAACATATAAAATTCTGTTAAAATTCGATAAAACTTTCTTTATAAACCATATATCAAGCCAGCACCTTAGCCGGGTTGACCTAGTACTGGGTCAGAGTAACAGGGGGGGCTGCCCCTCCCTTTTTATATTCTGGATTGTCCTGTAATCCTTTTAAGGTGGGACCAGAGCAGGACACATCCACCAGTTATTCCCCCTCCTCTGGTAAGCATTGCACGCCACTTAAATAGCCATATGCCTCCCCCTCCCAACAGTGTCAACATCCCCCATAACCATAACCATTTGGCCAGGTACGGATAGAACCAAATATATCCCTTTGTTTAATAAACCAAGGGCTCGGCATCAGCCCAGGCTAGCATACTCATAGCAGTCGAGCTCTCGCTTAGCACGAATCATCGTACTCCACGAGTGACTCAGGAGGGTTCAGTGCCTGCCTATCTGGAGTAGGAAGAAGAGAAATTGGCTGGTGGGGTGGAGTAGGAGTAGGAAGAAAGGAAGTTGGCTACGGGGAGGTTTGAGGGGACACTGGTTAGAAAATGGACACACTCCAAAGAATATGCCTGTTATGCAACATCTCCCAGAACTGAGGGTACCTACCCCATGGCAATGAAGTAATCTTGGCTGATGGATGCCCAAATAGCCATGACACAAAGATCTACACAGCAACTGGCCAGAACATTGCACTACAGTTTACAGGGCCCAAACTTGCTGACAGTGAGGTATGTATTTGTGACCAACAGGCTTGATTAAAGCAACTCATTATATCTAGGAATGAAGCATTCAGTCTGAAAAGGCTCCAGCTACTAAAAACACAGGAGTCCATTTGTTTAGGAACTCATCACCTTGGCCATCAAAACTGCATAGAGAGTTTAGTTCACAGTTGTCATTTCCTTCAAGACAGGCACAGTCCACAGGAATAGTGAAACTATTTACCAACACAGAATGGCAGTGCAGGTGATACATTTTGCACAGAAATTGGACCAAGAACATGGTACTCACTTGTACAAAAGCTAATAGTGACTTATGGCGTCCCAATATTCCACAGCAATGAGTTTGCTGTGTTCCAACTCAGCAAACGGCAGACTCAGGTAGACCTGGCTGCATAAATTATTTGGTTCACATTCTGGAGCTTTTTTCACAATTATTAGGGACAGAGACCTAGGGTATTTTCAGATGTTATGAGATCACGCTCAACCACGGTGAATCCCAACATGGTGAACGTGATCCAGTAACGTCTGTTGGGGGGAATGGAAGCTCCCCACCAGATGTTCACCCCCTGTGAATCACGGGGGGGAATGACATTCAACACGCAAATGGAGCTCCTGCCTGGACCATCTCCGTTTGTGTGTTGAATGTGATTCCACCCCCCACCCCGTGATTCACGGGGGTGACCACCCGGCGTAACACTGAACAGACGTGATGCTGACATGCTCAACCATGGGGAATTCCCCAGGGCTGAGCATGTCAATGTCACGTCTGGCCGCTGACCATGGCCTGGAATTGGCGACCGTGCTCACCGCCGATTCCGGGCTGTGGCCAATTTCCCGGGGGCGGGCGGGCGCAGCGGTCATATTGGCCACAGCGCCTGCCCGTCTCCGGGAGGGCAGACTGCTGGGGGAGCATGGGGGGTGGGGGCGGGGCTGTGCGGACACACGTTGGGCCATGCAGCCCCGCTCCCCCTGGATTCCCCACCGGGAGCGGCCAACATGTCTGTTGGCCATTACGTGTTGGTCCCAGCGGGGAATCAGTAGGGTGTTTCCGTGGTGGGACGAATTGAGCCCCGTCACATCTGAAAATACCCCTAATGAGCTTAGGTTCTGATATGTGAAAATTTAAGTTCTAATCTGAGACTATCATGTACAAGGAGCTCACAGGAGTACCACAACTTACTCCTATCGTGAACCCCTTATGGAAAGCTTCATGTGTGGGGATAGGTGAATATGAGTGGAAGAGAAGTGACTTAGAGTCATAGACACCACACAAAAAAGAACTTGTCAACAAGAAACCATGAACAAACAGCAAAATAAACCCCTATACAATAACTAAGGGTAAAAACAAACAAGGCATTAGCCCACTGCAGTCCAGGTGTGGTCTGCGCAGCCCCCACTCAGCCCCCACTCACATGTTGTGCATGTCCAGCCAAATATGCAGTATTACTGGGGTGATCAGTGATACAGGCTCCATGGGAAACATCCCAAATGCCTCTCCCACTGAGCACCTTGGTTATACCATATGGTAGATCTGTTCAGATCTTACAAAAATGTTTCAATATACTTTGGGAATGCATAGATGCTAATGGCTATATGTATACATAGACAGAGAGATCCCCTTAAGTCTCCTCATGGCACATCATGAAGTATCCTGTCCTGGCTGTCAGGACCCCTTTGCAACATTTCTTCTTATCCAGGCACTACTCCAAAGTGAATTTAGCCTTTAGGGAACATTCTCCTCTTCTGAAATGTTCATATAATGTCCCTTGGCAGTAATGGGAATTATATATGCACACAGGGAGAAGAGTTGTGCTGCTAGGTGGCTTGTTTGTATACTCTGAATGGGAGAAAGTATAATATTGTGACCAGCTTTGCAATTTATGGGAATGTACAACCTATGGCTGTTTAGAAAGGCATGGCTTTGCAAATCACAGGGTGATAGCAGTAATTGATTAATCTGTCATTAATCAACTAATTGATCTCAGACTAGACTAGACTGTCATAAACACTTACTTTTAAAAAACATTATAACAAAGATTTAAAATCAAATATCAAACATTAAAAATGTAATTTAAAAATTAAAATAATTTAGCAGCAACAAAAAAAATCCCATTGAATTGTGATCTATAAAGGACCATTACCTCCTGTGGGCTCTCATTTCAGGCCAGCATGTCTACCTGACCATGGTGGTGGAGGACCGATTAGGATCGTCCACCCATTGAGACTGATGGAAGCCTTTGGGTTCCAGGGTGCTCTGGGGGAATTGCCCACGGACCTCGACAACTGTTCCATCGATGCCCTGGTGGCCCTCTGGAATAGCTGGCTGGCCTGGGCTATCGATCAGGTAGCTCTCAGGCATCCACTCCCAGCGTCTTGGCACCGCAGGTCTCCGTGGTTCATGGATTACCTGGGGCAAATGAAGCATGAGCGGAGGTGGTTAGGGTGGCGGTGGCACTGTACTCGCACTGAAGATGACTGATTATGGCATAGGATGTTTTTAAGGACCTATGACATAGCTGTGTGGGCAGCAAAGAAGCGGTTCTTTGTTGCCATCATAGCATCTGCAAAATAGCATCCAGTGGAACTTTTCTGGGTGGTGAGAGGTCTGGTCAGTCCAGCCTGTCTCCGCCTGGACCTGGAGCCATCCAGGGCCCGCTGTGACATGTTTATGGTGTATTTTGCAGATACAATCGCTTGCATTGAACATGACTTTGACTCCTCCTGTTTAGAGGCAGTGGCAGAGCCAGAGGTTAGGAATGCCATGTCTGGTTAGTGTTTGTGGGATCAGTTTCAATTAGTGATGTCCGCTGATGTGGAGGATGTACTGGGGGGTCTGTTCAGGCCACATCATGTGAACTGGAGGCTGCTGGCCTCTCTTAAGGAGGCGATTGTTCGACCTCTTCTCAAGAAACTATCTCTGGACGTTGACTCCCCAGAAAGCTATCAGGCTGTCTCTAACCTTCCCCTTTTAGGGAAGGTTATTGAACAGGTGGTGGGTGGCCTGGCAGCTGCAGGAGCATCTAGACCGCATCAGTTTTCTTGACCCCTCACAGGTGGGCTTTCATCTGTAGTATAGCACTGAGACTGTGCTTGTGGCCCTAGTTGATGGTCTGAGGGTGGAGTTGGACAAGGGTTGTTCAACCCTGTTGGTTCTTCTTGGCCTGTCAGAAGCTTTTGACACTGTGAATCATGAGATGTTGGTGACTCACCTGCGGGACCTTGCTGGGGTGGATGGAATGGTTTTTCAGTGGTTCTGTTCCTTCCTACCTGATAGATTTCAGCAGATAGTCCTGGGAGAATGTGCTTCTTCTCCCAGGGGTCTCCTGTGTGGGGTTCAGCAGGGTTCTATTCTATTCCCCCTCATATTCAATGTGTATATACAGTTGCTGGGTGAGGTTGTATGCAGATGGGGGGTACATGCTGATGATACCCAACTGTACCTCTCTTTTTTGTTGGACCCTGGCCCTGCAGTCTTGGTGCTCTCCCGGTGTCTGGCTGTGGTGGGGGATTGGATGAGGACTAGCCGACTGAAGCTGAATCCTGACAAGACAGCGGTGATGCTTGTTGATGGGGCTGGTGATCTGGGCAAGTTACTGATAGGGTCTTCCCAGTGTTGGCATCTTCTGTGCGGAGTCTGGGGGTGCTCCTGGATCTGCAGCTGTGCCTGGATCTTCAGGTGTCGGCTTTGACCAAGAGTGCCTTTCACCAGTTACATCTGGTGTGGCGGCTTTGTCTGCATGTCTCAGACACCAATCTCGCTACTATCAACCATGCATTCGTCACCTTGAGGTTAAATTACTATAATGCTCTCTATGTGAGGCTGCCCATGGTGATGGTCGGGATACTGTAGCTGGTGCAGAATGTGACGGCCCATCTGCTTTCTGGGATGGGTCACTGGGAACACATTACAACAGTGCTCCTGGCTTTGCACTGGCTGCCTATTGTCTTCTAGGCCCAATTCAAGGTGCTGGTACTGACCTATAAAGCCCTAGACAGCCTGGGCCCAAGCTATCTGAAGGATCACCTCATTCCCTGGGCTCTGGGGTGGCTCTTGCGGTTAGGGGGCACCCTCCTGGACGTTCCCCGCTATAAGCAGGTGGTGACTGACAGGCGGGCTTTCTCAGCGACCACATCGGTGCTGTGGAACTCACTCCCGGTGGATGCTGATCTCAGCCCTGATCTCCTCACTTTCTGGCATCAGTGTAAGACCTGGTTCTTCCACCAGGCATTTGGTGTGTGTGGGGGGGAGGAACAGTTATGGAGTGGGGGAGGGTTTGCTAATTTTTTGCACACTTTGTAGCTGTTTTCTGGAATTGACTGTTTTGATAATTTTATCTTTGGTATTTATTGTGTTTTTATGTTTTTATGGATGTTCGCTACCCTGAGCTGCTGGAGGCAGGAGGGGGCAGGGCAGGGAAAATGCATTAATAAATAAATAAATAAATAAAATAAAGTTGTATTGAGGCTATGTGGTATTTTTGGACTTAACCAATTAATTAATTAAAAGTAGCAGGGTCAATCAACAGAAAATGGTAATCATTTGATGGCCCTCAATGGGTTTAAGATGCAGAAAAACATATTTAAGTTAAATATTAGGAAAAATTTCCTAGTTGTAAGAATGATTGAATAGTGGAAAAAACTGATGAGGGAGGTTGTGAAATCTCCTTTATTGGGAGATTTTAAAAAGAGGCTGGATATGTGTTTGTCAGGGATGATTTTTGTCTAGTTATTCCTGTCTTGGTGCAGGAGGTTGGTCTTTGTGATCCATTTGGTCTCTTCAAACCCTATGATTCTATGGTTACAGTTTTTAATATGTTCAGCACCAGGTTCATTGCTGTCACTATATAAATAATACACATCTATGCATTAACAATCAGCTGAAGAATTTTTTCCGGTACTTCCAGTCATATAACCTACATGTTTCATATACTAAATTAAAGCTTAGGAACTGTAGATATGCCATCAGTTGTACAAACAAAATAAAAATAGAGCTTTTAAACATTGACAATTATATTGCTAAAAGTAGTGATGTGCTACAGTCTTTCTTTTTGTCTGTGCCCTTTTTAGAAAGAGACTTTAAATAGTGGAGATATACATTCAGCAATTCCCCAACTTTCAGTTGTTTAAGGCTTCACAAGCCAAGGGCAGGCATTAGACAAAGGTGGAACATATACTAAAAATATTCTTTTCAGGGAAGTGTAATAGCATTTTATACAAATATACACTCAATTTTTTGTGATTATTGACTAGTAATAATGTAAAAGACTAATATAAGAGGAATAGTACCTCGGTGGTTACTGAGGATAAGACTAGAAACAACAGGTATAATTTAAATGAATAAAATTTGGCAAATGTTGGTGGTGGTGTTTTTTTAAAAAATAACTCTTTTATTAATATTTCACGGCATTGTACATAGTATTTCTATCAGTTTTTTTTTTTTTTTTTTTTTTTTTA
>QEPC01008797.1:235317-254647 GCA_003113815.1 Sphenodon punctatus
AATGCCTGGTCTTCTAGATTGGAAATTCTTCCCTCAGCCTGATCTAGTCTTTTTGACATGGTTTCTAGCTTTTTATTTCCACTTTCCACTGCTCTGCTGACTGAGTTGATTTTTTCGAGGACCTCCATTTTGTCTTTTTGGGCTTCAGCCCTTGCTATTTGTATTTCTGATCTTGAGGCTTTTACCTCAGCCAGAATCATTTCCATAGTGGACTGTTCCTCGTTTTCTGGATTTTCTTGGGTGTTGGGGAAGTTGAGGCTGTCATTTTGTCAGAACCCCCCTCTTCCTGAGCGGTTTCAGCTGATTGTTTTTGCTGCCACATTCTTGTGAGCGGTCCCTTTTCCCCCGCTTTTTTTGGGGGGTCCCATGCCCCTGATCTTCCCCCAGCCGGGGTTGTTGTTAAATTGTTTGATAGTAGGGTTATTATTTGGTGTGCTGGTTTTATTTGAATTGTATATTTTCTTGCTTGTTGTTTGCTCTGCTCTTTTTACTGCAGGAGCCCCTGCTTCTGTTTTTTTGGGGGTTTTTTTTTTTATTTCTGCCCTTTAGGTCTTTATCCCTGGCAGATTTATTTTTTTTCCTTTTTTTCCCCTTGTTCTGTTTGTTTGTACTGTTGGAGGCCCCTCCACTGTCTTTGGGTTTTTTATTTTCTGCCTTCTGGGCCTTTGTCAGTGGCAGCTTTATTTTATATTTATTTTTTACTTGTAGAGCTATATATTAATATTTTTCTGTTAGCTTTTTGGTTTGCTCTTCTTTCTATTACAGCCCCTATTTCTGTTTGGGGCTTTTAATTTTGTTTTTCTTTCTTTCTGCCCCTTGGGCCTTAGTCCCTCCACCGTTTGTTTTTGGCCTGGATTTTTTAGTTGTTTGGGTCCCTCGGGGCATTTGAAAAGGCCGCGCCCGCCATTTTGTCTCCTACCGCGTTTCTCTCTGCTGCCTCTGCCTCGTGCTTCTGCCGCCAGCACTAATCAAGGGGCCTTTTTTTTCTCCGTTTTTTTTGGCCCGTTCTGTGCCCCAGCCGTTCCCACAGCTGGTCCTGTCCTTCAATTTGTTTGGTTTTGGTTTTTTTTTAATGTTAATAGCGCCGGAGCAGATTTGCCGGGGGAGCGTGGTTTCGGCGCGGCCGGCTAGTCGCGCATGCGCATTGCGCCCCCTATCAGTTTTACAGTATCAAGTTTCTCCGTTTTCCATACTAGGTGGCACCCAGTCTCGCTAGTTCATATATATCGGTCAAACAACAGCGTCAAGTCACACTTTGGTAGGTCAATTCCTTCAATGGCTCCCAGTATATTAATCCACTTTGCCTCATAGTTATTTTTTCCCCTCTCTCTTGCTTTTTCCATTTTATCCTCTTTTTCCAGCTTTTTGTTCTGCAGGTTTACCATCATTTTGTCCATAGTAAATAAGTACCATATCCGACAGATCCATTCTTGAAAAGGTATGGGACCCTCCGTCTTCCAATGTCTTGCTATTATGTTTATTGCGGCCACGCAAAGAGTCTTTAATGCCTCCTGATGTGTTTTCAGTGTTTTATTCTCAGGATACAGTCTTAGGATCCCTATTTCCGGTCTGAAAGGGACCACTCCCTTATTTACTTTGTTCAAGATTTTCCATACTTTACTCCAAAAGGCTTTTACATGCACACATTCCCATAAACAGTGTAATAAGTCCGCCTGCATGCCACAGCCCTTCCAGCATATACCGTTCCCATATCTATCTCCCCCATATCTGAGATGTGCTGGAGTTAGGTAAACCCTAGTGGTGACCTTAAGTTGTGTCTCCCGGACTTCCAATGCAGACGCGCAGGTACACATATGTCCCCATATGATTTCCTTTTCCTTTTCTGTACATTGCTTATTGAGGTCTTTCCCCCATCTTGCTAAATATAAGTGCTGGGGGGGAAGGGGAGGGCAGGGTATATTAGAGATTTCAGGTCTTGATAGATCTTAGAAAGTTTGCCCCTGCTTCCCGCTAAGCTGAATAGAGTCTTTTCTATCCCTTTGGGTTCCCTAGCAAAGTCTTCTTTTAAGCCTGATTGCATAAAGACACTTCTCAGCTGCAGATATTGAAATGTGTCCACTTTTGTCTGCGTTATTTTCTCTCTCTCTTCTAATGTTTTGAGTTTACCTTTGTTAAATAATTGTGATGCTCTTTTAACTTCTTTCTTTTCTAACTGTTTAATTAGGTCATGAGCTATTCATGTTTCCCTCATCACTGTTCATCTAATTGGTGAGTATGGTGTTGCTTTTCCCTGTATACCAAGCTTCCTCATCACTCCTTTCCATGTTATGAGTAGTGGGCTCGCAAACGGATGCTCTCTGGCCTCCTCCCCAGTCAATTTACCCTCGCCTACCAACAAGCTACTAGGGAAGTTGGTTGAATTATTTCCTTTTCTATCTTATACCATTCTGGTTGTTGTGGGCAATGATACCAGTACTGTATCGCCCTCAGGATTGCAGCCTTGTAGTATAATTTTATATCTGGTGCATCTAGCCCTCCTTTCTCCTTAGCAGTAAACATTGTGTCTTTTTTTATTCTTGGTTTCTTTCCCCTCCAAATTAGATCCTTAACCATTTCATCTGTTTGCTTAAAGAACGACTTGGGTAGTTTTATTGGAAGAGCCATGAATTTATATATGAACTTGGGTAGTCCAATCATCTTAAAAAGGTTTATTCCCCCAAGCCAGGAGCACTCCTTGGTGAAATTTTTTAATCATAAGAACAGTTAAGGTAGTGAACACCAGTCATCAAAGGAGATTGTGGAGTTCCCATCACTGTCTTTAAAAATAGGCTAGATAAATCACTCCCAGGGATGGTCTAGCTACAGTTTGCCCTATTTAAGGGTAGGGGGATGGACCTTTTAACATACCTTCCAGCCTTATAACTGATTCTGTGGCATCGCAGGGCTAAGATACTCTAGGCAAGGTGTGGAGTTGTGTGAAAGAACAACTATATGCAAAGAATCAGGCAACACTGCCAACAGCTGTAGAAACAATTGGAGACCTTATATCTGAATGAAAGGCAGAGTGCCAGATGGCATCCAACCAGAGGAGGTGAGGATTAAATAAATACCCCCAAAGAAACAGGGAACAATTCTTTGGAGGGATACACATTTCATTTTATTGTCTCTAAAATCCACTCTAGCTTGTTGGTTCCTTGGAAGGGCACATTTTCTCAAACACCCAAGTTACAACTATTTTAAAAAAATATTCCTAAACGAGAAAGCTGATCCACTGAGAAAAACATATTTTTTTTAAAAGCAGGGAGGTTGATAGTCTGTTTAGGCTGCTCTGTCATTTTTCTTGTCTCTCTTCATAATCCCTATGTAATCCAGAAACAGCCAGTAAAAAGAGGGAACCTCTGCTTGTTTAATTGCTTCCTGAAAATCTGACAACTACTACTTCAGTCTCATTGGTTAATCTACTTTTAAAGAACCTAGGCTTTCAAAGACAGCATAATTGTCTGAGTACACTTACTTCCCCAGCTATATATCATGCCTATCAAAATTAAATGCTTCCACCATACCTCAATAGTGTTTTAACATTTGACTTCAGTAATATGTTTAGCAGTAAGCTGACACTGTAGTTCCTTGTTAACAAATTTTCAAACCTTTAAAAATAACAAAGTTGTTACAGAACTCTCTCTCTTTTTTTAAGCTTTGGGAAAGAAGAAAAATTAATGCGATATTTTAAAAACATTTGTCATAAAATAGAAAATATAACCACAGCATTTGTCATACATAGTGTAACTTCCCTGAATTCCCATCCAAGAAGAATATTTTAATAATCAGATTCCCCCCCTCCTTTTCTTTGGAGAAAAATATTTCAGCATACATAACATTTCCAAATTTACTTTCTCAGTATCCAGCACAGATTTTGCATTGAATTCACATGATTTTCCAATAAGCTTTTATATGATAGACCCTAGCATTTTGTTATCCTTTTAACCAGTTTATCATGTGTTAAAGCATACTAGATCAACATGTCTACGTTAGGCCTGTAGACTATGTTATACTATAGACTAGGGTCTATAAAGGATGTTGTGGAAAATACAGAAATTAGTATGCTATGATTTCCATCAAAAGCATGTTTTCATTGGGAAAAATCATTTCTTGAACATCTGTAGGGGCATAACTACCATGGAGCTAAGGGGCTACCAACAATTAACAACATAGCTAAGGGGCAACCAACAACATAGCTACCAACAGAGCAAGCAAAACATTGGTGGGATTGCTACTAAGCAATCAAGGGTCCAGTATTTTTACTTATTTGTTACACCTATTTATAACACAGGTGTCAGGTTTGGATATGCCCTCCAGTGCCTGCACCAACAACTTACAACATTCCCCTTCGAACAGCACCCTGCCAAGGCTGAAGGGGGTGGGGGGAAACACCCTGTCGGGTTCGAGTAAGGAGAATGGTGTCATTAATTTTGAGGGCCATGCCAATCAATTCATCAAGAGAATGCTTAATGAATAGGAGAGATGTTGAATTAAAAACCTCTATAAAAGAAGATTTTCAATATGACACATAAGTAGCCTACTGAACTCATTGCAACCAGATTTAACTAAGTCTAGGATAAAACAAACATTTGACATTAATAGTATTTTGATGGAATACCCTGCATTTCCACGCTCCTTCCATCCAGTGGCTACCTTACACCGCTGCCACCACCCAGGTTTAACTGAAATGTGACTCGGTCACAATGGCTCTATCAGCCTGGAACAACCCGGGTGTGGCAGGGTTGAGCCACAAGATGGTACCTGGACTGTAAAAGAGTACAAAATGGCCACCACAGGAAGTGTAAGAGTTTGGGGCATGGCTCCAGGTACTAAAGAGAGCCAGGAAGTAGGAGGCAGTCTGCTCTGCAACAGTGAGAAGAGCACATCTCGGCTACAGGCTGCGTGGATCTTGAAGGAAGGAGACCTTGGAGCTGAGTGAGAAGCCTGACAGTCGGAGTGGAATGTGAGTTGGAGCAGCCAGCCAATGGACTGTTGTCTGGCTAGGCTAAGTCTTATGTTATAGACGAAAGTGATTGTTCTAAGATTGGTCAGAGGTCTGGTGCATGGCCTGTGGATTATGCTTGTAAATAAACTATGTTTATGATCATTCTTGAGTGACCGTGTACTTTGGGCCTGCTCCTGCAAACACCTATGGTGGGAGAGGCCTAACCGTGTGACACCGGGACTTTCCCAGCTATTTATTTTAAGGTTACTTGCCCTTTGTCTTTCCACCTTGAGGTTCCACGTAGCCTTGGTGTGGGGTTTTCGTGAGAGACCCACCAATGTGCTTTGTTTAAAGAAAAATAGCTTTTATTAACCTTTAACGTCTTAAAGCGCAAGGTTTCACTCCTTTTCTCAGACAGGAGTGAGGCGGCTTTCAGACACAATAAAAAGTGTACTTAAGTGCCGGTGGCAGGACGCGCATGCAAATTAGGCACCCTGCCTGTGATTGAAGTTTTTTGGCACACTGACAAGTGTGCTTTACCAACCTGGTTTTTGCAGCTCAGTGGAGCACACTTGTCAGTGCATCAAAAAGCTTCAATCAAGTGGGGGCACCTTTCAGACGTCTTCAAAGTCGCGCCTAATTTGCATGCGTGTCCTGCCACCGGCACTTGTAAGTGTGCTTTTTATCACGTCTGAAAGCTGCCTGAGTTAATAGAGAATAGAGTCTATAAAGGTTTACAGCCCCACTTGCTGACAATTTACCTTTCAGATTTTGATTCAAGCGGGTTCACTAACTTTAGTTGCAGTCTTTCCCAAATTCTTATCAGCTGGCCAGGTGGGCTGAGGTCACAGCAGTTGCCAGTCTGCCTCCTTGACCAACCACTACAATATCCGTTTCAGGCAATCCATGAGCAGTCTCTACAAAATACTCAGCTTGTCTCAGCTTGTCTGTAGAGAAGAACACTCAGCAATCTACCCTAGAGACCTCTCCTCACTCAAATCCTCCCAGCCTCAACTATCACAAGGTTTGAAGTGATTGGCTGAACATGCCAATGGAATGTTTCGATGACTCCTGTTAACCCCAGAACTGCTGGAGCTGACTAGCCCTAAAGGTGAAGCATTTCACCACAAGGATAAAAACCCTCAGATGTACATGAGATAGGATTAAAATTAAAGAATGGTAGCAAGGATTTTTAAGAGTGGATTTGTAAAGAGGTCTCCAAACACCTAAATGAACATCAGCTCCCATAAATTTTAATGTGAGCTGCCAAATGCATGGCACTTATTTGTCTCTATAAGGCCTTGGGAGTAGGTAAATGAACAGGTAGGTAACATAATTTGGAAAGTAAGCACGAGTGACCTGCTAGCCTTTTGACATATTTGATGTATGAACTACACTTCCAGTGTCTCTGATGGGCTATCATGCAGTGTTACTGCCTCCCATTCTTCAGGCTGATTTTTGCCAAAGAGTGACGGCAATAAGCAAATGTCCGCATGCTGTGGGACTGTCTTTCTTTCACTGGCTCAGAAACTGTATGCAAAGTGACCACAATGCTCCCTGAAGTAGAGAATCCAAATCGATACCATTTCCTTGCTTTTAAAAATCTGCAATCCCAGCTTCAGGCTAAAACACATTGTAAAAATGTGTCACGTTTTTACACATTTGCTTATCTGGATGTACAGTTGCTATTGATGAAACGTCAGTCAAGATAAGCTATTGTTTCGGGCTTCAGAAAGTTAATTTTGTACAGTTTTACATTAAAATTCTCTTTTATACACACCCACGCACACTTTACATATATACATATTAAGGATGATTTTCTACTTAACATATAGGTTTAAGAGCCTGAAGATTTGGGTTCCGTCTCTGGCTTTGATACAGACAGAAATTGTCTGTATGGTATTGAGTACATTTGTAAACTCTCTGTACCTCATTTCCCCTGTCTGAATTGCATTCAATAAAATCCAGTTTAAATGGCAGTGTGTGTTTAAATCATGAATAGCTGTAGAGTCCTTTCAGATCCTAGGAAGGAAGATTCTGGAACAGTGCAAAGTGTTATTTTTAATTCCCAGTACATGCTCTAGCAATTTTGAACAAACTGTATACGTAACATAATAATACTTGGATGACTATCAGAAACTAAAAGTGCTGCTGACGGATCAATCCCAGAGTTATCAAACAAATAAAATGGTAAATAATTTTCATTTTAAACTTTTTGCACAGAGAAAATATTATAAGCAGGGACCCATGTTTACTGCATTTCCCCACTGCTGCTAGTGTGAACACGGTGAGAACACCACTCCCTGATTATAAGTAGGGGTGTTTTTAAATTAGCAAGGTGATGGGTGTGTGTGTGTCCATGACTACAGTGTGGCTCTGCCACGGAGCACCCATGCAGGTGGAGTGTGTGGGGAGGGATTTAAATGGGCGGCTCCCAGAGTAGCTAGTGGCTACTCTGACTACATAGGCAGCTGTCACGCATTTTCCCTGCCATGAATCATGGGAGAGGCAGAAATGCACCAGGCTGGCCTTTGCCAAGTGACATGTCGCCGGCGCGAGCATTGGGGAATCTGGTCTCCCCAGTGCTCCCAGCCAGTTCTTGTGACTTGCAAAGGCTTCTCCCCTCTCCCCCAGTGACTATGAACAGTGCTGAGCGTACCTGTTTGCTGGCGTGGCTGGCGGTCGCAGTTCATACGGGCAGGGGCTCCATGGCTGCCCGTTGCCAGAGAGCTCTTTGGCTTGCCCCACATGGAGCGCTCTGGATTTCCTGGCAGTGCTCTGTGCATGGCCATGAATGGGTGCTCGAAGCTCATGGGAGGAAACATCCGGCTGCTCCACCATCAGACATGCAGCCGGCTCCATGGCTCCTAGGTGTCCATGTAGCTTGCATCTTGTCTGAAAACACCCTAATAATGGCCCTGAGGCCAATTGAGCCCCTGTGTGGATAACAATATCTAGAACTATAGATATAGCTCTATATCTTACCAATCAATGTAAGTATAGGATGATATCTTCAATGGGACAAATTTCCCCTCTATCTCCCAACTTCAGGGTGCTTGTACCTTCTGCACTCAAAGTATCGGGTGCTGCCCACAATGGGAGACAGGATACTCGACTAGATTAACCAGGCATCTGATTCAGTATGGAAATTCCTATATTCTTAAGTGCTTTATTTACTACTCCAAATACGATCTTTTAGCATTAGAGAACAGTATGGTAGCAATACACAGAAATAATGCTTTCTGATGTGGGCAAAGTGCCTAAAGTGATTTATAAAACTAAGTACAAAGAGATTATAGCTTAAAAATTAGTTTGTCCAGTTCAAAGAAATTCCAAGAGAAATTCCAACTGGTTTCCTGGTTAATTACAACAATATAAAAAGCAAAGCTAGACCTCCAATAACTCATGCTTACATATCTTATACAGTCAAAATGTCTTGATTTAATTATACATAAAGTGTTTGTCGGCGCACCCCCAAATAAAGACGAGGACAAGCTTAGTGGGATTAAAACGGCCGCACTCTTTATTTAATATTAACAAACGGAAGGGGGGGATGGGGGCACACCTCCCGCCTCCCCCCCTTCCGGAACTGGGGTCCTTATCTCTAATAACCTTGCTAACTGCTAATTAACCACCCCCTTTTAGGAGGTCCCCTCTCCTCTCAGTCCCCGCACTCTGTGCATACCTCTTTCCCATTTCCCATTAATTGAGAGGGTAACCTCCTGTTCCTTCTTTCCTATAAATTTACGCCCTGCCTCGTCCCCCGGGTTTCCCCAGGCCGGGCAGGTTGTTCGTGCCTGCCCCATCTCTGGGGTTAGTTTCAGCAAAGGTTGAGAACACCGTTACCCGCTGCTTGGCAGATGCTCCTCCCAGCAGGTGCGGCCGTCCGTCTCTCCCTTCGGGTTGGCCATACAGTGGGCCGCACTGTGGCGACTATGCCATGGACCTTCCCATCTCTTAAGGAGATGCTGCTACCCATGCTCTTCTAACTTAGAAATTAAAACCTTGTAACTTCAAAACTTTTGGGTTTCCCTCTGCCCCTCGCCCACCCCAAAGAGTGCGACATTTTTTACCTACCACCCTTCAATTGTTCCACTCCCTCTTACCGAATCAGCAATTCACTCCGGGAAAGGCGAAAAACCCCTTTGCCCTTTCCAGCCAATTTGGGCTCAGGGAAAATTCCTTTCCGGCTCTAACTGGCAACCAGCTGAAAGCTCGGAGTGGTGCCTTTAACGAGGGAGGGTGGGTGGGTGAACGTCTTACCCCCCCGCTCTAGCCGCGCGAATGCGGCGCCAAAGCGGGGGATCTAAAATGGCGCCCGGGATCTCGCTGGTCTCGCGAGACTCTCGGGCGTGCTTGATTCTGCCCCCGTTACTTCACAACGGGGCCCCCGCCTCCCTGCCGGCCTGTGCGGCCAAAATCCCCACCCCGCGTCCCCGTCTTTTCCCCGCTCAGGGGAGTGGGGGGGCGGCAGCGCCAAACCCCCGCCGTGGCTAACGCGGAGGGGGGATTGTCAGAAAACGCAGGGCAGGTCTTGGCTGCCTTGTACCTTCACTCCCCTACCACAATGAGCCAGTGAATTAATAATACTAATCAATAATTAATAATATTAACAACAGCAGCTTAAATACTGCTCTATATTTACAAGCACTATACAGGTATTAACAATTAATTCTCACCAAGGCCCTAGGAAGTGTACAGAAAATATGCATTTGTATCCCTCTTGTACAAATTGGAAACTGACACTGAGAAGTGGAAGCCAAAATTATTAAACCTTGTAGAGGTGAATGATAGATGAAGGGTTATCAGTATCGATTCCGATAACATAATGTATATAATAGATATATCTTATATATTATAACATAATATGTATAATAAAACAGACTAACCTAAATACTTATATAATATCTAATCTCTCTCTATATGTACACAAGTAATATCTATCTAAATCTAAGGGTAACAGGGGAAGGGAAAAGGAAAACTTCTATTATCTAATCAATTATCTATATAGTTATTCTAATCTAATTTAATCTATGGGTAATTTCAGACAAAGCGATTCCACGGTCAACCACAGTGAATCCCCTGTGGTGGCCGTTTGTATCGTTACGTCTGCTGTGTTTCCCGCCAGATGTTCACCCCAGTGAATCACTGGCGGGAATCACAATGACCACAATTCTGGACCTCCACCCCCTCCCTAATCCCCCTCCAAAATCAGACTGGCACGTCTAAAGGATGGCCGGCCTGATTCCTGACTGGGATCCAAAACAGATCCCGGTCTGTGGTTAAGCATGGCGGGCCTGCGAACCCGGCATGTCTAAAAGTACCCTATATGTCTATAATATATGTCTATATCCAATCTATACTACCTATCTATCTATAGGTCAGGGAAAGGGAGTAGGTGAAATGTAGGGTACGAGGAAGGAAAGATATTGGTGGTAATACAATGAGGGCTAGGGAAGATTTTTTGTATGCAAGCACCACAGCTCTGTAAACGCAACCTGACAAGCAGAGCTCTCACAGAACAGAGAGAACAAGCAGTGCCCTCCCTCAGAGCCCCTCTGATTGGTTGTGGGAGGCAGCAGGCATTTAGCAATCACAGAATGCCATGAGATTGCTGGGGCCTGCTTGCGCTGCTCGTTGGCCAGTGATACATCCATCAGATACTGCTGAGCTACTCGCCCCTCCCAACACAGGCACAATTCAAGAGTTCAACCCTTTTTACGGTTCCGAGATGTCTGCTCCCTCCTCCCCTCTCCACATTTTTCCTCCAAAACCCAACTGCCACAGCACTAATAATAATGACAACGATAACGAGATTCTTGTTCTTGTTATCATTGTAGTTATTATTGATTGTCTTTTTTGTTATTGCAATAACGATAATGACAATTGTCATTATCATTATTGTAATAATGAAAATGACATGCACACCCCTATTTCCCAAAGAGACTATGACTTAGAAAAATGGATAATATGAGGAGAAAACATACCTGCTATCATGGAATCTATTGTACTCTAGCGAGAACATGGTTGCCGTGTTGGTTCCAAATGTATGAGATGGAGACAAACTACTTCATGTCCATTTTATGGAATCTATGGCATTTTACTGAAAAAGTCCCCATTCTATTGTTGTTTAGCATAACCACAACCTCATATTGCAGGAGCTCGAGCCTCTTTCATCCCTGTCAACAGAGACACTGTACAACTCAGCTCTCATAATCTACTTGAACCCTTTAGTTTAACTTACATTTATTGCACTCAAAAAATACTAGGGGCATGCAGAAGACACACTGTGCATGCGTAAAATGGCTTCCAGACCATTTTGCCCATGCATGCCCTTTTCCAAAAAGGTGGTGGCAGCATCACCACCATTGTGCAAAGAAAGGGCAGCCAGTCTGCGCATGCGCAAAATGACCACTGTGCATGTGCAGACTCGCTTTCCTTTTCCAAAATGGTGGTGATGCTTCTGGTGCCATTTTGAAAAAGGGCACACATGCGCAGAATGGTCTAGTGGCCATTTCTGCATGCACAGTGATCTTTAAATTATTTTAAAATTTAAATGGCTGTCAGGGCCATTCTGCACATGCGTGCCCTTTTCCAAAATGGTGCCAGAAGCATTTCAGCCATTTTGAAAAAGTGAGCACAGGTGCAGAATACTCCAGTGGCCATTTTGTGCATGCTCAGTGCTTGCTTTTTTTTTTTTTTTTTAAAGGCACATGTGTGCCTTTTCCAAAATGGTGCCAGCAGCATCACTGCAATTTTGGAAAAGGGCACATGTGCGGACTGGCTGCCCTTTTCCAAAATGGTGGTGACACTACTGGCACCATTTTGGGACAGGGCATGTATGCGCAGAAGGGACCTGCCGTTTGCACATGCACAGATTTTTTTTAAAAAAATTATATTTTATTTTTTAAATGAAAAGGAATTAAAGCAAACAACAGTTGCTTGCTTATTCATCCATTTTTGTAGCATTAGTTCGTAAAACAAATGGGACTCCATTCATTTTAGTAATTAAAAAACTGAAAACAAATTGTGCACCCCTAAAATATGCTTGATTCTTTTCCTCTTGCATGCAAATGGTCTTTCCTCCTTTGACACAGAGGAACATCTAGGCACACATCTATCAATCAGCCATTTCAGTCGTTCCTGAAATCTCTGCTTACTGTAATCCAATATGTGTTTCTTCTAATCCCTCCCTAAAACGTATTACTTTAATAAAGGGCTGTAGTGCTGTGTCAAGATGGTTCCTCCTTTGCTAGCTTCTCTATAAACTTCTCTGTGCTTCATTTTTGTCTGTCTTAATTAGATTTCCAGCTTCTTTGGAGAAGGACCAGAGGTGAAACCTTGGCTCCATGGAAGCCAGTAGCAAAACTCCCCTTTGAGTTCAGAGGTGCCGGTATTTCACCTCACTGCTTTGTGTTTGTAAAGTGTCACGTTCATGTACACGTTTCTCTGTAAGCAATAATACCAATTCAGATGCTACTGTAATTAATACGTATATCCCTATATGTAGTTAGTTGCAGTCATTACTTTGTTGACTTAAGACAGTTTTAAATGAAACTATAACTCTGTGACACTATATTAAGAAGGTAAAATCGGTGTCTTGGTGTTTTTTTCTGAGAGGGTTTTTTCCTTATAAAAAGCGATCACAAACTAAAATTTAACGCCATGTATTTTAGCTATTGACAACCTTTTGCATAAAATCAAAAAGAAGACAGCATCTTTTTAAATTAAATCTTTTAATCAGACAACCTAAACCTTGAAAGCCATATATCCTATTTTAATTTTAAAAATTCTGGTTGTGATCATTGTTCAGAATTAAAATCCCAAATAAAATATGGGAAGAAGAGAGGTAAAGGGAGGTTATATAGTGTTACCTGATAAAAGGAGACAGTAATATTTAAAATGAGGTAAGTGTTGTACCGATTTATGATGTATTTTATCTTCTGGAGAAACCCTAGTTTATCGCAGTGTCATTCAGTTTGAAACATCAGCTGTATATCTTCCTGCTTTTGGATGGATTTCTGAGTTGAAAGGAAAAGGGATTGGAAAGATGGGACAGAGAAGGCAGGACAACGGTTTTAAACAATTTTGCTTGATAGTTCAAATGTATTTTTGTTGCAATATATCTTGTCGTACATAATACTGTTAATTAACAGCACCTAGCTCTTTTCATGTCCACAGTGCTTTACAAACAGTAATTAGAAATTATGAGAATGTTGTTTTGCAAGAAGCTCACTATATTATTTAAACCCTATCAACATGTATGCCACAATTCTTTGACCTTGCATTCCATTATTTATTTATTTACTTATTTATTTATTTATTTATTACTACTTGCCATATAAGTGGAAACTCCTGGGATGGATTCTACCCATTTACACTTGTAAAATCAGCAGAAAATTCATTGCAATTGCCATACTGTTAAACTGAAAACAGCACAAAGAAAATCAAGCCCTTCAAAGAAAATAATGCAAATAGAAATATATCCTGCTTGATTCTCTTTCATCATTTTTAAACGGGCACGGCTGGCGGGCAGGTCCGTGTGCAGAGCACATGTGCCTCCAGTGAGTGAGTGTGTGTGTGTGTGTGTGTGTGTGTGTGTGTGTGTGTGTGTGTGGTTGACATGGGCTGGGAAGGGTGTGCACTGGGTGTGCGCCCCTACCCACACACTACCCACTCCTGTCCCCGCATGGAGCAGCCTGGATTTTTCTGCAGTGCTCCGTGTGGGGGCATGAGTCGGCAGTGCGTGGGTCATGGAAGCGCACATTCACCCACGCTGCCTTCAGACGGGCTCTCGGGTGGGTGGGTGTGTCCCATTTAAAAACAGCCATAGTTTCATCCAGACTTGTATAACTCATTGGGTACAGTCAGATGAGCCCGGCTGGGACCGATCCCCATGACAACTGCCAGCCACACTTAATGGCCAGTACAGAGAACAGGGCAGACAGTCCACCCCCACCACCCCCATGGGGAAATCAGGTGGGCAGGCTGCTGTCCGCAGTCCGCCATGCCCCGGGATAGGCCAAGGCACTGACCACACACATGCTAATTCTGAGTTTTCAAACTGTTAACTTGAAAAAGTCCTACTGACCAGTAGGACCAGTGGTCAGTAGGACTTTTTCAAGTTAACAGTTTGAAAACTCAGAATTAGCATAGAAGTTATGAAGAAAAGACCAGAAACACTTTTCTAATCAGAGCTGAAGTAGCTATTTTCTCTTTTAAAAAAAAAAGAACTGTAGAAATTCTATGAAACGTTGAGTTAGAGGCAGGTTTTATCAGTCTTGTTGCTGTAGGTAGGGAAGTAAGGGGTGTACCTGCTAATCACTTTAAAGTGTTCTTTGGGGACTTTAACAGACATGAAGAAATGAAACTGAGTCATTAATTTATGTGTGTGTGTGGGGGGAGTTGATTTGTAGATACTTGATCACTTCATCTTTGCTCTCTCTCTCCTCCACTTTATCTGTTAGGTACTTATGTCCAACCTACATCTCACTGGAGTCATTTGACAGACTCCCATTGGGTAAAAACAGATGTGATGGTGACCCCGCTGTGGCTTGGAACCCACTGGCACATGTATTCACATGCTGCTAGGGATGTGCGAACAGACTAGAGTTCGGACGTTTGGACTAAAAACTTAGTTCAGGTTCATGGGTTTGGTCCCATGGAGTTTGGACCTCCCAGAACGTTCAGAAAGTTCAGCTGAGGCTTGGGGTGCTTGAGGAGGGCTTGTGGGGTCATGGAAGGCTATCAGAGACACAGCAGCAGTAGAGACCAGGAAGTCTTGGGGCTTGGCACCCCGGGTTGCCCGGGCAGGCAGGCTTGGTGCTTGGCCCCCGGGGGTGCCCATGGGGGCATGGCTGGCCATCTGAGACCCAGCAGCAGCAGCAGCAGCAGCAGAGGCTGGGCGTTGCAGGCTGCCAGGCATTGGTGGAGCAGCAGCAGAGGCCCGGCCAGGGCTTGGTGGCTGGCACCCCTACTTGACTGGGCATTGCAGACTGGCATCATACTCGACCGAGCTTAAGAAGCTCTACTGCAAATTGGTCAAGCCTTGCCCGGTGGCGAATCTCATGGACACCCAGCCCCTGCCAGCCGGTGCACTCATCCGAGCTATGCCCATCTACAAGAGGGAGGGGCAAATGGCTGACGTGTAGTACCAGCAGCAGCAGCAGATATTGGATTGCCAGGGTACAGTAACTGTGACTGGCACCCCTACTTGGCCGGGCATTGCAGGCTGTCTGGCATCAGTGGAGCAGCAGCAGAGGCCTGGCCAGGGCTTGGTGGCTGACACCCCTACTTGGCTGGGTGTTGCAGGCTGGCTGGTATCAGTGGAGCATTTGCAGACAGTCTTCCCTGCCTGGAACGTAGGCCCCAGAACCCTGATGGTGGGTCCTGGAGCTGAAATGGCTGGCTGTTTCTTGATGCGGTAGAATGATGACTCCCTGTGCGTGGAATGATGGCACCAGAACTGTGATGGTGGGTCCTGGGACTAGAGTGGCAGCTTCTGGATGATGTGGATGGACAGCCCTCCCTGCCTGAAATGTAGGCCCCAGAACCCTGAAGGTGGGTCCTTGGACTGGAGTGGCAGCTTCTGGATGACGTGGATGATGACAGACCTCCCTGCCTGGAATGTGCTGGCATTGGTGGAGCATTGGCAGAAAGTGAAGTAGAACAACAGCCCTCCGTGCCTGGAAGGTAGGCCCCAGAACCCTGATGGTGGGTCCTGGGGTTGGAGTGGCTGGTTGTTTCTTGATGTGGTGGAATGACAGCTCCCTGTGAGTGGAATGACAACCCCAGAACCCTGATGGTGGGTCCTGGGACTAGAGTGACAGCTTCTGGATGACGTGGATGGACAGCCCTCCCTGCCTGTAACGTAGGCCCCAGAACCCTGTTGATGGGACCTGGGGCTGGAGTGGCTGCTTCTTGATGCCGGGTATAACACCTAAATCTATCTAATCTAATCCAAATAAATGAAACTATGGAGGTAAATGTGCAGAAACGGGTGAAATAGGAGGAGGATGGCAATGGATTAGGAACACAAACTGCTGGGAGAGGGAGACTTTTGAAAATACCTGCTGACAGGATCAGTGGCTAGCTCAGAGGGAATTAAAAGGGGGGAGGGCAATGACTTTTGTTATTTACTGCACCCACCTTACCACAAGTCCCATTGGCTCTGTGCAGCCTAGCCCGTGGCCAATCACAGACTGCCAAGCCAGTGGTCTGAGGAAAAGAGGGATGGTGATTGGGCAGGCTGGCTGCTAGTCCAAGCCTCTCCACCCCTGGCTCCAGGAAGTCTGCTCCTCAGCTCCAACCCCCACCCAAGGACAACCAGACAAATTTTTCCCACCCAAATGCCGCCCAAACTAATCCAAACGCGGTCGAACTGTTTGGGGGGTTTGGTGTTCGGTTCAGCTGTTTGGTCTGGGCATCCGAACTGGCTGAGTTTGTGCTGAACTCTGAACGTCTGAGCTGCGTTCGCACATCCCTACATGGTGCCAAAAGTTGTCCCGGGATTGTCCTGAGGTGAGTAAGTGTCTAGCCTGGGCTGTGTCCTTGGATAATCTCAGATGATGCAGGCTGGACTAAGGGCTGCCCATGCGGGTCAACATGGGCTAGCATGTTTTTTCAGTCCTGCCATCCCTGCCTTGGGGTAGAGGCTGCCATAGACAAGCATTGGTGGGGCGGAGCAGGACGTATTGGTGGGGCAGGGTTCTGGGAGCAGGGTGAGGGCGGGGCCACCTGTCCACAGAGCTCCCTTCCCCACCCGGGGTATGCAGGCGGCAGGACAGCTCTCCAGCTGCGGGCACATTCATTCGGTCTCCCACTCTGAGTGGGGGGGACGGACGGACACTGTTTCCTGGGCTGTGCCGGGCCAGAGAGCCGCTGCACTGCTCACATGTCATGACTTCAAAAGGCTTTGGATTGGGCCATTTGTGAATGCAAACCATTGAGTTCATTGCTCAGTACTTTTCTGTGGGTAAAAGGAAAAACAGACATGTGGACATTGCAGTGACTCCTCGGCCTGGGGTGGGAAATCGCAGCTGACAAAGTCCAGACCACGTTGTGGCACCGGACACATGTGCTCACAGCTGGAGAGCCATCCCACCACTCACACAGCCCAGATAGGGCCGGGAGCACAACAAACATGCGGATGGGTGGCCCCACCAGCCCCCTGCTCCCAATGGACCCCCCCCCCCATGATGGACAGCCATAGTGGCCAATGATGAGCAGCCATGGCAGATGGCCATGGTGGCCACTGGCCTGGGGCAGGTATGGTGGGGCCGCACAGATGTGCTAGCCTGCGTTGGTCCACATTGGCCATCATGAGTGGCCCTTAGCCCACTGTGACATCAGATTTTCCAAGGACACAACCTGGGCTAACGACCTACCCACCCTGGCACAGTCTCAGGTCAACATCTGGTGGCATGTGAACACATGTGCCAGGGCAGAAGTGGGCCAACATCTGACTGCACCACAACAGATGTGCCGGTGACTTCCAGGCCACAGAAGGCCAAAGCGGGCCTAAGCGGGTCATTGGCATGTCTGTTTCCCCCCCTCTATTGCTCTCATATCTTTCTTTGAGACCAGGCTTTTAGAAAGAATTTGAAAGGGCTTGCTGCTGAGATGTTCATACTTTGGTTTTTCTTTTCCCCTTGGCAGTTCTCAGATTCAAAAAGAGACACACAAAAAGCACCAAAGGCTCTATATAGGGGATTTAGTTCACACTGTCAAATATTTCTCTAGTTCATGATTTTGGAAAGAAAAAAAATGGCACCTAGAAGCCTTATCAGGATGTTAGTAAACATAAAAACGTGTTGTTAGAATTCACTGTTATAATTGCTTTAAGTACTATAGTTATGGATGTTTTTAGTCAAGTGCCTCCCCACTCATTACCCACCCATCACCCCATCACGCATGCTGCAGGTTGCATACACTGATAAAATGGGTGTTACATTTTGTTATACATGTTGCAGGGCTGCAGGTGTGCTCTATGGGTGCCTCACAACATGTATAATAAAATGTAACAACCATTTTATCAGTGTTAGAGTGTCTGTGTGAAAAGGGCCTATGAGCAGATAGCTCCACATCCTCTCTGATGGACACCATAATGTTGACTGTCTGCCAGAGGAATGTGTATCAGTTGAATAAGTTACATGTCTGATGAGTGGGTGAGAGCTAAATAGCAACAGGATTCAGAATCTATGTGATATTTTTCTACGTAGATGACATAGCTCATTTTTATAGCGCTTGTATCCCACAACTGTTCACTTAATCATTTATAAAAAGCAAAAAGGTTTAAGCAAATATTTTGCATATGGTCCCAATTCACATACCTCTGTTTTCTCCTATCCTCTCTCAAAGAAAAATTCTATTTAAAGACAAAGAGAATAAATTTCTGCCAGACCATACTTTGACCAGTGAGATCAGAGAATTAGACAACTTGCAGTGTAAACCACTACTGAGCCCTTGGCTCACCCCCACCATTCGGCATCTCCGCTCCTGTACCTGGGCTGCTGAACGCCTCTGGCACAAATCCCACTACCACGCTGACTTCCTCCACTTCAAATTCTGCCTCTCATCACTCCTCTGCTATCTTCCTCGCTAGACAGCAATACTATGCCTCAAGCATTGAGTCCTGCTCCTGGGAATCTCACCGCCTCTTTTGCACCTTTGACTCCCTTCTCAAACCCCCCTGTCCTCCTCCTCCTTCTTCTCTCTCCGCTCAGGATCTTGCTTTCTTTTTCACCTCTAAAATTGACATGATCCACCTGGATATCGCTTCCAAGTCCTCGCCCCCTACCAGTCCCCCCGTCTCCCTCTCCCTCCTCCCCTCCCCTCTCTCCTGTCCTCCTTCCCTCCCACCTCCCTTGAGGAAATCTCCTCCCTGCTCTCCTCCTCCAACCCCTCCACTTGCCCCCTGGACCCCATTCCTTCCCGCCTCCTGACCTCCATTGCTTTCACCGTCACCCCTCCCCTCCTGCACATTATCAACCTCTCCATCTCAACCGGCTCCTTCCCCTCTGCCTTTAAACACGCGACTGTCTCCCCCATCCTCAAAAAGTCCACTCTGGATCCCTCTGAACCCTCTAATTACCATCCTGTCTCACTCCTCCCTTTTGCTTCCAAACTCCTTGAACGGGTTGTTTACTCCTGTTGCCTTGACCTCCTCTTCGCCAACTCCTCCCTTCACCCCCTCCAATCTGGCTTCCACCCCTTTCACTCCAATGAAACCGCTCTGACTAAGATCACCAATGATCTTCTTGTGGCTAAATCCAACTGCCTTTACTCTATTCTTGTCCTCCTGGATCTCTCTGCTGCCTTCGACATTGTTGACCACTCACTCCTGCTTGAATCGCTTCACTCCCTGGGATTCCGGGACTCTGTCCT
>QEPC01008797.1:256314-274263 GCA_003113815.1 Sphenodon punctatus
GAAATTATTTCAGAATTTGATGAATATTTAATATTTTATCCTCATCAACATAAATCTAATATATGTACTTAATTCCTTACCATACATACTTTTATTCATTTTTATCAATAATTAAACTTTCACATTTTTTCATTATTAAACTTTAATTTATCATCATCATTCGACAATGAACAATTTTTAAAGAGTGCATTAAGTTTGTTTGTACATAACTGCATTCTGTACAACAAATTCTATAATGTTCTCTACTGTCACATTGTTAAGTTCATTGTATGAAGGGTATACAATTTGTATACATGTAAAGAACAGACTTAATGCACTCTTGAAAAATTGTTCATTGTCGAATGATGATGATAAATTAAAGTTTAATAATGAAAAAATGTGAAAGTGGGGGGTGGGAGGAGAAGTGGGGGTTGGGGTCAGGTTGGGGAGCTGGGAGGTCACATCAGGACTGGGTATGTTGTGTGGGGGGAGGGCCGTAGCTAGGAATTTTTAGTAGGAGGGGCTGTGCACTGGCGCGCCCACAGAACCCCCACCTGGCGGAGTCATGTAAAAATACCATGTGAGGAGCCACTCGAAGAACAGAAGGTTGCTACCTTGTCAACAAGGCTCTTTGAGATGGGTCCAAATATTCTCACATCACCCACCCTTCCAGCCCCACATGGAATTTTTTTCTTATATTTCTATAAAGGGTTGGAAGGAACTGTCATTGTGAGGGGGAGAGTGCTTTTTATATTAGAGGAGCTCAAGACCATCATGTGGTCTATTTGAATAGTGAGCATGCAGAACCGAGTTGTGAGAACGTTTGGCGCTATTTCAAAGAACCTTCTTTACAAGGTAAAGAAGTTTCCCCTATGCATCTCCACTGCCTGCCGCCCAGCTCTCCACTCACCCCATGCACTCTGTACCGCTGAACACACCATCCCTATTTCTATAACTATTTACTGGCTACGGCCCTGATGGAAATAATATCCTATTATCATTGTTAATCAGACACAAAGAGGGGTGTTTTTTTATCACCTTGGTAAAAGGGGAATTGCATTTGTAAGTGGAAATGTTACATCTGTTTTCTACAGATGTAACATTTCACTTACAAATGCACTTCCCCTTTTACCAAGGCGATAAAAAACCAGCCCTCTTTGTGTACAAGGGAGTCGGGAGATGAAAATAAAACCTGGCCTCAGCTGCTGTTGCTCTCACTGTTCAACTTAGGTGTTGCTTAGTGCTGCATGTAAGAGACAGTGAGCAAGAAAGATCTGGCGGGGGGGGAGGCTGGGAAAAAAGAGGGGGGAGGTATGAAAATGCCTCCCTGGGCTGGCAGCTGGGAAGAGGTCACTGCTGAATCTACTCTACTCTGTCCGTTCCCCACTGAATAAGGGTCAAGCGGATCTTCCGGAGAGAGATCTCCCACCAGGGGAAGGGGGGGTAGGCGGCCATGAGATTGCACTTGGCACATCAACAGCTGGGTCCATTGTTAGGTTACACAAAGAGGAGAGCGGATGCCTCAAGTTATGCTTTGACACCGACTTCAAACCTGTCAGTTTCATCAGCAAATCACGTTCCCAAGGAGGCTGGACTTTATTTTGGAATGATTTGCCATCCCCCCTCCACATCCGTGAATCCACTTCTCTTCTTTAAGAAACGTGGGCTCAGCACAAATCAGCCATCCCTCCGAGACCCTTTAGAGCAATAGCTGAACGTGAAACCAAGCACCAGTGCCCATGCTCCCCGGGAGAGCCCCTATCTGCCCCTCAAGCACTGACCCAAAGTTCCAGTGCATTTCAGGAGGGATGAATCATTTGTGGGTGAGCGGGGGAAGGCAGCAGCACCTGAGCCTGTTTGAAAAGAGGAGCTTAACACACACGAGTCCCATGTGTTGTCTCCGCTGGCACATTCTGTCCTGTCCGGGGGAAGCGGGGTCAGCTGAGACTCGTGATGTGAGCCCTGCACTCACCTCCTCACCTGCACAGCAGCAACAAAGCCCGGGGGGGGGGGAAGGGGGACGTTCCCTTGCCATCCAGGTGATCGAAAATCAGGGGAAACAGCAGGCACAGCACCGGCCCATTCCGCTCGCTCTCTTGAGCCAGTCAGTTAAAAGCAATGGCCTCGGGGTAAAAGCTGGGCATGGACTGGCTCCACACCAATTCTGCCCCCCTCAATCTGTAATCTTCCCGGGGTAGGCGGCTGCTGCTGTTGTCCTTGCCGGGCATTCCGATTCCTACCTTCTGGGGGTTGCTGCTTTCGCTACATTATTCCCACTTGCTCCAGTGACTGAGAGGAAGAGACGGTCCCACCCCCGAGGCCAGGTGTGTAATCCCCCCTCTGCTTCCCTCCTACCAACTGTGTGCACCCTGGAAAGAAAGAGTGCCCTAAGAAAAGATCATGTTCTCCTCTTGCAAAAACCTGGGCAGCTATTCTGCAAAGAACCACCTTTCTTTTGAAAGATACGTGCTTCTGAAAGATACGTGAAAGATACCTGGCTTCTGAAAGATACGTGATTGTAGAAAGTAGATTTTAAACCCTATTATTAAAAATCACATATCTTTCAGAAGCCAGCTCCGTCACACACACTTTACACTCCAGTCAGTTTCATGTCAGTTACACAGCACCCCGCTTCCTGGCTCCGCTCCTCTGCCCTCTCCAGGAGCCAGGGAAGCGGGGCGCTGTGTAACTGACATGAAACTGAGTAGAGCTTAAATTAAAGTCTTTGTGTTGGAGCTGCTTTCTCATAAAGTTGTGTGATTTTTAAAAGTAGAGTCACGTACCTTTCATGTCAACAGCTGCTCAACTGAGCATGTAAGAGTCTGCAGAACCGAGCTGTGTTTTTTGCCGTCAACTGAGCATGTGCGAGCTTGCAGAACTGATTTTTAAATAATTAATAACTTGGTTTTGGCTGCACCAATCACTATTATATTACATAAGCAGTTGTTATTGATCTCATGCTCCAAGCCTGTGATGTTTGGAGACTCAACTCATCCAGGGGGAGGGGATATTGATGATTCAAAATCATGAGGACGTCTGCATTTTGACCACAAGCAATTAACTTTTAAACAGTCATAACATTTTATTTTCCTGATGGAACTTTTTCAAACTTTGTGCATATGAAGGTCCTCACAACTTATAGCCACGGATAAATTTTCAGAAATGTAGCTCGAGTGGTTTCCTCAAAATCAGGGCTTCAGCAGTCTCCTGTTTATAATGGACAGTGGTTGTGCATTTAAGTTTCTTCCAGCTACTGCTGTAAGAAAATGCTTATAATTAATAATTATTATTAATAATTAATAATAATAAATGATATTCCTGGTCATGAAACATTTATGGATGAAGGGACAAAAGAACATTTGGTCCTCTCATCCTTTTTGCATGATTCTTGATATTTAGAGCCTAAATATGGCCTGTACTTTCTCTCTGTTTTGTTGTTGTTGGTTCATCCCACCAAATACGACATTATTAATAAACATCAATAAATAGCACTAATATAGCTGTTTTAATAAGTTGATCTTAAAGTATTTTACAAAGGTGAATGAGCAGTGTGATCTACAGTTTACAGATGAAGAACATGATGCTCAAAGAGCTTTTCAAAGAGTTGTGCATGGACAAACAGTACATCAATGGAAGAACTACAAACAGGACTGATGTCTTTCAATCCCAGAGCAATATTCATGCTTTGGACACACATAATTAAATGTGACTCATGGTAGAGTGTTATATGTATTGAGAGCAATCCAATGGGCAAAATACACCAACCCCCATGCATAGCACATGGCCAGAACGTGCACTCTCATGTGCATATGTGTGCCATGTGCATAGCAGAGCCGTCCCATGCATTGGGGGGGAGGGGGGGGGGGAATCTGGCCAGAGCATGGCACCGGTGATTGGCATATGTGGGCCGTTGGAGTGCTCCCATATAATATAGTGTGTGTGTGTGTGTATGCCCATGTATATTATAGAATAGAATCCCCCTTATTGGACACCTTGTGGGACATGCATTTTGTCTGGATAAGAGATCTCATACTGGGTGTGTGTGTGTGATTCTCTTGTAATACAGTGTGTTTGAGAGTTGCTACAAAGTATGTTTAGAAAAAGCAAGGACCCAGATTAGAAAGGTCCAGATAACAGGCTTTCTATTTCTCTATCTGTATGCAGAATATACATATGTATATAATCTTGTTATAGCTTACTATTGCAGTTAAATATGGATCTTGTATAATTTTATACTGCACCTAAGAATTTTAAGTTAGGCAGCAGCCTGAATACTTCAGGAAAACCCATTTAAATTCCAGTAAAGAAAAACCTGGACTTATTTACTTTGCTTCACTTGCCACATACATCTCTAAGGCAACATTCAAGATGAAGAACTTACATAAGTTTACATTTATGATCCATCATGGTATGGCAAAATCAAAACAACGGACTCTCTTCTACTGCAGATTATTTTGAAGTGTCACCGTTGTTCTAGTTTATGTTCTTAGATAGCTACTAGTGGTGTAGTTAAATAAAACAATCCCTCTATGTGTATTTTCAAATCAGTCTAGAGAACTGAATATCATGAAAAATGAATGAACTCTACTTTTTAGACTTTGCATTTTTAAAAAATTCATATTTTGTCACTGCTTTTTGCATGGTATGCAGTGCTTTACAAACTGTCTTACTATTTAAAGTTCATGAAGGTCTGTTTAGACAAAATAGTTTTTTCTTAAAGGGGGAGAAGCAATGGATTTTGCAGTTTCACTTTAGACTATTTACCATATATATTTTTCTTCCATCTTATCAGTATTTCTAAATTCCAACATCATCTAAATCCCTTGCAAAACAATTCCAGTTACCAGTCCACAACAAACTCTTGTCCAGCATTATGAAGATATGGATATTTTATTTGCCAGTCAAAACTATAACTCACCCAAAATAAGTGGGTAAATAGAATTTTTCAAGGTGGATTGAGAGAGAGTTATTTGCAAACTGATAAAAAAACCTTGAGGTTTGAAATAGTATGATTATTAATAATGTCGAGTTCAATAATATGTTCGATCTAAAGTATTTCTTTTAAGAGACTCCATTCCTCCTGATAAAGAAAGCAAGGATGGGAACCTTTACCTTGAATAGCTTTCAGTGTCACTTGATGAATAGCAAGAGAGCTCAGTACAAATACTGAACTCCTTTATGATTAAAAAACAAGCCTTTAATGTAGTTTTTGTTTACTATGTCAGAAGTGCAGTGTTGGAAGTTTTTGCCAAGGAGTCATTGGAACAGGCATCACTAAAGCAGTGTCAGCCAGCCAATGCTTTGAAAATGATTCAGTTCCTCTAGCCTTATGACTAAAATAATATCCAGTGGCTCCAGCCCGAAGCCTGGTTAATACATCTGTCCAGAACACATAATTACTCGGTCATAACATTCCCCCGGCCACCAGCCAACAAACCAATCAGCTTTTCTTTCTAGCTCACTAGAATTTTTGCTGCGTCAAACTGTTTGATCTTTAGGTAGTAAAAATGCAAAAAATGGAAGGACACTGTCCGGGAAGGTTTTAATTTAACATAGTTTCTCATGGAAATTAAATTCGAAGAGAAACATGTTTTTGTTGACATTACTGAAGCTGAAATTTTCATTCTGTTTAGGGAATTACATTAACGTATCTATTTTTAAGCTATTACCTAGAAATTTGATTTTAGTATTAGGTCTCACAGTTAAATTCATCTGGATGCATGAGTTAAATGATATTAATGAATTAATAAGACCTTTAGTTATGCTTCTGAAAAGCATCACATATGGCTTACAGTAATTTCAGACAGTTTCCAGCCTCTACAGCTATCTATCTATCTGCTTGAATAATATGACAAGGTCAGAGTCAGGCAATCACTCTATAGAGTTCTCAAATTCATACATACATACAGACATGCAGACAGACAGATAGACATATGTTTATATATTATGTAAATACATATAATACATATATATTATGCCCTGCAAGAGGGCATCCCTGGCTGACCTCAGAGGCCATGACAGGACATGAAAGAAGAGACAGTCTTTCAGATACCTGGGACCCAAGCCATTTAGGGCTTTTAAGGTCAAAACTAGCACCTTGAATTGTGCCTGGAAAACTATTGACAGCNGCTTTGACACCGACTTCAAACCTGTCAGTTTCATCAGCAAATCACGTTCCCAAGGAGGCTGGACTTTATTTTGGAATGATTTGCCATCCCCCCTCCACATCCGTGAATCAACTTCTCTTCTTTAAGAAACGTGGGCTCAGCACAAATCAGCCATCCCTCCGAGACCCTTTAGAGCAATAGCTGAACGTGAAACCAAGCACCAGTGCCCATGCTCCCCGGGAGAGCCCCTATCTGCCCCTCAAGCACTGACCCAAAGTTCCAGTGCATTTCAGGAGGGATGAATCATTTGTGGGTGAGCGGGGGAAGGCAGCAGCACCTGAGCCTGTTTGAAAAGAGGAGCTTAACACACACGAGTCCCATGTGTTGTCTCCGCTGGCACATTCTGTCCTGTCCGGGGGAAGCGGGGTCAGCTGAGACTCGTGATGTGAGCCCTGCACTCACCTCCTCACCTGCACAGCAGCAACAAAGCCCGGGGGGGGGGGAAGGGGGACGTTCCCTTGCCATCCAGGTGATCGAAAATCAGGGGAAACAGCAGGCACAGCACCGGCCCATTCCGCTCGCTCTCTTGAGCCAGTCAGTTAAAAGCAATGGCCTCGGGGTAAAAGCTGGGCATGGACTGGCTCCACACCAATTCTGCCCCCCTCAATCTGTAATCTTCCCGGGGTAGGCGGCTGCTGCTGTTGTCCTTGCCGGGCATTCCGATTCCTACCTTCTGGGGGTTGCTGCTTTCGCTACATTATTCCCACTTGCTCCAGTGACTGAGAGGAAGAGACGGTCCCACCCCCGAGGCCAGGTGTGTAATCCCCCCTCTGCTTCCCTCCTACCAACTGTGTGCACCCTGGAAAGAAAGAGTGCCCTAAGAAAAGATCATGTTCTCCTCTTGCAAAAACCTGGGCAGCTATTCTGCAAAGAACCACCTTTCTTTTGAAAGATACGTGCTTCTGAAAGATACGTGAAAGATACCTGGCTTCTGAAAGATACGTGATTGTAGAAAGTAGATTTTAAACCCTATTATTAAAAATCACATATCTTTCAGAAGCCAGCTCCGTCACACACACTTTACACTCCAGTCAGTTTCATGTCAGTTACACAGCACCCCGCTTCCTGGCTCCGCTCCTCTGCCCTCTCCAGGAGCCAGGGAAGCGGGGCGCTGTGTAACTGACATGAAACTGAGTAGAGCTTAAATTAAAGTCTTTGTGTTGGAGCTGCTTTCTCATAAAGTTGTGTGATTTTTAAAAGTAGAGTCACGTACCTTTCATGTCAACAGCTGCTCAACTGAGCATGTAAGAGTCTGCAGAACCGAGCTGTGTTTTTTGCCGTCAACTGAGCATGTGCGAGCTTGCAGAACTGATTTTTAAATAATTAATAACTTGGTTTTGGCTGCACCAATCACTATTATATTACATAAGCAGTTGTTATTGATCTCATGCTCCAAGCCTGTGATGTTTGGAGACTCAACTCATCCAGGGGGAGGGGATATTGATGATTCAAAATCATGAGGACGTCTGCATTTTGACCACAAGCAATTAACTTTTAAACAGTCATAACATTTTATTTTCCTGATGGAACTTTTTCAAACTTTGTGCATATGAAGGTCCTCACAACTTATAGCCACGGATAAATTTTCAGAAATGTAGCTCGAGTGGTTTCCTCAAAATCAGGGCTTCAGCAGTCTCCTGTTTATAATGGACAGTGGTTGTGCATTTAAGTTTCTTCCAGCTACTGCTGTAAGAAAATGCTTATAATTAATAATTATTATTAATAATTAATAATAATAAATGATATTCCTGGTCATGAAACATTTATGGATGAAGGGACAAAAGAACATTTGGTCCTCTCATCCTTTTTGCATGATTCTTGATATTTAGAGCCTAAATATGGCCTGTACTTTCTCTCTGTTTTGTTGTTGTTGGTTCATCCCACCAAATACGACATTATTAATAAACATCAATAAATAGCACTAATATAGCTGTTTTAATAAGTTGATCTTAAAGTATTTTACAAAGGTGAATGAGCAGTGTGATCTACAGTTTACAGATGAAGAACATGATGCTCAAAGAGCTTTTCAAAGAGTTGTGCATGGACAAACAGTACATCAATGGAAGAACTACAAACAGGACTGATGTCTTTCAATCCCAGAGCAATATTCATGCTTTGGACACACATAATTAAATGTGACTCATGGTAGAGTGTTATATGTATTGAGAGCAATCCAATGGGCAAAATACACCAACCCCCATGCATAGCACATGGCCAGAACGTGCACTCTCATGTGCATATGTGTGCCATGTGCATAGCAGAGCCGTCCCATGCATTGGGGGGGAGGGGGGGGGGGAATTCTGGCCAGAGCATGGCACCGGTGATTGGCATATGTGGGCCGTTGGAGTGCTCCCATATAATATAGTGTGTGTGTGTGTGTATGCCCATGTATATTATAGAATAGAATCCCCCTTATTGGACACCTTGTGGGACATGCATTTTGTCTGGATAAGAGATCTCATACTGGGAGTGTGTGTGTGATTCTCTTGTAATACAGTGTGTTTGAGAGTTGCTACAAAGTATGTTTAGAAAAAGCAAGGACCCAGATTAGAAAGGTCCAGATAACAGGCTTTCTATTTCTCTATCTGTATGCAGAATATACATATGTATATAATCTTGTTATAGCTTACTATTGCAGTTAAATATGGATCTTGTATAATTTTATACTGCACCTAAGAATTTTAAGTTAGGCAGCAGCCTGAATACTTCAGGAAAACCCATTTAAATTCCAGTAAAGAAAAACCTGGACTTATTTACTTTGCTTCACTTGCCACATACATCTCTAAGGCAACATTCAAGATGAAGAACTTACATAAGTTTACATTTATGATCCATCATGGTATGGCAAAATCAAAACAACGGACTCTCTTCTACTGCAGATTATTTTGAAGTGTCACCGTTGTTCTAGTTTATGTTCTTAGATAGCTACTAGTGGTGTAGTTAAATAAAACAATCCCTCTATGTGTATTTTCAAATCAGTCTAGAGAACTGAATATCATGAAAAATGAATGAACTCTACTTTTTAGACTTTGCATTTTTAAAAAATTCATATTTTGTCACTGCTTTTTGCATGGTATGCAGTGCTTTACAAACTGTCTTACTATTTAAAGTTCATGAAGGTCTGTTTAGACAAAATAGTTTTTTCTTAAAGGGGGAGAAGCAATGGATTTTGCAGTTTCACTTTAGACTATTTACCATATATATTTTTCTTCCATCTTATCAGTATTTCTAAATTCCAACATCATCTAAATCCCTTGCAAAACAATTCCAGTTACCAGTCCACAACAAACTCTTGTCCAGCATTATGAAGATATGGATATTTTATTTGCCAGTCAAAACTATAACTCACCCAAAATAAGTGGATAAATAGAATTTTTCAAGGTGGATTGAGAGAGAGTTATTTGCAAACTGATAAAAAAACCTTGAGGTTTGAAATAGTATGATTATTAATAATGTCGAGTTCAATAATATGTTCGATCTAAAGTATTTCTTTTAAGAGACTCCATTCCTCCTGATAAAGAAAGCAAGGATGGGAACCTTTACCTTGAATAGCTTTCAGTGTCACTTGATGAATAGCAAGAGAGCTCAGTACAAATACTGAACTCCTTTATGATTAAAAAACAAGCCTTTAATGTAGTTTTTGTTTACTATGTCAGAAGTGCAGTGTTGGAAGTTTTTGCCAAGGAGTCATTGGAACAGGCATCACTAAAGCAGTGTCAGCCAGCCAATGCTTTGAAAATGATTCAGTTCCTCTAGCCTTATGACTAAAATAATATCCAGTGGCTCCAGCCCGAAGCCTGGTTAATACATCTGTCCAGAACACATAATTACTCGGTCATAACATTCCCCCGGCCACCAGCCAACAAACCAATCAGCTTTTCTTTCTAGCTCACTAGAATTTTTGCTGCGTCAAACTGTTTGATCTTTAGGTAGTAAAAATGCAAAAAATGGAAGGACACTGTCCGGGAAGGTTTTAATTTAACATAGTTTCTCATGGAAATTAAATTCGAAGAGAAACATGTTTTTGTTGACATTACTGAAGCTGAAATTTTCATTCTGTTTAGGGAATTACATTAACGTATCTATTTTTAAGCTATTACCTAGAAATTTGATTTTAGTATTAGGTCTCACAGTTAAATTCATCTGGATGCATGAGTTAAATGATATTAATGAATTAATAAGACCTTTAGTTATGCTTCTGAAAAGCATCACATATGGCTTACAGTAATTTCAGACAGTTTCCAGCCTCTACAGCTATCTATCTATCTGCTTGAATAATATGACAAGGTCAGAGTCAGGCAATCACTCTATAGAGTTCTCAAATTCATACATACATACAGACATGCAGACAGACAGATAGACATATGTTTATATATTATGTAAATACATATAATACATATATATTATGCCCTGCAAGAGGGCATCCCTGGCTGACCTCAGAGGCCATGACAGGACATGAAAGAAGAGACAGTCTTTCAGATACCTGGGACCCAAGCCATTTAGGGCTTTTAAGGTCAAAACTAGCACCTTGAATTGTGCCTGGAAAACTATTGACAGCCAATGCAGACTCTGGAGCACTGGCGTAATGTGCTCCCAGTGACTTTCCCTCAACAAAAGACAAGCTGCCACATGTAGTATTTGGAAATACTACATATTATTTTCAAAACACAGCTAGAGTCCCACGTTAATTATTATGGCCAGTTCAGAGAATGCTACTAGACACCTACTCACAGAGGTCCCAAGTCAATTTTAGTGTAGTGTTAATGATCATCTATTCATTCAGGGTGTTGGCTATAAATCAGGACATAACCTCTTCATCACTACCCTGGCAAAAGACTATTTTCCCCCTCCTTGAATTTAACAGGGAACTAGTCCCTTAATTATCTCCAGAAATAAACCTGACACTTCTAGACACATTATTTCCTGTCTCCAGCATCTATCCCCAAACTCAACACCCTACAATAGAGCTATTTTAAAATGTTTCTCAAACTGACTTTTAAAACTTGTACTGCTTTTCACAAAAGTTAACATTTTGGGGGGCACTCTGGGCATGTGCGAAGAGTAGACACGCTGGGGAAAGGCTCCACACTGCCCGGGGACTAAATCTCAGCCCGAAGAAGAACAAAGCAAAACAAAAAAGAAAAAATAACTGCAGACTGATGTCCAGGATGCACAAAAACCAAAAAAAAAAAAGTGGCAGCAGGCACAATCAGAGCCTTCTACAGGGCTCAAAGCAGAGGCTCTGAAACAGAGAGAGGAGGAAGAGGTGGGAGAAAAAATGGCCGCCGCAACAACAGCAGAGGAAGAAGCTGGATCCTCTGAAGAAGAAGCAACACCCAGGCCGATTTTAGACGTGCAGCTGGATCAGGCGCGGGACCGGCAAAACAGCCGTGGCGCTGTTTTAGACAAACCGAAAGCGGAAGTTGTGCGCGTGATCCGAGGCCGCGCATTCTTTTCCGGCCGCGTATGTCACCCCAGAGAGATCAGGGTGGTTCGCTCGCGGTCGGCAAAGAATGCGCGGCCCCGGATCACGCGCACAACTTCCGCTTCCGGTTCGTCTAAAACAGCGCCGCGGCTGTTTTGCCGGTCCCGCGCCTGATCNCCCAAACTAGACAAAATAATTCAAATGATGCAGGCTCAGTATGAAATGGCACAAAAAGATTGGGATACAATAAAGGAAGGACTTGCAAAGGTAATAACAACTATTGAAAAATTAAATAAAAAATGTGACCAGCTTTCTAAAAGGGTAAATGAGGTGGAGAATAGAGTGAGCTCCCTAGAGGACTCACATAATGAAGAGGGAGAGCAGGTTTTAATTCACTGCTATTATAATTTATTTCTGTACTTCGGACTAAGGTTGTCACTTGAGACATACACACATGTAGTTGTGTACACCGCAAATGTGTTATATTTGTTATATTACTTTACTGTTAAAAATAATAATAATTTTTTTTAAAAGTTAACATTTTGAAATTTCTTTGTTGAAAAATTTTGAAATGGAGAAAATACTGAAATTCAGAACATTGACATTCCAGAAGTAGAAGTCTGAAACACTGCAACAGGGTGGGCTAGAGGATGGAGAGAGAGGACTAAAGACATTGAAGGAGAATGGTTATTATGCCTAAAAATGTTCAAAACATTTTAATTTTCTCCAAAATGTGGAAATGGCTGTGTTTTGAAAATTCTAATTTCATTTGGAATTTTTTGTGGAATCCACATTTCCCTAGAATTGTTTTAAAAAGTAAATCTGAAAGCAATTTTCAAATTAAAAAAATTCCCATTGGTTGAAATAGTTGTTTTTGAGTGGCTCTAACCTTAGTTAGAAACTGGTGTATGTGGTTGGCAGAAAGTGAGATGTTGAGTTTTTAACTTTACTAATATGGACTTCAACCAGTGATTTTGATGATGGTTTTTAAAGCCAGCTTTTAGTATGTGTGATAAGTACCTTTAATCTCCCTGTTATTATCACTGGAAAGATTTTTTATTGTAAATTAATTCTAATTCTAAATTCCATGCCGTTTAGTCAGGTCTTTATACAAAGCAGGAATGAAGTCTTTCATTAAAATGATTCCTGTTGTTAAAAAACCCCTCAACTTCTATCAAAATATGCTCAGTTTTCTGATGCAAAGATATTTGAATCTACAAACTACAAATGCTGGCAGGTCATAATAGCTTGGTCAAAATGGCTACAGATCTGTATCCTGTAATTAGGAGAGATCAGCATCACACAGCTTATGTTTCTCTTCTACCAGGAATTCCTAACCAATAAAAAGATTTTACTCCAATTTTTTTTAAAAATACATTCCAGTACAGCTCTGTTCTTTTTAATACATTACCACAATGGTCTTTCTCAGAGAGTTAATGAGTAGTCCTAGAGTTTCCAACCCCTAAAGTTAAAAAATCCTGAGTCAGGCGTCAGTCATGAAATTAATGAAATTGCTTTTAAATAATAACCTTTGGGTTCTTTTTGGGTGCCCGTAAGGATCCATAGAGTGGGCAGACTCAGAGATAAGGTCAGGTGTAGACTGTTCATGGGATCAGTCAGGAGAAAGACACAGGCTTGAGGCAAGGGATCAGACAATGACTGACCCAGCATCCCTCCTTTAACATTATGTTAGGGTACAATGTTCTACTTCAGATTTCTCTTGGAGTTTTCCAAGCTTTGCTTCCAACTGAGTAACCTGTTCCTCAAGAGCCTGGTTTCTCTTTCTTTCTGATGTCAGCTGAGCTGAGAGGTGTCCACGACACATGGAGAGTCCTTTTTATGATTGCTAGCTTCCTCATTCCCTTAACTGCCCTCTGGTGGGAGTGGGGGGCACCTTCTCCCCCATTCCTCATTTATTTATTTATTTATGTATTTATTTAAATGTACATGCCACCCTTCCCAAAAAGGCTCAGGGTGGCTTACAATCAATAAAAATATCTAAAAAGTCCCCTTAACCCCCTGCCCCCCATCCATCCCCTAACCCCACCACCCAGTCCCACCCAAACCAATCCCTGCCTGACAAATGCCTGGCCAAATGGAAAGGTCTTCCCTCATTTCCAGAAGATGAACAGGCTTGAGCTTAGATGAACGTCCAAGGAGAGGGAGTTTCATAATCATAGGGTAGCCACCGAGAATACCTCTTTGCATGCCTTAGCTGTAAAAACTTCACAGACGGATGGTATCTGCAAGAGGGCATCCCTGGATGACCTCAGAGGCCATGGCAGGACATGAGGGAGGAGGAAGTCTTTCAGATATTGGGGCCCAAGCCGTTTGGGCTTTATAGGTTAAAACCAGCACCTTGAATTGTGCCTGGAAAACTATTAGCAGCCAGTGCAGCCAGTGGAGCACAGGTGTAATGTGCTCCCAGTGACCTGTCTCCAACAAAAGACAAGCTCCCATATTCTGCACCAATGGCATCTTCTGAACAGTCATCAAGGGCAGCCCCACGTAGAGTGCACTGCAGTAGTCTAGCCTTGAGATTACAAAGGCATAGATGATGGCAGCCAGATCTGAATCTGATAAAAAAAGGTTGCATCCTTCTCACCAGAACTAATGTGAAAAGCACTCCTGGCCACTGCCACAACCTGGAAATCCAGCCACAGCAATGGATAGAAGTGCACCCCAAGGCTGTAAAGATAAGTGACTAAAGGAAGCTGAACCCCATCAATAATAGGGATCACTTTGTCTCCAAGGTCCCATGGTCAGCCAGCCCTCATCACTTCAATCTTGTCTGGATTCAAATTCAGTTGACTCACCTGCATCCAGTCCCTAATGATCAGTGCTGGGTAAGCACTGAATTTGCAGGACCTGGGTCAGATGAAAAAGAGATATAGGGTGTTTTTAAATGAGATGCTACTATGCACGGTCACCCATCAACCACTCATCCAAATACCCATGTGAAGGTCGTGGGAGGGGATGTGCGCTCCTGTGACCCACGCAGCACCCACTCATGACCATGCACACAGCACTGCTGAAAAATCCAGAGTGCCCATTGTGGGGGAAGCTAAAAAGGTGTGTAGAGACAGGTGCCCACACATCCCACACCAGCAGACAAGTTGGCAGCTTGGTCACCTCCCCAGTCCCGCCCACAACCCCACCAGGAACTCTTAAAGAACACTTGCACAAAATACAACACCAGGTTTGCTCAAAGAACAATAAAGCCCCCTCATGACTCATGAGAGAAGAGCCAATACCATGGAAGACAGCAGCTTGGACAGCCAGCTTCCTGTGTGTCCCACCCAGTATGCACATCCATTGTTGCCTGGGACTGCCAGCAGCTGCAGTGGCTCCCCAGGTCATGGGCAGGAAGGGGTTACTGACTGCTGTAGCTTCATGTTTTTATGGTGTCCATGGCTGTGTGTCATGTCAGCGAGTGAGAAGTTGGGGAGGGCTTGAGAGGGGGGTGTTGTTGGGTGGGGGAGGTGGAACGGCTGCCCGTATGAGTTGTTTGAAGGGCTGGTCCATGGAGGCAGGCATGCATGGAGTCTGCCTGTGTGGCAACAGTGGACACCCTGGGCGTTGCCCAGACTCCCTCCCCACTCACTCCACATGTGTGGCTGCTCTACAGCTGTGCCACTCAGTGGGACCATGCCCCCCCCCCCACAATGAGCCACTACTACTGCCCATCACTACTCTTTCGATCCTCCCAGCAGGAATAAGCCCTCCCAGCAGGAATGAGCAGAACCACTCAAGAGCAGTCCTGTGAACCCCAACCAGGTCATGCACCCATGTCAACAACACCCCATGAACAACTGTATCATTAAAGCTACTTAAAGGGTTTTCTATCTCCAGGATGGCCTTGTTCCAATAGAGACTAGGGATGGGCGAACGGGTTCGGAAGTTCGGAGTTCGGACCAAACTCCAACAGTTCGGTCGACCGAACTGAACTTCCAAACCGAACTCGATTTTCAAACCGAACCGAACTGAATTTCTGAACTCGGTTCTGTTCGCCCATCCCTATAAGATAATATTCCATTTAGTTCAATGGGGTTTGAATTTCCAAACTTTGTTCAGAAGTTTGGAGTTCGGACCGAACTCGAATAGTTTGGTCGACCGAACCGAACTTCCGAACTGAACTCGATTTTTGAACCTAACCGAATTTCCGAACTCGGTTCTGTTCACCCATCCCTAATAGAGACTTCCCCTGGATGCCTTTTCCTTCACATAGGCCTCAAAAGTCATTCTGTGAGGAATGCCTATGGTGGACTGGGAGTGTGCATAGGACTACTTACAATAGCCAGGAAGTACATTATGCTGCTGACTCAGGCACTCTCCAGCTACATCTGGTGGATCTTCCAGATCAGTGAGGGTTTTTTAAGCCTGCAATCGGAGACAACAACACAACAGGTCCGACAGACACAAACAGACAAAACACAAAGACATAGGTATATGGAAGGATGGTGATTTTTTGGGATCCATCAGTCTGTTTGACTAGGGTTCTCTGAGAAGTCTGTTCCTCCCCTCCTGGGTCCAGTCTGTCTATTTCTGATCCACCATCATATTCTAGGGCAACTGCTTCCCTCTTCATGCCAAACATTCTTTACCCACTGCAGGCCTTCAGAATCCTTGAAGAAAAATCCTCCCGTGTCCCATACTGGGTGCCAGATGTTGCATGCTAATCAGCTCACAACTCACATTTGTTGGGATGGTGGGAAGAGGGTGAGACGAGGTTCTCAAAACCCTAGCCAGGTTTGTGGTGAAGCCCCAATTTCTTTCTACTCACTAAAAGTTGATCTCCCAAATGAAGCATTCTCCAAAAATTCAACAGAGAACCACAAAACTGTATTAAGTGAATAAAATCATAACAATACAATAATTACATAAGCAGTAAACAACAAGAAATTGTTTCTCCTGGCTTTTGACTGGTGCAGCCAATGCATGGAGGTCAGTTGATAACAACAGTTGGTAGTGACTGTCCCTAGTACAGGTGATTATGTAGGTGTAGATGTGGGTATGTGCATGTATGTGGGAATGTATTTAGATACAGGTGTGTTGTGTGAGTGAGAGTGTCACTTGTGTGAATGAAAGTGTCAGAGAACCCCCTTCCTCAAACCTTATACAGGGTATTTTCAGACGTTACAAGATCACGCTCAACCACAGTCAATTCCCTGTGGTGGGGAATGGTCCCGTAACGTCTGTTGGGGAACTGGAAGTTCCCCCCCAGATGTTTACCACGCTCAATCCCTGCCGGGAATCACATTCACCACGCGATCAGCTGAATCTGCGGGGCCGGCGCCGATCGCGTGGTGAAGGTGATTCCTGGCGGGGATGAAGGGGCCCGTCACGTCTGGACGGGGATCACAGTCCAGAATCCCTACCGGGATTCCAGCCCGTGGTCATTTTGGGTGGGCGCTGCGGCCACATTGGCCGCGGCGCCCGCCTGTCTCCCCAGAGGGCGGGCAGCGAGGGAGCGTGGAGGGGGCGGGGCCGTGCGGCCGCACGCTGCGCCGCGCGGCTCCTCTCCCTCCCCGATTCCCCACCGGGATCCCCTGGCACGTCTGTTGGCCGTGCTGGAGTGATCCCGGCTGGGAATCTCAGGGTTGTTTCTGTGACGGGGCGAAGCCGCCCCGTCACGTCTGAAAACACCCACAGTTCACAACAGAGTATGAGCCCAGTGAGACACACTCTGGATGTGTATGTCAGACAGCCCCCTGAAAAACGGAGGTCAGGTTAAATAAGTAGAGATGAGGGCATGCACGCAAGGATAGGAGACAGATCAATGGCACAGATCCATGATCTGATCCCTTCTTCTTGAATGCACCCCTTTTGCACCCTCGAGAAGGCTGCGTGAAACTAAACAGACATGTGCTGCACTGCTGCTATATGTGATGGGTCACTGAAAGGTCACACCACTAGGCACATTAAAAACATTATAACAATTAACTTACAAATCAGATGCTATCAAATTCTGTTTAAACAATTGAATGATCCATAATTACTCAAATGTGTGGTGGTGGGGTGCCAGGTGTTTCTGCGATGGATCCAGAGAGGGAGACACCCAGGAGGTTAAGGACCCTGAGCACTAGGGAAGCACTGGAACCAGACCAGAGACAGGGAAGAAGGGGAAGTGCCAAGGACCATCTCTTCAGAAGGGGGACAATGGGATCTATCTGAGGTGAAGGTCTGTGAGTGCACCCAGGGGTAAAGGCCAATTTTCCACTTGGAAGAAGAAAGGAGACCTTGGATCTCTCCAGGAATTGGACGATAAACAAGACAGCTGCAGCAGGCCAGAGGAGAGAACTTTAAGTTTGGGGCATGGTTCTCTGAAGACTCATGGCAGCATGGCTGGGCTACTTCTCATCTTTCTTTTTTTTTTTT
>QEPC01008797.1:277983-309735 GCA_003113815.1 Sphenodon punctatus
CCTCCTCTCTCTTCACTGGCTCCCCCTTCCTGAACGTATCCTGTTTAAACTCCTGGTTTTCACGTTCAAATCGCTCCACGACCAAGCTCCCCCTTACCTCTCGGACCTAATCTCCCTACGCACTCCTGCACGCCCTCTCCACTCTTCCGCTGTCCCCTCCCTCACTCTCCCTCATTTCTCCTGCTCACCTAATCACCTTCGACCCTTCTCCCTTGTCGCCCCCCCATGCTTGGAATTCCCTCCCTGCCCACATCTACCTTGCCCCCTCCCTCCGCTCCTTCAAATCCCTCCTCAAGACCTACCTTTTCCTCACTGCCTTTCCCAATGCCTGCTAGACGTTCCCATATACCTACTGTCTGCCCTCTTCTGCACACTGCTGCAACCTGATTGTAACCAGGCCAAGCACACGCACCTGAGTCTTCGCATCTGCTTGAATGTTTGTTGCTCTTCTCCCCTGTCTCTCCCACTGTCCCCTCTCCCTGTCCCCCCTCCTTGTCTTTTAGATTGTAAGCCACAGGCAGGGACAGCGTCTATTTCTATGTTCTGTACAGCACCAGGTCACATGACTGGCACTATATAAATGTTTATAATAATAATAATAATAAATAATAAATAGGCAAGTTATTATATAGACAAAAATACAATAGAAATTCAGACCAACCTACATGATGTTTGAAAACTGCAAGCAGTTATCTTTTAATATTCTTAACAGCTGTGAAATCTAGACATAAAAGTTCATAAGGACAAATGAAGGGGAAACATTAAACACCATCCTGGCCACTCAAACAAAATAGTTCATCATTTGTTAATTCAGTTAATTACTGAAGTAAGTAAACAACCTGTATGTGTATGGGCAGGGAGACTAAACTGCAGAAGAAAGTTAAAATGATTCTCTGTGCAAAACCTGAATTGGTCAAGAAAAGGGATGCGTTTGAGATATTTTAAAGTGTGAAGCGAGTACAAAGAACAGTTTCAGTATGTACTGTCTGGATTCCATCAATGTACATCATCAGTCTTAAGTTTTTTCTAATAAGATTACTTCTGTGCTGAATTTTTCCTTTTTTTTTTTTTTTTAAATGATGCCAACATTTATGTTAGATTAGGGACTGGCCAATTTAATAATTCTGTGGATTCTGTGTGTGTATCGTTCACACCTGTAGAGAATATGGGAGTGGCAGGAGGTGGAGGAGAATGAAGTAGGAAAAAATGAGTTCTGATTCCACAACAAAAATGTAAAGGGCTTAAAGTTTTACGGTTTGGAAAAACAAGTTCATTTAAAGTTCATGTCACCTACATACTTCCCCAAGTCTCTGACATCCTAAATCTCAGACTGGGAGACAGAGGGATGCAGAGGGTGTTCTGGGGGACACAAAAAAGACCCCAGTTGGCAAACAGCCAGCTCCACACTCTCACTGAGCCAGGGGGAAATCTCCAAAACTGGTTTGCGTAGAAAGGGGGAGAGAGTCAAAGAACAAGGGGAAGGGAGAAGAGAAGCAACAGTAGGGTGAGAAGTGGAAGAGAAAGAGAAGGAACAAGAGGGGGTGTGTGGGGGGTGGGGTGGGGGTGGGGGTATGGGAGGGCCTCAGCGATGACAGAAGGGGGACATGGTTCAAAAAGGTTTGACAACCACTGTCCTACATTTCCTTTCAGTCGCCTTTTCTGCCTTCCAGCCCTTCCATACATATTGCTTGGAGCACCATAATTCACCTTTTGTGTTGACCACACTCCATTTGTCCCCTCTGCAGGTCCCAGACCTCCCTCCTGTAGCTACCAGCAGCTGGATCAGTCATTGGATACCAATGACAAAGGGACACCAGGGACCACATTCCAAATCCAGTGCCCAGCCCAGTGGTCCCCAGTCTTTTTGTCTGTGACCCCATATGACTTAAACATAATCCTGCAAACCCAGATAGTGTGAGGTTGCGGAGGTAAGGAGAAAAGGGAAAGAGGGAAAAGGACACACCAAATGCTCCCTCTTACACTGGACAATAAGGCCTTGCCTATAAACAAACCCTCAGGATCGTGGTTGGCTTCTAGGGTTGAAAAACCACAGCCTAGATCATCACCGGGTATTGGAGAAGAGCGCAAAGCCTTCTGGTTGCTCCTACACATGCACACACACAGAGGTACGGAAACTGGGAGTGGGGACATGTAAAAGGGTGAAGGGGAACAAGGGGTGCCAGTCTCCAGGGTCCAGGAGTAGGATAGGACACGCACACAGGGAGGGACCAGGCAACGTGGGGATAAGGATAGATGATCAGGGTTTCCACACTTATACTGCAACAACCACAATTACTCACCCAACACAAGCTTACTAGACTCACACCACAGACAGCTTTTCTTCCACACGAACTTTCAGGTCTCTCAGGCAAAAGGGAGGGGGCCAGTCTCACAGGCGCTAGAACACTGATCACCAGGCTGGGGGCGTGGCTTCCGCTGGCGATGGCAGTGCGTCTGCTGCCACGCCCCCAGAGTCCAATGCTTGATGTGGTGGGGTTCCCTGGCTGTTAGGAGCTTTACTCACCGCGTACTCTTGCCATGGAGATGGTGCCTGTGGTGGCACTGTAGAGCTTGGGAATGGTGTAAGCCCCGCATGTTGGCCCCTGCCACCTGTTATGATGCCCCTACAAGTGAGCCGGGCCCTCCCTACCCTCCCATATCCCCCTATCCTATACCTGTGACCCCTATACAGGGGTCTGACAGATAGTAACAAAGACAACGCAAAATACATCAAATGTCAGTCAGATCATGATCTCATTCATTGATGGTGTGATCCCCTAAAACTTGGGGTCTGACTCCAGTTTGGGAACCTTCTGGCTGGAAGTTACTTATGTTCTGATGGATTTCTGAGAGGTCTGTTCCTTTTTGACTCTCTAGTAACTTTGATATATCTTGTCCTGCCAGTAAAGTTTCATTGGATTGACTACAGAGAGACGTTTCCAATGAGATAGTTACCGAGCACTCGTTATTAGTTTATCCGGTGGACTAGTTAGCCTCGCAAACTGGATATGAAAATAATTCCTTGCGGGCTGCTAGCCTATAAATAGCAGTGTAAGGTAAATAACTCACACATTGTGAAGGAAGAAAACAGTCCGGTTTCACTTGTATAGCTTTCCTCAAGAGGGAACGCCTGCATTCCTAAATTTGTATTTTAGCTGCACCGTTGCTCACTGTCAGAAAGATTAAATCCTGAGAGAAGTACTAGCACCTAACCCAGAATTAATGAGTACAGGATTTGACTTATGGAGATATAGGAATGGCCCCTGCTAAGGGAATTTGGCACACTCGGGATTCATTCTGGAGAACCCTCCATAGCTGAGAGACCTGAGGGTGTGGTTGGTCGTCGGGCAGGGACCGTGTCTATTTTGTTTTTTTGTAAAGCGCCGGGTACATTGCTGGTGCTTTATAAATGCTTATAATAATAATAATTAATAATAAGCCTGTCTGATGCAGACATAGTATTACTCAAGGGAAGGCTGTGGAGAATATTGCCTGTTTTGGTTAAGTAGCGATGGAAGGCCTGCCTTAGGAACAGCAACTCCCCCATTTGAGACTCGGTGTTGTGTTTTAGTTTTTTTTAAAAAAATACTTGTTGTATAGGACTGATGAAATGGCTTGGTAAAGTAAAGGAACCCATACAAAAGCTGTGTCTTGCAGTGTGGTGCCTTTCTGGAGCTGGTGGAAGAGAAAGCTGGTGAGCTAGTATGCTGCTGCTGGAGCTAAGAGAAACTCCACAGCAACGTACTACTTATCCCTTCTTGCAGCAAAGATACCAACCACAAAACTGATTTACTAAACAAAGAAGCTGATAGGCAGGAGGGCAACTCAGGCTCTTGGATCAGATAACCCAAACGCTTTGCACCCTACCCTATCTTGTTGACAACTGAGATGGGTTGAAAATAAACAAAGTGAATGGTCTTCATTTGAAGCATGTGAAGAACAACTATGTGGCAGTGACAAAACTTCCATTGACTTTAATGGTAGAGGATTGTCCTGTGAGACTATCACTTACAGATCAGGCTGTATTCTCACCTGCAGTGGCAGCGGCGGCAGCGGGATGGGCAAGGGAAGACACGGTAGCCTGGAGGAGCCAGCCAATGGGAAAAGAGCCGGTGCGAATGGGGAATCTGCCGCAGCTTCTCTCATGCACGTCACAGTAAACTATAAGTAAAACCCTCCAGTCTGGTTACTCTGGTGTAAGTGGGCATTACGTGGGAGGGGAAAAGGGGAAAATAAGCAATATTACCTATCCAACCCTGTTGAAAAGGGACAGACAACCCTGTAGATCCAGCAGCATTTGGAGAAGCTAGAGGGGGGGGAAGCTTGGACAGACCAAAAGGGGGTAATGGTCTAGGATCGATCCTTGAGGCAAGCATGCACAGAGTAACCTGCTTGTGTGTTTGTGGTCAAATATGACCCAATTTGCTCTTGGGGTCAAGGGCAGTTATAGGGTTTTGAGAGGCGGGGCAAGGGATCTCAAAAGTGCACAAAAGGTGTTCCTAAAAGTACTTTAGAAATGCTAGGGCTGAAAGAGAAACCTTTGCATGATGTGTTTGGGGGAAACAAAACTCTGGAGGCTTTCAATGGGGGCATGGCAGGATGAGCCAGAGGGCAAATGGGAGTTTTTATAACAAAGCTTGGAGGCTTTCAATGGGAGGAGGGGGCATGGCAGGATAAACAAGAGGGCAAAGGGGAGTTTCTATAGACAGAGGAAGGAAGCTATTTCTAAACAGGCATGGAGCGATCGATCTATTGCTTACTCGGAGTTTTGGGCGGCCGTGGAGGGCTCATCTCAAAAGAGGGAGGCCACCTGTTTTTGGCTGCTCCATTATTTACCCGGAAGCCTCCCTTGTTTCCTTCTTATTCCTTCTGACCAGACTGGTTTTGCAGGGGCGTTTTCTTTCTTTCTCCTTTTCCCCCTTCTGTTCCCCTACACCCTTTTATTATTATTAGACATTTATATAGTGCCAGTCGTGCAACCTGGTGCTGTACAGAACATAGAATTAGACGCGGTCCCTGCCTGTGGCTTACAATCTAAAAGACAAAGGGTGGGGGAGACAGGGAGAGGAGACAGTGGGAGAGACAGGGGAGAAGACAAACAAACATTCAAGCGGATGCGAAGTCTCAGGTGCGTGTGCTTGGCTTGGTTGCAAAGAGGTCGGTAGCAGCAGTCAGCAGAGGAGGGCAGACAGTAAGAGTAAGGGGAAAGACTAGCAGGCATTGGGAAAGGCAGCAAGGAAAAGGTGGGTCTTGAGGAGGGATTTGAAGGAGTGGAGGGAGGAGGCAAGGTGGATGTGGGCAGGGAGGGAGTTCCAGGCATGGGGGGCAGCGAGGGAGAAGGGTCGAAGGCGGTTAGGCGAGCAGGAGAAACGAGGGGGAGTGAGGGAGGGGACAACGGAAGAGCGGAGAGCGCGTGCTGTGTCTCATGGGGTGCTGCCAGGGGAGGCGGGTCTCTAGTCTTTGGGGGGGGAAATGGTGTTTTTCCTAACACTAGGTCGCATAGCCCCCATGCCCTCCTCTGGTACATTCATGTACCTCTTTCCCCAGGCTCATGTTCCCTGGGTGCTCTGGGTCCTCTGTTCCCTCTGCCTCTATATCTGCTGGCTCCATGACCAGCTTCTGGCTCTCTGAGTTGAGGGGGTAGGGGTTGAGGTTCCAGAGGTTGGTGTCCATGTCCTCAGAGTTGGACCCCAGCTGGGGGCCAGTGACATGGCCAGGCACGGTGGGCTGTGTCCCTGATGGTCCAGCCTCCATGGAGGAATGGGGAACAGTTGCATCTGGAGTGGATGTAACATGTACTGGCAGCTGGTAGTGGGGGCAGGGTGTCCACATGACAGCGACCCTTAGTGAAGCCAGTACCAGCAAGGCATGGGGCAACTGTGGACCCAACCATGCAGAGCTAGGTGTCCAGGAGCTCCATGTACAGCTGTGTTTGGCAGCCATGGCCAGATTTAACGTTGTTGTCCTTAACCTCCTTGTAGCCCCTCCTCAGGTTGTTTGCTCACTGCTGGCACTGGTTTATGCTCCAGTGGTAGCCAAGTCTGCCATCTGGGTGTAATCCCCTTGAAAACCTGCTCATTCCTGTGACACTTGCACAGTTCATACTGCACCTGCTCAGCCCCCACAGGTCAATGAATGCCCTCATCTCATCCTTGGTCTAAGGAACCACCTTCTGGTGAGTGGCACTGGCTTGGGGGCCTTCTCCCAGCATCATGGGGTCGTCACTCCTGATGTCCCTGGGTGGTGGTGGATGCCTGTGAACACAGTGATGGACACGCACCACATATAGTGGTGCATACTGTGGGGTGGCTGCTTTTCTCCTCCCACCACCCTCTTTGGGTGTGCTAACTTTCTGTGCTGGACTGGCTGTCCTTCTGCTGCATGGTTCCCCCTTTGGCTGGTGCTCTGTTGTGGGACAGGCATTGGGCAGTGCAGACCAGGGACATCCAAAATGGTGATGCATTTGCTGTGCATTTTTCCCTTAAAGGGTGCTGTGGCCATCTTGTGCAGAGGGGTAGTGGGACAAGTCATTCTGTTGATCACTCTGGGCTTTTCACTTACGACTCTCTGGTCCTGGTGGACCTCACCCCGCTGCAGAGCAGACCAGGGCTCAACAGACGGAAGGGTGCATATGTTAGTCCAGTTTAGCCCTGGTGACCAGGCCTTTGCCCAGGCTGTTTGCCAACCTGCTCCTGCCCACACGTACCATAACAGCCAGCAACCCTGAGGCAGATGTGGGAAAACCTCTTGCAGCACCTGAAGTAATGAGTAGGTGACTCCTGGGCTAACATGGGCTAATGTGGACTACTGTCTCACTTATTTTCACCCTCTTCTATATAATAATTTTATTTACTGTCTTCATCTGTTGAACAATTTCAAACAATGAGGATGATTGCTAAAGACTGTAGGTTTTCTTTTTAATAAGTTTTTGTAAAATATACAGGATTATATATACTCGCTTCTCAGAAGTTCCCAGCAGAAATTCCAATAGGCTCTATGGAGAAACTCTACTTTTATGTAGTCCTTATTATACTGTTTTGGTCCAGTGGAATCAAGAACATGCTTGCTTTTGCAAAGATGCCCGACTTTCTGTGGATGGTAGTAGCCTGTGCCTTTGAAAATTTACCCTGCCACCCTTTGCAGTGGTTTATGGAAGCACAGTATTTATATTTACACTCCACAGATGAAAGTGAAATTAAATGTATGGTACACCAAGCAGATGTGGCCAAAATAATGAAATAATTTACATTACTTTGTAGAACAGAACAGTTAATGAGGAGCATGCCGATGATATCATTCGCAGACAGTAGTTAATCTGAACCACTGTGTGAGAGAAATTAATATGCTTAGTGTTATGTGATCTTGTAACAAAAGTTTCTAGCATAATGCATACAGGCAAGGAGGAAGAGTTAATTTCTTGGGCTAAACACTAGAAAATGTAATGCGGAGAATGAACTTCCACTGGCTGAAGTATAGATTAGATGAATTAATAAGGACAGGCCTACTAACCCTTTTTATATTAGTACAATTACATTGGTAGGAAAACCCACATAGTTATAATTGTTCAAATCTCTAGGGGTGTGCGAACACTCGGGGGTTCGGCCTGTTCAGGGTTCGGCCCCCCTGAAACCGTTTGGGATTTGGCTGTTTGGCCCGAACCTGTTTGAGGGGGCTGAATCTGTTCAGGCGGGAGGCAGGGGCGGGGGGCATGGGGAAACCCGGTTTCCCCTCCCTCCAGGCTGTGCGGGTGGAAGGGGTGCCAGAGCTCACCTCCCCCCCCGTGCAGCCTACACATTTTTTTTTTTAAAAAAGAACCCTCCCCAGGGATCACCCTACCTGGTGGCACCAGGGCTCTGCACCCAGGTCCTGCGGTGGCAGCAGCAGCGGGTCCGGCTCCAGTGGCACTGTGGAGCACTTCAGGTTTCTACTAGGCCTTCCGGGTCAGGTGACTGGGTCGAGTGACCCAGAAGGTCTAGTAGAGGCCTGAAGTGCTCCGCTGCCACCACCGGAGATGGCCCCACTGCTGCCACTGGACCCAGGGCCAGAGCCCCGGCACCACCAGGTAGGTCAGGCTCTGGACCTGGGTCTGGCGGTGGCAGCAGGGCCAGCTCCGGTGGCACTGCAGAGCACTTCAGACTTCTACTAGGCCTTCTGTGTCACCTGATCTGGTCAGGTGACCTGGAAGGCCTAGTAGAGGCCTGAAGCGCTCCGCAGCACCGCCAGAGCTGGACCTGCTGCCACCACTGCGGAACCCGAGACCCATTTGCTACCAGGTAGGGTGGGGGGTTTAAAAATATTTTTTTTAGTAGGCTGCGCAGGGTGGGGTGGAGGGGAGGTGAGCTCTGGCGCCCCTTCCACCAGCGCAGCCTGGAGGGAGGGGAAACCGGGTTCCACCCTGCCCCCCACCCGAATGGGTTTGGAACCTGAACTTTGTTTGGTCGGTTCAGTCGGGGGGCAGGTCGGGTTCAGGGGGTTCGTGGAAGGGCCAAACACCCCGAGTTCAGGCCAAACCCCCGAACTGCGTTCACACATCCCTACAAATCTCTAGTGTAGAATAGATGTAACGATACTGGCATGTATTCTTCAGTGATGGCATAGCAATGAGTGTCGTAGACAAATCCTAAGAGATTGCAAACCACAAACCACTTTCTCCAGAGTAACTCAGCCTAAATCTTTTCTCAGAAAGAAACCCAGACTTTATATCTGCATTAAATACACCTTTGGCCTTATTCAGGACAGAAGCCAGTAAGTAAGTCATAGATTCTGGGTGAGCAAAGTGCCTAATACTCAAAGTGTTCATCCTTTCATGTAGAAAGTTGGTTCAACTGCTGGGAATATATGAGATTCCATTCAGTACAATCCTTGCATATGGATGCTATATATATTACTTCTTCCTAAAAACAACAAAGAAAGTAATGAAAAATGATATCAGGAATAAGAATGGGAGACATAACTTTTCCAGTTGGGAAATTAAGCCTAACTTGAGATGGGGTGAAATGTTATTCATTTAGGTTCTGATCCAACTCTCTTAGGCCATTTTTACACAGACGGCAGTGGGTGGGGGGGATGGGTGTTCTTGCACAGTGGGTGGTGGTGGGAGTGTGTCCCTTTACACGGACATCCACCCACCTCTACCTGTCTCCACCTATGGGGCCTCCTCTGGTTTTCCACAGGGCTCCATGGGTGGAGATGGGTGGGTGATGGGTAGAGGTGGGTGTTGCGCGGGAGCATGCATACACCCCCACCCATCACCCGAGGTGTTCACACGGATGAACACTGAGTGAACACCCATCCCCCCCCTACCGCCAGCTATTTGCATGGATGCCCCCACCAGTGGAACACCTGAACACCGAGCAGAGTGGGATGTCTGTGTAAAAATGGCCTTAAAAGTCAGTGGAAAGAACTCCATAGTTGTTAATGGGACAATAGAACTAGTTTCTATTATTTAGAAAAGTGAGCATAGAAGCTGCACACGGGGAAAACTCCACAAGATAGAGAGAGTCTGGGTGTTAACGAAGGGATGATAGCGCACTGGAGTCCACGTTTGGTCTGTGCAGTGCAGCCCCCCCAACAAGTTTAATGTGTAGTGCCTAGTAAATGGGCTGCCCCCTGTGTGTATTTCCTGTGCATTTGGGCAGCCCCTGCTCAGCCCCCACTCTCAGGTTTAGTGTGACAAGCCTAATGCATGGGCAGGCGTTCTTTCCCATCACACTCCACCCCCAACCCCCCATTCTCAGTATTCTACCTCCTATGATGACATTCAACTGCAGTGAACAAGAAGCCACACCAGCTGTTGCTTGCTTCTGGGCTATGACTCTGAGTGAGAGGCAGTCCAGCACCTGCTATCCCCACCCACCCATAGATGTTTATACCTTTGATTATACCTGAAAGCACTTGGCAGCTGGAACTAACCTTTTGCTGTGCAGAGAAGACGGAGTCTATTGAGCTCATACTTTATTGAGTGCCTATAGTAAAAATTTAAAGTGAAAGTAAAAATTGAAGTAGAAAGCAATCAGTCTTTGCATGTTGTCAACCCAGTTTCTCACATCCACGGCACACAGTGATGTACTGGCAGGTAGCAGCACACAGTTTTATTGGGGTCTCACCTGCTGTGGTTTGGCAATCCCTCTCAGCTTGCATAAAACTTCCCAAACATGCACCTCTTGATCCCCCCTCTATTATTTTCTGCGTTATTACCATACATTGGGGACGGAAAACATTCCCGCTCATGAGGTGCTCTATACTTCTTTTAGTGTCCATACCTCATATAGGGCAACAAGCTCTCCTTCAGTAGGTTCACATTCCCTTTACCTGAAGTCACTTGTTTCCCTGAAAAGATTTATCTCTGACATCTGATTGAGGCACTCCCAGTGGCACCATGGGTATCCTTTTGCTGTCATCAGGGTTCTGATGAGAAAAAGTGACGAGGAGGGTTCAGAGTCCATTACTGACTGATTTCCTTCTGGCAGTGCACACATGTCAAGAAAATTCTCTATCTTATTTGGATCCCAATGTTTCATCGCTTCTGGGGCTGACACTCTTCCATTCTACTGAACTTGGAAATGCAGTAAGGTTATGTGGTGTCTGCACTCCATCATGTATACATGGTACTCCATTGTATGCATCACACTCTATGGTCCATCTGTCAACACAGAAAACGATAAAAAAAATTAGATAACAATAAATGACAGCCTTTATCATGCAGCTGTGTAAATCCAAACACACAAACTTCCAGGTGCATTCATTTACTGTTCTCCTCTGCTTCCACTACAAAGGTAGCATCCAAGTCCTCTGTGCCCTTGACCAGAACATCAGGTGACTCTTTGAACAAGAGCAGGTGCTTGAGCTCGAGGGGATTCACTGTTAGAGTCATGGTGTCCATGTCCACATCAACCCCTGCTGGCTCTGGGGTTGGGATGGGCATGAAGGGATGTCCGATGGCAGTCATGTCTTCTGTAGTAGAAGTGAGAGTGGTTGCAGTGGGAGAGCTATATCCACCCTCTTCTGGCCCATTGCAAAGGCACAGCCATTTAGGTGGGATGCAACAATGGCTGCATTCACACAGAGGAACTGGTCAAGGAGCTCTAAATATGGGAATGTTTGCCTCCTGCAGCCAGAGGTGATGTTGTTGTCCTGGATCTCCTTGTACCCATGGTTCAAGTCTTTGGCTTGCTGCCAGCACTTGTTCATGTCCCAGTTATAGCCCTGCAGTGCTATTTGTGCAGCGATCTCCTGGAACACACCTCATTCCTGTAGCACTTCACCAGGGCATATTGCACCTTCTCCTCCCCCCATAGAGTGATGGAGGCCTTGTTCTTTTCTTCAGTCAAGGGAATGCAGTGGTGGCAGTTGGATCAGTAAGTGGAGAGCAACTGAGATTGCACAGTGGTGGTAATGGTGCTAGTTGTTGCCTAGCTGTCAGCTTGAGGCACGGCCCTGGCAATGGTAATCCTCCGCAAGTCATTACAGAGAAAGCAATGACTTGGAAAGAGCAAACATCGGGCACGTTCTGCCAACCAGGAAGAGCTGGGAGAACACATATTTGAAAATAGCATGGTGGGCTTTTTAAAGTGGATGTTATGTGCATGCCAGGGAGCGTGAGAGTGGAGAGAGGGGCTGGAACTGGTTGCTCCTCAGAATGCTCTAGGATTTTTGCCTGCGACTCTATGGTGCTGGTGGACCTGTATACATGTAAGTTCCTAACTGATGTAATGCAGACATGTGGGTGCACATTAGTCTGTATTTGCTCACTTGGCAGTCTCTGCATGCTCCGGGACCCAGCCATAAGTAGGGACTGTGTGTCTGGTGGGTGGTGGCCACATAGCGTGTGGGGGAAAACACCCAATAAATGGGCAGGTGAACACCCTCCTGGTGTGGGCTACTGTCTTGTTTGTTAACACCTTCTGAGTGCACAATCCTGCACCATTAAATTTGATGGAAGTCTCAAAATCCCACCCACTATACCCTCACTCCCCAGTAATCTACATTATTATTATTTTATTGCTGAATCGAGTAGTCAGAAAACTACTCATTACTATATGGCTGAGTTCTGGGGATTGGCCGAATACTCATGAACAGTTTCCAAGGGCAGGGGCCAAGGAGGGGACCAGAGGTGAGGGAACCTGTTGTGGGGGAGGGAATGGGCTTGGGAAAAGGAGGTGTGGACATACCGGAGTCTGAGGGAGAGAGTACTGACGCTCTGGACGCTGATGCTGCCAGTGTAATCTTGGAAAGGTCTGAGCATGCTTAGAAGGGGTCATTCAATCCTTCTGAGCATGCCGAGCTTTTTTTTTTAAAAAAAACTTACCCAGTCCAGAGAAGCCACGCATCACTGGAGTCTGTCCAGAGGGTAAGTACTCTACCCCCTCAACACCTACTAGACCCGCATCCCCTAAGCACGCCATCCCTGAACCCCCACTAGGCCCCCTGGCCCCCACTGGTCTATTCTCTCCCTGGTCAGAGGGGGTCAGGAAAGGGGGAGCAGGGGCCTAGCATCGGTCTCCAGCCCCCTTCCCTGTACTTCACCAATGGTTTTCCAAGTTCCAAAGTTTTGAGGGTCATTCCTCAAAACTTCAGACATCAGAAACTCGAGTTGAGTACCATGAAACTTGGGGTTTTTCAAGGAAAACCGAGAACTGAGTTTCAGCCCTTATTCATTATTTATTAATTATTAATTATTATTATTATAGCATCAGCAATGTACCTGGCACTGTAAAATAAATAGTTACAGAAATATTGCAACCCTCTCCTCCACCATTCCTGCCTTTGTTGCTGCCAAAGGAGCTTTTTGATGTTTACACAGGGTGGCACCCACTGACCACCATTGGTACCCACCTCCAGACGAGCAAGCCTGGCTTATGTAGCTCTAGAAGCTAGAAGGGTCCTCTAGGGATGGAAGGCACACATCTCGGTGTCTGGGCTGGGGCACACTCCTTTTCCTTTCCTTCTGCTATAATCCAAGCTTAGGGGGCAGGGAGCAATGATGTTGGTAGTCTCCCTGAGGGGAGCTGCAATCCATGGGGAGGGGCCCCTCAAGTCCGATCAGCAGCCATTTTCAGTGAATTAAACTGCCATTTATATTTATTTGCTCATTGTAATTACAGTCTCTATGTTCCTGTTCTCCAATATTTTTACTCCATGATCTGCAATATTGTAATAGGGATTGGGGTTCATCCTTAATGACAACTCATTGCACCTCCAAACACAGCTGCACCTTGGTTTCCCATCTATATTTGACACTAGCTACCACTCTTACAATCCACTCTTGGAAGCGAGAACATGTTAAGCCAAAAGCATCAAGCCAGATTCACAAGTATAAACTCTTAATTTGCAATTTGGGGGTGTCTACAACTACATAAAACGTACCTGGGTAGGCTTACTGGCCTTGGTATCTGACCAAGGAACAGCCCAGAATCCTGCAACTAGTTTTAGCAATAAACGCACAAATAAAAAGCTGTATAATATGTTATATTTATTTATTTATTTAATAAATTTGTACCCCGCCCCTCCTGCGAACAGCCCGGGGCGGCTTCCAACAATAAAAACAATACAATAAAATACAATTTAAAAGCAACGATTACAATATAAATTATTAAAACAGGGCTCTGGGCCTTCATAATATATAAATAGATAATAAATAATAAATCAGGTGGGGGAGCTAAAAAATCCCTCCCTTACCCCACCCTCCTGCCCTCCCCAAAGGCCTGGGCGAACAGCCAGGTTTTACAACTTCGCCGGAAGGTCAACAGGCTGGAGGCCAGGCGAGCTTCCTCTGGAAGGGAGTTCTAAAGGCGCGGCCCGGCCACCGAGAATGCCCTCTCCATTGTGGCCCCCCGCTTAAAACGGGGGACCTCCAAGAAGGCACCCCCGGCGGACCGAAGGAGCCGTTCTGGGGCGCGGAGGGCGAGGCGGTCCCTGAGGTATAAGTTCAAGCTAAAGTAAATAAGGCAAATTGCTACAGTTACAGAAAACAGCTTATATTGTACAATATTATTAAAATATTATAAAATATAAAAAGGCTAAAAGAGCATAATTCTAAACTCACTTGAATATTTTCTAGTTCAGTCATGATCTATTCAGAGTCCATCACAGCTCCCTAAATCAGAGTTGGATCCTCTTCTTGGTCAGAATCATACTTCCATTCTCTCCCTTTTAAAGCTCTTAGCTTCTTCCCTCAGTTCATGATAATTCAGTTCTGGCTTTTGCACCCTTAGTCCTGCTTGTCCTTACTGTATTGAGTATCTCCAGCTCTCTGGAAGTTGTTTTGCATGTCACAGGTTGGGAATCATGGGATTGTGGATTCACCTTAATGGCATCTGTCTGGCTCAGGACTGTTTATATCAGTCTCTTACTTGATACTTCTGATTTGTATTACTTAAATCCCTTTTACTCAGTATTTCAAATGGATTAAAATGATGCCAAATGTGGATAGTTTACACATGCATGCATTTTGGAATTATAGACATATTGCTTCTTATATAGTGTTTGCATATTATTAATAATCATGAACTTGCCATATTTCATAAACCATTGTCATGTATATGGAGCACAATATTATTTGCATACAAATATGTAAATGGCTTCAAGCAGCCTGTCAATGCAAATAAGTACATCAGGAAAAGAAAATTACTTAAAACTTAGGTATGAGATATTCCTACCTTGAAAGGCCTTGTCTTTGAAAAAGTACCATTTTAACCTTAGTATTATTTCTATACCATAATTTTTTTTTTAAACAAAGGTCTATTTTGCCATGGATGGGCATTCAGTGAGTGTTCTTCTAACAAGAACATCCTGTACTCCAGTTGAATCCTGTAGAGCGATCATGTTGGTCAATTTATAAATGTCACACTATTTTAAGAACATAGACAGCAATGTCCCAGATACAGGGTTGTAACTGCTATTTGTTGGACTGTAACAGCTATTTGGTCTTTTCTGTTCAAATAGAGTCCCACTGGCTTTGCAAAAAGAAAAAAAGGGAAAAAACCACCAAAATTCTAGGACCAGAGTCTATGATTTAGTGTAGGATAACAAGGGTAAGAACAAACCGGTTCAGCCTGCTGTGGCAAGTTTGTGCACGGAGCTCACCTGCACACGTGTGTGCAGGCACTGCCAGGGATCACAGCCCAGGGTACGGTCCTCTCTAATTGGGCCAAAGTGGGCCACGCCAGAGCTGCATGGCTGTTTCATGACTGGTCTGCTGGCCTGGGTAGCCTCCACCATAGCCACCCGCCATGGCAGCCATCATTAACTGTCATGGCTGCCTGTCATGGCAGTAGTAATAATATTTTATTGTACAGTCATTGGCTATTACAAAAATGTAAATAATGAGCTAAAAACAAAATAAAGCACACAACGAACTTAAATAAATGGAACCATAGATTTAAAATAATCACTTCTTAAATTAATCAATCCCCACTGCAATTCCCACAGCACACCCTACTTAATCCCCAACAACTTACTCCTTAGTCTTTGGAGAAGGGCTTGAACAATCAAAAACCCTGAGAGACAGTGAGACTTTTACAACGACGGGCCACTACCCGCCCAAAATGGGCCACCTGACGGGACACCAGAGAATCCAAGGGATTTAAAAGAGACTTCAATATAAGAACTTGGATGTTTGCTGACAACTGAGGAGAGAGAGAAACCTGTAATCTGTTCCTAGGGGCCACCAGTGCCGGGCACTGAAAGAAAATATGTTCAAGAGAGGCACCCCCTTGAGAATCACAGAGAACACAACACCTAAGTTCTCTGGGAATTCCCAAGTATCGGCCCCTTAGGAGTTCAATTGAAAAGGTGCCGCAACGCAGGCGAGTGAAAGCTTGCCTGACAGAAACATCCCTCCAGGAAGTCAGGTAGTAAGTATTTGGCATTATAGGAGACAGGGAAAAGTAATTCAGAACTGCCCACTGGGCCCTTAAAAGGGCATCCTCTTCCTGGACTTCCTGATCGGACAGCCTCTTGAAAATTAATGATTTGGCTGCCCCATAACCAACCTGTCTTAGAAGTTTGCACGAAAAGCCTAACTTCTGAATTTCCTTTACCATCTCTGAGTTCCATTACTCAAATAAGTTATGAGCCATTAGTAATGCAAGCAGTGATCTATCGTTCCCGGGAAACAAACACTTCAGAAGCCAATAATTTAGCATTGCACGCAAAACTATGACCCTTAGCGTGCCACAGTAGAGTTCAACTCTTGGAATTACCTGGGGGGTGCCTTTAGGCAGACCCAGAATAGAACAAAAATAACCATTTTGGATCACCTCAAGTCTATGCTGAAAAGCTAAGCCCCACACCGGGGCAGCATATGTAATTTGCGGGATCACTTTCGCTTTGAAAAGGCGCAATACCGGTTGAACCAATTTCCCACCCGGCCCTCTAAAGAACCCCAGCAAAGCAGCTATAGTACGTTTAGTCTGTCCTCTAACTGCATCAAAATGCGCCCTCCATGAACCTGAGTCTGAGATAATCACCCCCAAGTATTTGAAAGAAGAAACCTGCTCATAGTGGTACCCCCCATTTCCCACTGGAGATGTTTTTGACAGCTGGGGCACCCCAGCACCATCACTTTAGTCTTTTCAGAATTAATAACAAGGGATTCGTTCCGACAATAAAGCCCAAATTGATCCATTGCTCGTCGCAGGCCTACCCTGGAAAAGGAAATCAGGACGGCATTGTCCTCATACAAAAGGGCAGGTATAGGCCTGTTGCCCACAACTGGGGCATGTAAGTCCTTGGAATTTAGAAAAGAGATTACATCATTTAAAAAAAGGTTGAAAAGAACTGGGGCCAGAATACATCCCTGCCGGACACCAGATTTTATCTGGATTTTGGGGGTCAAACCACTAGAGTTTGGACAACGAACCTGGAGAGAATTACCCGAGTGTAACTTTATAATTAGAAAGAGTAAACGAGGGTCAATTGAGGTTTTGTGCAACTTGTACCATAGCCGAACACGGGAGATAGAATCAAAGGCCGAGCGGAGATCGACGAAACACAGGAAACAATCCTGGTGTCGGGCACGGGCTCTCTTAATTAAAGCTGCCAAGACCATTACGTGGTCGGTGGTAGATTTGCCCTTTTGAAATCCCGCCTGTTCTATCTCCATAATATGAGAGGAGTCCATCCACCTTTGAAGTTTCATTAACAAATAGCGAGCATACAGTTTCCCCACCACACTTAACAGGATAATGGGGCAGTAATTTCCAGGGGAAGCCGGATCTCCTTTTTTGAAAATGGGAAAGACAATACTGGTTAGCCAAGAGGCCGGAATCACTCCGGTCTCATTAATAGCCGTAAATAATGGAGCCAAGATACCTGCCCACCAACCAGGGGCGCATTTTAGGCATTCAGGGGGGGATAAAATCTCCCCCAGGCGCCTTTCCTGATTTAAGGTGAGAGATTAATACCATAAGCTCCTCCGGGAGAACTGGAGGCCATAGCGGAAAACAATTCTCTGGGAGAGTGGAAATTTGGAAAGAACCAGGAGAAAAAGAAAAGAGGGCAGCATAATGCTGAACCCACTGTTCTAAAGAGATCTGGGAGCAGGCCATAGATTTTGCCTGAAGCCCGCCAGAACGAATTAGGGCCCAGAATTCCCAAGAATCACCCTTGGCTGCAGCCCTCTGGAGCTTATCCCAGCTTTTTAGCTGGAACTCCAGCTTTTTATGCAGCAGTAACTTCCTATAACTAGTTCTGGACTCTTGGAGTTGGATGCGAAGGTCCCTCACTGGGTTCTTACCGACTGCTTTTACCACTTTGTGAAGTGACGATCTTTTGAGACGACATTCTGCATCAAACCAGCCATAATTAGCTGTAGAGTGGTATGGTTTTTTAACTCCTGATAAAATTGGCATCAACAACTTAATTAAGCTTTCACTGTGTAAGATGCTATCCTTCCCCCTGCCCTCTATGCCCTTTAAGCAAACTCCTACCGCAGAGGATTTAAGGAGAGACAACATGTTCGCCTCAACCTCCCTAGACCATTTAACCCAGGCCAGGGATCCTATCGCTGAGGAGTCAGCCAATCTGGGAATTTGGCCCCTCCAAGGAGGGGTAACTGTGCCCAATATTGTCAAAATTAAGGGAAGTAATCAGACTCCTCTCTAGGGCAAATCCTTAGTGATTGAATGTTTGACAAAAAGTCCTTAGAGACCAGGAAGTAATCTATTACACTCGACCCGGAATGGGAATGGTAGGTGAAATTCCCCGTCAGATTACCACTGAGCCGGCCATTTAATAGCACCAACTCAAAGGTGTCGCAAAAATCAAACAACAATTTGGACTCGGGGGAAATCACCTTATCACGAGAGGATCTAGTGACCAGTTCAGGGAGATCCGACGAGTCATCCAGCTGGGGACGAACCGATCCTACTTCCAAATTCCCCGTTCTTATACTGAAGTCACCACCAATGATTATAGTAGCCTGAGGAAACAAGCTTTTAGCCTCAGCAAACAATTCCTCAGCTATTGCCCAAAAACAGTCTGGGAAAATGGCCGACTTTAGTGGAGGGAGATAGACAATACCTATTAACCAACTCTGACCCTGAGGGAGAATACAATGAAAGATAACTAAATTTGATTTAAAAAACCCCACCTGTTCCACTTTAATATTGTGGGATTTTGAAACTAAAAGGGCCAGACCCCCGCTAGGTCGACCTGAAGAGATTGAAGCAGTTACATGAGTACAGTACACATCGAAACCCGCACAATTGAAATTTTGCAAGCACCACGTTTCCTGCACCAGCAATATATCAAATCCTGCAATAAAGACATTAAAATTCCTATCCAACTGGCAGGAATACCAACCAGCAATATTCCAGGAGGAAATAACATAACCTGCTGGGTTAGCCACTGACAGTCATGCCCTTGATTCAGGAGCTGTTAGAAAGGCCTCCAGAACACCCTCCTGGGGGCCACCCCCAAACTTAGGGGAGGAATGGGCCACTGATCCTGCATACTGGTCCTCTAATTTTTCCTGAGGGCATCCCTTCATACTATCCCCCGTTGGCAGCCCCTTGGGCTCCTCAAAAAGGGGAACCGGCCCCGGCGAAGTCCTACCCTCCCCTTGGGTAGGCCATGGGCCATCGTCCACACAAATTAGAGACCTAGAAACTTCCCTCCTTGGAGCCGGCCTAACCGGGGAAAGCACCAAAGAAGACAACTTACTTTTATGTGGCATTATAAAAGGTGAACCGCCACATCTACTCTTTATCATGGGGGGCTTATGGCTTTTTAAGTCCCTCAGTTGGCTACAAACCTGATCTAAATGGGACATTAGGTTGCCTTGCGAGAGCAGTGCCGATTGAACCTCCTCTGGTCTGTCCCTAGGGGCCATGCCCCCCAAACCATGAAAGGAATGGGGAGGATTATGTGGCAAATCTACCTCCATCTCAGATGGGTGCCCAGTATTCTCCCTAGTAGAGGGCCTAAGATCTTGTACCTTCGGGATTGGCCTGGGAGGGGGCTTTTCCCCTCTTGGTTCTACCTGCCTTAGCTTTACCAACTGGGAGGGGTCCCCAAGAAGGGGAATTACTTCTTCCTGACAAACCAGTCCCGTGAGGGACCTAAAAGCTCTGGAGGGATATACTGACAATTGGTTCAAGAGTGACTGGTTTGCCATTATACAATTGACCCATACATCAGAATTGAAAGTAACATTCACCAAATGCCTAGTTTTTAACTTAACCAATACCTCTACTGAAGAGATATCGTGACAGGTAATTGGCTCATTGAGAAGAAACCGTAAGTGCTCGGCAGCATCCAAAGGGGTATCCCAATTTGGCACCCATCCTCCGGACGTAGGACGAACAACAAAAATAAGGTTTGTTTGCTGCAACTCAAAAACCTCCGCTCCTATAGACACAGAAGCGTGCTGAGGGGAAACCGGGGCTGGGGTGGAAACTATAGCTGGAGGCGTGGCAGACTCTGGCCTGCTTATAAGTGCTGTATGCGTATTATCTACCACCCTCTTATTCCCTAAGGTACGAGGGACCCTAGGTTTTACAATGGGAACAATAGGCAGATCCTTATGCAAAATCAGAGTATCCAATTTCCCATTCAAGAGGTTCATCTATTGGAACATGAAGCGTAAAGTCTCTGTTGTTAACGCAACACGTTCTGAAAGGAAGTCTGTTAAACGATCACTAACCAGTACTTCAGAGTCATCTTTAAGGTCTACATTCTTTTGAAAGCTGTTACACGGCGATAAGACCAAGGAGGTGGCTTGTGGGGGGCCAGCCAGTTCCAAAGGGGCCTGTGAGTAGCAAGGATCCAATATTGCAGAAGAGTTCTCGCGCTGAAGTGCAGAAGGAGGCTTATTCAGAGGAGCAGGAATACAGCGCAAAAAGCCATCAATTCTCCTCTGCTTAGCTTGGACTGGCAATGGTAAAGATATATCTGCCATATCAGGTTGACAACGCTTGTGGCTTGCAGTAGCCATCAAGCGAACAAAAAAGAAATACGGGCGCCTCCGGTGCGCATGCAAAAGGGCGTGTCCTTGTGCGCGCAGCCCTTAGGCGTGCACACCCGTGTGGTCCCGGCGTTTTAAATCCCCGCGCCAGGGGATGAAGCCAATCAGGGAGAGGCACGCTGCTGAATGCAGGCTGAGCACAGCTGAATCACCCAACAGGGGCGAATGCGGCTTGATGACACAGGCTCAGAGTAACTCCCAAGCAGAAACAGATGACACAGAGGGGGAGCAGCCACACGAGCTGACACCCTCGGGCAATATACAGTCAGTTCCCCTCTCGCCGCCTGTCATGGTGGGGGGCGGGGCACTGGGCGCAGCATGGGGGCGGGGGACAGCCAACCATTCGTTTCCCATTCTCCCTGCTCCTGGGTTGTGTGGCCATTGGCCCAGCCAGGAGCATCTGTGATTTGTGTTGCAGCCAGCGCATGATCTGTCTGCCCAGGCTGCCTGTCCAGCTGTTACAATTTGTAATAGAATTTTTAGTAATAGCAACAACAAAAAAACTACATAAAAATGACTGGACAGATCACATTTGTGACAAATTGTTAAATATACATCAGTCTTAAACTTTGTTGTAATGTAGCTTATTTCATTGCTGTGATAATTATTGTAGAATGATTTGTTTTTCCCAAGGTCTATTCAGTAAGGGATATTTCCTATTCTTCCTCTGTCCATGCAGCAGTCTCTTGGACATTACTAGAAACACTGAAGAAGTGTTAGACATACCTCTAAAAACTGAATGGGACAAAATTCCTCTTTGACTTGAACTCACATAGTTTACAAAGCATAAGTAATCTAATATATGCCATCATCTTCCATCTAACACCCTTTCTGGAAAGATGTACATGATTATTGGATGATAGAATGGTGCGATAAAAAGTCCTGTTTTATAGTGCAGCAGAGACTAATGCAAAACACAGAGCAACTCAATACAAAAAGGGACATGCTAGATGTCTGTTGATACCAATGGTGTAGTAGTAATACTAAAGACCTGGCCCCGGGCCTGTTGGCCTTTTGACGTGTCTGTAAGACCTGGCTGTTCGCCCAGGCCTTCGGAGGGGGGGTGTGTGTTAATTTTTGTGGGGGGTGTTTTAAATCTGTTTTAATGATGATATTATAGATTTTTTAGGTTTAAAAATTGTTTTGTACTATGTTGGAAGCCACCCCGAGATGCCGTAGGCATGGAGGGGGTGACATATAAATATAAATAAATAAATAAATACATACAAGACAGTACAGCTGTACTGGGCCCACAAGCCTGGTGGACCTACTTTCCCCTATGCCTCTGCTTGATGCATAATACAATCAAGCCATACTGAGACTGTGTGCAGTAGCTCATACTACTGATTATAGACATTTACCCTGAGTAGACCTGCAATTGGGCACCCCATATTTTGGGCACCACTGACAAATCTGGGCTGCCTGAATCAACCCAGCCCCATTCAGGCACCATCAGTGCCTGAATGGGACTCGGCAGGCTGCTCGAACACGCCAGCTGTCCTTTGAAAGTGACAGGACCCAGCTGGGACCACTGCAGAGCCCAGCTCCACATCGGGCCCAGCTGGGACCTGTACATTTCAAAAGCCACTCCCCCCCAGTGCCTGTCACCGGATAGGTATTGGGAGTGGGGAGGAGGAAGCGCCAACCAGCCTTTGAAAGTGATCTCTCAGGTGCTGTGGGGAGAAGTGCCTGTCAGCCTTGGAAAGTGATAGGACCACTGCAGAGCCGAGTTCCACAGTACTCTCGGCCAGTGCTTGTCAGTTTCAAAAGCGACTTCCCAACCACAACACCTATTGAAGAGCTCTGTGGGGGAAGTTCTGGCCTGCCGTTGACAAGTCACGGGTGGAGCACTGTGGAGCTGGGCTCTGCAGCGGTCCCGTCTGGGGGTATTGCTCGCATTTTCAGGCACTGGCACCTGACTGGTCCTCGGGTAGCCTGTCAGGTGCCCAATGGGGTGCCCAAAAATGCAGGCGCTATACCTGTGGGTACTAATTTTAGTACCTGATGCAGCTCTAACGCTGAGTGATTAAGAAAATATATAACAAAGGGCATTTTTAAACGAGTGGGATTTTTATTGCAGTTTAAAAATCTGGCTTTGGGAAACCCCTGTGTGGGGGTGGGGGTGGGGATTTACACACTCTTCGCCAGACCAGAAGTTGCCCAGGCACCATTGTAAAGAGCGGTGCTGAGTAACTCCCAGAAGTTTTGAGACACGGACTGGTAAGACCTCGGCTATCAGGGTCTTACCTAGTCTGCATCTCAAAACTTCTGGGGGTTGCCTAGTGCCATTATTTCCAACAGTTCCCAGGAGACTTCTGGTCCAGTGAGCAGTGTGAAAATCCCCCCGGGTGTGTGTGTGTGTGTTCCCTGAGCCAGATTTTTGAAGTATGGGAGAAATCCTGCTCGTTTAAAAACACAGACAGTTAATTAATAATATCAGTTAATAATAATAATAATAATAATAAATTAATTATTAATTATTAATTAATCAGTTAATAATAATATTAGTGTGAGGCTGCAGTGTTGAATGCTTTCTGCTCAATTAGGATTATAAAAAAATCAGTGAAAAAGAATTTAGAGGTTGCTTTAAAAATTACTGGAAATGGAAACTTGGGTCAACTGAACGACTGTAGTAAAAAGATTTCTCCCACTAAGCCAGCTACTGTAATTGCTAATTACCTAGAAAATGAGGACCCAACAACAACATTAAAATTTGGTTCTAGGCCAACCAGATATAACTGGAAAAAGGCAGCTTATTTTATAGCATCAGATTTGTAGCAATAATGTAGAAAATGCTTGTTTTAAATACTTCATCCACTCTTAAAAACAGCAGACACATCATGGTATTGATGCCCAACACAGTATCTTGTTAAAATAAACTATAAAGTGACTCAAAAATATTTTAAATATATATTCATCTTATTTTCAATGTCTTGCAGAAATAAAGGTTTCCATTGTAGGTGAGTTGAGAACTTTGACTGCTTTAACTTCACTAAACAGATTTTAAAATAAAATAAAATATTGCTTCCTACATGAGAGATCAACAAAGCACACAGATTAGGGAAACATAAAAGTAGTGCTGTAATGTGAATTATTGCCACTGGAGGCAGGAAATCACAGCTCCCCATTACCCTACAAGGTGGAGGACAGTTGGTATCATTCCTGTAGAAAAGCCGATGAGAAGTACCTTGAACTGAAAATGAAGATTCTCAGAAACAAATCACAGATAGTGCCCTGTGGATTGGCTTAATGGCTACATGAAAGTATTCTTTTTTCACGCCCAAGATAACCATGTAGTTGTGCTCACACAGGCATGGAATGACCTGGGCAAGAGTTAACATCCAAAACATAAACATTTTGATAGACTTATTTAGAGCCCTAAGGTCCAGGATAGGCCAGAACCAGGATAGGCTTCTAAGGAAAGACAAATTACTCAGAATTAAGCCCCCCCTGCTAACTTCTTGAGGCTGAGACAAAGGGTATTTTCAGACGTTATGAGATTACAGTGAACCACGGTCAATACCTACATGGGGCCAAAGCACCCTGAACGTCTGTTAGGCGGCCGCCAGATGTTTACCACGGTCGATTCCCACATGGGGACAATTTCAACCACGCTTCCGGGGCTCCCCGCCGGACAATCGTCGCAAGCGTGGTCAAAGATTCCTGGCGGGAACCAACAAAAAGTAACATCTGACCGGCAACCACGACCTGGAATCCCTGGCGGGATTCCAGGCCGTGGTCAAATCAGGTGGGCGCTGCGGCCACATTGGCCCTGCCCCCTCCCCGATTCCCCACCGGGATCAGTCGGCACGTCTGTTGGATGTGCCGGAGTGATCCCAGTGGGGAATCATTTGAGTGATTTCAGGACAGGGCGAATGCTGCCCCGTCTCGTCTGAAATCACCCAAACTCAATTGCCCCCTTGTGTAGGAGCTCTTTAATTTCCTGATGGAGGTAAGCACAGTCGTCAGGGTCTACTGGTGTCATGGTAAAAACTAAATGAGAGAAGGCCTTCCCAGGAACTGGACAGACTACACTGATGCTACTATATCCAGAACCCATTTGCCTGAAGTACCCTCTTCTTTTTTCTGAAAGATAGTGAGAGAGCCTGTTTCCAAAAGAAATGGGGGGTGGAGGAGAGACTGGCAGCAACCAGGTTGAGGGACTCCATAGCAGGGTCAAAGAAGCTTCTCCACCTCGCTGGCTTGTGGAGCAGAAGCCAGTAAACTTCCTTTGATTTTTTCCTTTCTGATGGTGGAACTGCTTTGGTGCTGAGTCCCCCTGTATCTGCCTCAGCAGAGTAGCATAAGGTAGGGCTGAGTAGAAGTGCTTCCCCTGCTTTCAGGGGGCTTGGGTTTTCCTATGGAATGAAGGTTGGGTCTGAGTGGGAGTGGGCATATACAATTCAATTGATTTGGCTGTAGAGCGGATGGTCTTTAGTTGTCATAGCTCTTGGTTTGTAGTGTTGTGAAACAGGTGAAGTTAGTCAAAGGGATAACAACATTTTGGGCCTTCAGAGACAGACCTGAGGAACGAGCCATGAATGCTGTTGAACAAAAATGGAAGATACCATCGATCTACCTGCAGAATCAGTAACATCGAAAGGTATTCTTGATATATTCTTAGAAAGTTCCTTGCCATTCTTTACCGTGGGCAAAAGGTGCATTATAGTTTCCTCAGGGATGTTAAAAACAATGTCCCACAAGTGAAATTGTATAATGCGATCAATGCCAGATAGTTCTCTACTCTAATTCCTATAGTAGAGAATGACTAGATCCTCCTGCCCAGAGAGTCCATCCTCTTCCCTTCTTTATGATTTGGTTGAGATGGAATCTTGTCTGAACATGAGGCAGGTAGGGATGGGTGAACAGAACCAAGTTTGGAAATTCAGTTTGGTTCGGTTCAGTTCAGAAATTTGGTTTGGTTCGGAAGTTTGGTTCGATCGACCAAACTATTTGAGTTCGGTCCGAATGCCGAACTTCCGAACAAAGTTCAGAAATTCAAACCCCATTGTACTAAATGGAATATTATCTTTTAGGGATGGGCGAACAGAGCCGAGTTTGGAAATTCGGTTCAGTTCGGTTTGAAAATAGAGTTCGGTCGACCGAATTGGTTGAGTTCGGTCTGAACTCCAAACTTCCGAACCACGTTCGCCCATCCCTACCAGCCAAGGTGATAAGGGAATAGGGCTCTATATGCTAAGTACATTCATAGCAACTTCTGTACTACAGGCAGCACCAATACAAATTCTTTCCAGACCTCATCTAGGCAGTTGGAAAGGGTTTTTGCTAACAGGATCACCAGCCTTTTTCTAGCACTGATAGTCCAGATATCAAACAGCTGGTATGACTCCTTCCTATCTGTAGGGCCTAAAGGTACCCCCTTTGTCACTATCCTGACTAGGAGCTCCTGAAAATCCCTGAACTCATCCAGGGGTGAATATGGGGAGCAACCAGTGTCATACTCCAGCAGAGATTTAGAAGACAGTGGGTCCTGCCCCGCATCTTCCTGGGGCAGAGCATGCTAGTTCTGCGAGGCTGTTGGGAGAGGAAAGGGCTGACCTATAGTCTCAGTGCTAATATTGAGGAGGCAAGAGTAAAGTCTATGCTCCTTGTTCCATTAATAGCCTGCGACTGAGTAGCCAGAGCCATGGGACAAGGTACTATCGGTACCGATGGTGCTGCGATCAGCACTGGGATGACTTTCCGATGTGAGGCCATTGTGGAAAATTCCAACTATTGTCCCCAGGAAATGTTGAAGAGGATGTAATATGACCTCCAGCACTTTCACAGACTGTGCCTGGACATTAGACACTGAGGTGTCCTGCTGGGGAAAACTTGATCCAATAGGTCATTCAGTGTCAAAAGTGACATTGTTGCTTAACAGCAAAGATTGTCTCCCCAGGATCACTAGCACTGAAGAGGAAATGTTCTTTCAGTATGGAGACAAAGGAGCCTGCACCTGCATAAACTCCAAAGACAGAGAATGGTGTTGCTTCTTCTCATTGTTCTGGGCAACGTTGGCATTAGCAGCGTGTGCCGAAGTAGACCTTTTCTTCTTTTCAAGCAAAGTCTTCCTAGAAGAATATTTGTCCAACACCAGCACCTTAGCTGCAGTGATTTTTGGCTGGAGCTTCTGAAAGGATGCTGGTGCCAACCTTGAGGTCTCGGGTGTGTTTGGCTGGCTGAGCTGTCTGCTCATCAGGCAAGAAGGGTGGCATTGAGGGTCCATGCTTTGTTCCGGATGATGCCAATGAGGACTTCATCGCTTTCTCACCTCTTTTTAAAAAAATTGTCATCAAAGGATGAACATGAATATGATGTGGTCCTACTCGCATGTGGTTCTACTCACACGATTAAACTGAAGTGTGTATTTCTGCACTAAATTGGACAGGTGCAGGGTACACAGCACCATGAAGAATTGTACTGGTTGGCCAGTGTCTTCTGCTAGCACCTTGGGTGCTCCCACATGAGGAATATCTTATGAACTTGCAGTTGGTATATGATTTATGTAACTGTAAAATGTCCTTGTCTTCTTCTGGGTCTTTGATGATGAATGGTTTGTATTTCAGTATTATTTGTTTGTCTCTGCAAAAAAGAAGAGCAGAATACAATGGAATCAAGATAAAATGCCAACATCTAGGAAGCCGGTTTAATATTATCTCTCCAGGCAAATTTAGAAAATTGAAAACATGGATGGTGTCTGGATCCTGTTAACACTTAAATACAAAAAAAAAAGTGAGTATCCAATCTAAATAATGGAACATCAGGGCCAAAACTTCAAAGGAAATATTTAAATTCCACTCACTAACAGCACAGTCCTCTAGCTGTTTAGTACCAGCGCTAGCCTATAGCATCAGGGCAAGTTCCCTTCACACGAGGGACTCAAACTGGTGCAAAGGGCTAACTGCTGCATTAAACAGCTGGAGGAGCACATTCAGTGTGAACACATCCATTCGCTTGCACAAACCTCTCATTTGTTTATGCAAATAACCTTTTAATCTCTGCATGCAAGTGTTCTGCTACAGGCAGCTGGGTCTAGTTTGGATTCTGAGGACCTGTGTCAAATGACACAAACTACTAGATACTTTGTTGCTGGTGTAGTAGAGGCATAATTAGCAACTGCAAGGCAGCGCAGGTCCCAGGCTCTGTCCCAATTATGCCTGCCCCTCCCCCAAGGGCAAGGGGCCAGAGTCTCCAGGGGAGAAGGGTGGGGTCTTTCCTTGGTGGGGTGAGAACCCCCACAACAAGCTGCCACCACTCTAGATAAGCCCCATCTGGGAACCCTGTTGCAAGTCACTATGGGGGAAAGGTGTACTGGAGCCACTGAAGGCCACCACCACTGATGACAGGGAGAGGGAGGAATAGCCAGGAGCCCTGCTGAAGGCTGCCGCCATCCCCTGAATTGAGAGGACAGTGGTTCTCCAAAGCAGGCTCCAGGCCAGACTCACCCCTGCTGCCTGGATCCCAGTGGGCCTGGAGCAGGAGGAACCGCGCCGTGACATAAGTTTTAGGAGTAGACCCAGGATGGGGCAAGCACTTCATTCCTGACCACTCTGAAAACTTCCTTTCTGGCAGGGCTAGAGCTGAAACAATTATTATCATTATCATCATTATTATTATTAAAATTTATATACCTCCCCCTCCTGCTACAAGCATCTCGGGGCGGCTAACAACATTTTAAAACACATAACTAAAATACAATTAAAACAACCTAAAACCCCCAGATTAAAATAACTCAAACCCTCCCCAACCCAACCCCATGCCCACTACCTGTCTCCCCCACCCCTACCCACTCCCTTCCCCAAAGGCCTGGACAAACAGCCAGGTCTTACAGGTCCAGCGGAAGGCCAGAAAAACAAGTACCTGCAAAAATGGGTAAACCCGTTAAATTTCCAGTACTCAACCTGAGCTGCCACCTTTGGGTACTAATTGGTACCCTATTAGTGCCTGATGGATTACCTGATGTCCCCATTTTCTGGCTTTGGTTCTGAAATACCAGCTTCTGCTACTGATTTTTTGTTTCCATCCTGATTTTCACTATTTCCCCAAACCAATTTATGGATCGGATAATTCCCGATTGTTTTGGTAATCGGGTACCCAATCAGCAGTCAGGCAGCCCATCAGGTACCTGACACGGTGCCCAAATTGACAGTAGTACTTGTATCCATTGTACAATACAGTACTTGTACAGGTATCTTTCAGTACTAGGTGGGAGGCTCTTTGCAGGCAGCCTGAGCACTGCTAGAAAATTGTCAGTGTGGCCTGGCCCCACTCCTGCCCACTCTGAAAATTTCCTAGTGACAATCACCCTACTTTCCTCGAAGCATTTGCACAGACGCCATTACCAGAGACTATGTCCTGGACTCAACTGAGCCCACTATGGCTGCCATGCCACTGTGAGGTAGGCCAAGTTCTCAACCAATTACTAGTCAGAGCCCAATCCAAAGTCAGAGGAAAATGGCTTTTAGAGAAAGCTTCATTTATAATCTGTTCAACCCCAGATTATCGGATTCTATCTGTAGTTCCATCCCCAAAGCTCCACCCAGCTTCCCACCACAACACCACCTGCCAATCGGGTGCCCATCCCTCACTACCGACCACTCCCAGCTGTAGAGTCTTCCAGACCAGCTTCATCCTCCCTTCCCTTCTTCCCCCGCTCCCTTTCCTGCGCCAGCTGAGTTGTGATGAAAATTTGATTGAGGGGGCATGGTGCCCTGGTCACCCCCCACCCAGACATTCAGAAGTTGTGTGGGGAATGAAGCAAGCACTCCGTGCTCACTCCTGCACACCCAGGTGTAAAGGCTAGGGCAGGAGGTGTTTTGCAGAACTAAGGGTGTACACTCCAGCTTGCTTTCCCAAATGGTGGGGTTGCGATCTTTGTTGGTATCCCATATAATCAAGTGGCCCAGACAGCAACAAAGACATGTGGAGTGTCAAATGGGGTCATGCAGGTAGGGAACCACTGGTCTAGCCTCCATTACCCATCATGTCTAGAGCTGAAGCAAATAGGTATGGTTTTAAAAAAAAATTATCAACATTATTCATATTTTAGATAGCCATTCGAAAATCCAAATAATATCACCACCCAAACCAGATAGTCACATATCTGCTTAACCAGAGATTTCATTTTGGATACTCCTATTGTTGTTTCCCCAACCCCCCCCCCCCCCATGCCATTTTGGTTCAGATATTCAACTAAAATGACTGAACCTCCCCCCCAACCGAAAACATCAATCCAGAAACCAGAAATGTATATCCAAATGAAGTGAGGATGAATAGTGGTTTGTATCCACTTTTTCAGGCACAGTTGAAGCAGGTAGAATCGTTAAATAGGATCGTTGCCATAGCTATCTGTTTCAGTTCTAGTTGTGTCTCTGTGGTAACATGGCATTGTGTATGCAGCTGCTTCATCCCCCTGTGATAGGGCAAAGTGGATCAAGCATGTACAGTCTAGGCTCACCTGAAAAGTATGTCTCCCTTTGGTCCCATAGAATCCTGTACACAATAGCTTTCCTCTTTCTGGACTGCATTACAATTCAAGTTGCTTATTACCCAGATGCAAACCTCTCCTTTCCTGATTTCCACCAGACCAATAAGGTTTCTGCCCACTGGTCCCAAGAACATTCCCTGATATTTTGTAATAGATCACTTGCAATTTTGAAAAGCCATTGCATTACAGCCAAACTGAGGTAAGAGAGGTGAGGGACTGTGCTGGATCCACAGGCCAGATTTATGAATTAGAAAAGGACCATATAACAAAAGACTGTGGGCCATATTTGACCTGTCCATGGTAAGAAGCCTTGCTTTACCTGGGCCAACATCTGTTTGGTTCACTCATAGGCCCTTTTCACACAGACACTAAAATGGGTGTTACATTTTATTATACATGTTGCAGGGCACCCTTAGAGCACATCTGCAGCCCAGCAACATGTACAATAAAATGTAACACCCATTTTTATCAGTGTTAGAATGTCTGTGTGAAAAGGGCCATATTAAAAAGCTGCCAGGGAGCATGTATCACTATTGAGGGTACTATGGAAAGTTGTTCTTTTCAGAGGACAGTCATAGTTAATGAATTGCCCAATTTAATCTTTCAATTTGAGCTTTAAAATGTGTAGTGTGGCCACTCCAACCTTCATCAAATAACAGTTTTTTCAGTAAATAAAAATCTCTTTTCAATTAGAAAAGTTAGGGTTTTTTAAACAAACAAAAACCCCCAAACAAACAAGCAAACACACACACACACACACACACACACGGCTTCCATTCTAAAACCATGAAAATCCTTGCAGATTACTGATATTTGTATACAGTCACTGCAAACAGATTTTTTTTTAAAGAAAAGAGACCCATTAGTGCTGACCCCTGAAATGTCTTATTTGCAGTCATTTAATGAGAAAGTCCATGCTACTATAGATGAAGAAACCACTTTCTAATGTTCTCTAACCTTGTGCCATTTGGACATGCCTCTCCAAACAGATACATTTCTCTAAGTGGACCATTAGTATTATGCAGAGGACCAGTTACTTTAAAACCAAACCAAACACACCACTGCACCCTTTGATAAATATCCCTGGGGTTTGTACTGATATTACAGCCACTTCACTCAACTGAAGCTCTTTAACAAATCTTTACTTCAAATCAGTGCCAGCTCCGACTTTCTGGCTAAAGCAAATTACCGATGTTGTTTATACAATAATAATCAACATGGTAAATTTAGAATACACTAGAATGAATTACGATAAATTTGCTGCCTCAGGATAAAGATAAAATAATTGTGGGAGCCATGGTTATCTCTTAGAGAGGGGGAAATTGATGAACAGACATTTTTCCTGCCAGGCTGTCATTTTTGTCCTTTTATCTGGCATTTGTAGGAAAAAGATGAGCCATGTGGATCTCATGAACTCAGATGCTAAAAATGGATGCGATTTCCACCCCCACCCCGACTGTTGTCTATATCATTTCTTAAAGTTTGGGCAGCTTTTTCTTCCTCTTCAATAGAGGCCAGAAATTCAACTGTGCACCCTCACTGAGCAATGAAGCACAATTGAGACAGAACCAACAATGTAATAGTGCACTTCGCATATAAGGAGCTGCCTATAATATGAGTCAGACCAATAGGCTATCTTAGCCCAATATTGTCACAACCTGAAACAGCAGTAGGCTTTCAAATCTGACTCAGGCCTTATCCAGGTGTGTTCCCCGAGACCCTCTAGGATCCCCAGTACAGGCCTCACACAGGCATGCTACCAGAGATCATGAATCAAAGATGACAGATTGAACTT
>QEPC01008797.1:309835-323980 GCA_003113815.1 Sphenodon punctatus
TTTAACTAAAACCCACCTTGTTAAAACTTAAATCAGTTCCCTTTTACACTAAGCATTAGGTCCCAGGTTTCAAACCGCTGACTACAGGGGTTTGGAGTGCTGCCCCAACCACTGGAGCCCCCACGCAGGCTTGAGGTCAACCCATTCCCTTCTCTCCAGGTCTCCTCCCAGCCCTTGCCCTGCTCCGCCCATTCCCACCTGTGTCACATTGCGCCAGTCCTGCTTCCTAACTTCCTGATTGGCTACCAGTCAATACTTAAGGCCTGTTGGTAGCCACAAGAAGGTGAGAAGCAGCAACCCATTTGCTTCATGGGCTGTTTGTTCTTGTGGTTTGATGCAGATGAGCTCTGGTTTTAGTCTTGTACTCTCCCCTCCCCCTTTTTCCTGGTGCCTCTAACCTATGGTTGCTGTGTGTGTTTCTTGTCTTGCCTCTGTTCTGTCTCCTAGCCTTAATGTTCCCCTCCTGGTTCCTAGGCTTCTGCCCTATACACTTGCTTCCAGGCCCTGTACCCCCCTAGTTCCAGGCTCTCTGTTTCCCCCTTACTTCCAGGCCCATGTACTTGTACTCCTTTACTTTTCAGGGTCCTTGTTCCCCTTTGCTTTGAAACCCTTTTTCTCTCCTTGTCTTAGGTTTCTTGAGTCCTTGTTTCCTGTTCTTTCCTGGACCTCAATGATGAGCTGTATGCTCTCTGAGGCCAGCAAGGCTGTTTCCCTGTGATGAGCTTAATTCTCCCTCAGACTGGAAAGTGGCTGAACAGCCTGAGAGGTCTCCCCTTACCTTGTTCCTTACTTTCCCTATCCTTCTCTAGGTCCCAGGTTTGTTCTTTCCCACCTCTAGCCCTTCCCTTTGGTTTCCCATGCCTTGACCCTCACCCCTGTAAAAGTAAGAAGAGGGGATGGAAAGTGTTTGCTGAGAACAATGGGCCTTAAAAGGGTGTCCCTGAGGTTTCCAGACAGTGGCTGTGCTCTCAAGCACCACTGTATTTCTATAGCGTAACTGAGAAACAGCAACACTATTTTCATTCTTTTCAGACCAAAATCAAGATATCTTAATTTAAAGTAGTTCCTTGCCTTCTCCTTCCCCTTCTCATAGACAAAATGGCTTTGAATTTCATTTTCACATCTGAGGATGTCTGTGTGGTTCTCTGGGACAAACCCAGCACACAAAGCCCAGATCAAAGTACATAGAGTGGATGACTGAACGTGTATCTTCTTCACCTTCGCCAGGTGTAGTTGGTGGAATGCGCTCCCCTTCACAGCTCCAACCTGGGCATCTAGATGAAGCTGCACATCAAGGAGCACTCCCAGATAGGGCTGTTTCCACCGGAAAGAGTGTTTCCGCAATTAGTGGTATGGCATGACAGAGGCTTTCATTCCGCTAGTTTCATTCCGCTACTTCTGCAGTTCTGCTAATTTCATTCCGCTACTTCCACAGGCTTCACAAAATAGCGGAAACATGACATTTCCGCTACTTCCGCCATTCCCACAAAATAGTGGAATAGTGGTTTTCCAACAGTTTCTGACAATTCCGCAATTTTGCCATTATTTTTCCATGGAGTGAGGATTGGGCCCAATGGGCTCCATGTTGAAGGGGGTCTGGTTTTAGAACAAAATTTATAAAGCTATTGCATACATTCCCATTCAGTTCAGGCAATCCTGCAAAATGCTTCTTTTTGGCAAGCCAAGTTAAAGGAGAAAAGAGAAGGGAAGGAGAAAATGCACACAAGCCTACAATGTACACGTGTAGGGCTCCAGCATAGCTGCTTGTTTCTGGAAACAGAGAGAGAAAAAAGATTCTACTAGGGGCCTCACCTTTCTGCCCAAATTTCCCTGGATGCTCTGAAGTCCATTAGAGATGGGTGCCACCCTTAGGAAGATAGCTGGAGCCAAATAGTGTTGAGAGGTACTTCTACCAGTTCAACTCTTTAAGAACTTGCCCCAGCAGAGCCTCATTGATGGCAATGGGCCTTCTAGTAGAATTTGAAGCTAGGCTGGTGTTGAACTGAGTGAAAAGGGTTACATCTTGAATGCTTTCATTTCATTTTCCATTATTTTTCATAAGAACATAAGAAGTGTCATACTGGGTCAGACGATGGGTTTGTCTCACCCAGCATCCTCTCTTTGTCAGTGGACAACTTCAGTTGCTTTTTAGAGATGTGCACAAAAGGTCAAAATGGTGTGATACATTTCCTGCTCTTCACTTCCAGCTCCTGACAGTAAGATGTCTCATCCTCTGACCAGCGTAACTAATGACCAGTTATGGACAATTGAACATGTCTTTTACAAGAATTTACCCATTTTTTAAAATCCATTTGTGCTACTGGCCTTTGCAACATCCTCTGGCAACAATTTCCACAGACCAACTGTATGCTAAATGAGTAAAATACTTCCTTTAATTTGTCTTACATCTGCTGCCAGTTAGTTTCATAGGGTGTCCCCTACTTTTAGTATTATAAAGCGTAAATAACAGCTTCCTATTTCCTTGCTCTGCACCATTCACAATTTGGCAAACTTCTATCATATGGCCCCTTAGTTGTGTCTTCTCTAAGCTGAAGACCCCTAAGCTATTGAGCCTCTCCTTCCATACTTTGGATCATTTTTGTTGCCCACCTTCTCTACATTTTCCCCATTTCTTTCCTTTTGAGACATGGTTCCCCCCCGTCCCAGAAAGATCAGAACAGCACATAATATTCAATCTGTGGGCATACCAAGGATTTATATAATGATATTATTATATTCTCTATTTTATATACTCTCATAATTTCCAACATTCTGTTTGTCTTTTTCACTGCTCACTTGACATTTTCAATTAATTATTCACAAGGCCTCTAAGGATGCATAGATAAACTCGAATTGACTTTAAGGGTGGAAGAGTAACCTGCAAGATTCTTTTCCTGTGTGGTAACACCTAATTCAGAACCCAACAGTGGGTGCTCAGAGACATCATGCTGGCCCAGTTCGGCCAGCTACGGCCTGCCTGCGCCGGCGCCTCACCCGTGTGTCTGGTCCAGGCTGCCATATGTGGCCCCGGTACAGATCCCAATGGGGTAGGCGGCTTTCTGAAAACATGGACCCAGAAGGAACCGGTCCCACAGTCTAGGCCCAAGGTCACCCAGGCAGACCATAGAAGGCCAAACCAGGCAGGTGTGTCTGTTTCTGTGCCAACCCAGCCCCAGCATGGGGGGTTGTCATGGCCACCAGACATGGCTGCCTGTTTTTGGAAACCATGGCTGCACATCATGGCGAGGGGTGGGGCTCTGGCTGCAGAGTGAGGGTGGGGCCAGCCAGCTGCACGATGCTTCCTGCTTTGCTCCCCTCAGCCTAGTTAGGCAAAGGAAATGTTTATTCTGATCTACCATAAATGACTCTTCTATGATTCCGGACATTTGGAGGGGGAGTATCATAATCCCTATTTGTAAGAAAGGCCCTAGGGACCATCTGGAATCCTATCAGCCTATAAATTTGTTGAATTAATGTACTAAAATTTATGGTAGGCATTTGCTTGAACTATCTATTGGACTGGGTTGGAAGCAATAATATTTTATTTGAGCACCAAGAGCGATTCAGGGTGGGATTTTCAACAGTTGACCACCTATTTACTATGCAGTTCCTTAGGCAGAAATATGTCACTGTTAAGAAGTCATCTTAGTATGTGGCTTTTGTCAATCTGGCTTCTACTTTTGATACAGTAGACAGGAACTTGCTTTGGACCAAACTGTCCAGTTTGAAACTAGATTCCCCTCTCCTTATTTGTTGATATCAAATCACAGTGACCCAGAGAGGAGTAAGACAGGGCTGTGTACTTGCTCTCCTCCTATTCAATCTCTTTATGAATGATATTATCGGTGAGATGCTGAGAGAAGATTTCCACCCACCCTAAATTGTTAACAACTGCTGTGTCAGTTCTGATGTTTGCAGATGACACCGCTAGTATTTCTAGGTCCCCTGTTGACCTAGTACAAAGGGCCTTAAATATCACAGTCTTGGTGCTTACACAATGTCTGGCGGCTGTGGGGGACTGGATGAGGGCAAGCTGGCTGAAGTTGAATCCTGACAAGATGGAGATGATGCTAGCAAGGAAGGTGGTGGGTGTGGCATCCCCTGTCATTGATGGGGTTTGCCAGGTTTGGAGTCTGGGAGTAGGGCTGATGTGGCAGCAGCTGTTACTGCGCCACGATTCCATTCTGCCATTTTAGAATTGCCCTCGCCACACCACGGTTTTTCTGCTGACATTCTGCTAATTCTGCCGGCATTCTGCAAATTCAGAAACTATCAGAAAAATTGCGGAATTGTCGGAAACTGTTGGAAAACCACTATTCCACTATTTTGTGGTGCTGGCGGAATGGCGGAAGTAGCGGAAATGTCATGTTTCCGCTATTTTGTGAAGCCTGTGGAAGTAGCGGAATGAAATTAGCAGAACTGCAGAAGTAGCGGAATGAAACTAGCGGAATGAAAGCCTCTGTCATGCCATACCACTAATTGCGGAAACACTCTTTCCGGTGGAAACAGCCCTATCTGGGAGTGCTCCTTGATGTGCAGCTTCATCTAGATGCCCAGGTTGGAGCTGTGGAGGGGAGCGCATTCCACCAACTACACCTGGTATGATGGTTTCAGCCATACATCTCAGACTCCGACCTGGCCACTTTCATCCATGCTTTCATCACCTCAAGATTGGACTATTGTAATGCATTCTATGTGGGGCTCCCCATGGTGATGGTTTGGAGACTGCAGCTGGTGCAGAATGTGGTGGTCCGTCTCCTTCTGGGAACAGGCCGCCTGAAGCATATTACACCGATGTTCCATTATCTTCACTACCTGCCTATAGTCTTCTGGGCCCAATTCAAGGTGATGGTTCTTACCTATAAAGCCCTATACTGCTTGGGCCCCATATATTTATGGGATTGCCTCACTCCCCATGCTCTGAATCAGCCCCTGCGGTTGACCAGGAGTGCCCTTCTTGAAGTCTCTCGGGTATCCTGGGGGGGCGACTATGAAATGGGCATTCTCAGTGGCCACGCCGAGGCTGTGGAACTCGCTCCTAGCCGAGGCCCGGGTAGTCCTGGACCTCTCCTCTTTTTGACATCAATGAAAGACCTGGCTGTTCGGCCAGGCCTTTGGCGAAGGAGATGGGTGAAGGTAGATTTTTATGGGGGGGTGGTAAGGTTGGGGTATTTTTTCTCCCTCCTCTTTTCCCGGGGGAGATGTCTCCCCCTTTTTTAGATGTTTTATGGTTATATATTGTAAGTCGCCCCGAGCTGCCTTTGGCAGAAGGGGCTGCATATCAAATGTTTTAATAAAATAAAATAATAAAATAGATTTGAGGACCTTTGTTCCCAGAATAACTTAAGAATTAATTACCAAAAAAGCAAAATTATAGTCTGGGGAAGAAAGTTTAAGCACTTTTCTTGGTGGACAGGGAAAAATAGGCTGGAGGAGGTTAGAACATATAAATACCTTGGCATTGCTCTCTTCAGGGCATGTTGCTGGAAAGCTCATCTTGGGACCCTGAAAAATAAGGTGTTTCAGTCTGTGGGGGCAATCAAAAAGATTCATCATGCAGTCGTGAGGCGGTTGATTAGTGCTCCATTAAAAGCTTATATTCCCAATTGTATGCCACAGAGGTCTGGGGCTATGGGTCAGACAATGTGACTGACATTGATCAAAATAAATGTTTGTGATCCCTTTTGGGAGTTGCACCATCTACCCTAGCACTCATGTTGAAATTGGAAACTGGCCTGGAGTCTGTGCGTACCAAGGTCACCATTAGGGTTATGACTCTATGGTTCAAAATTGTAACATATTCCCTGCTTAGGCTCCCAAAAATGTGCCTGTTGGAGGACAATCTCCTGCCTGTAAATAGTAAATCTCCTTGGCTGCTTTTTGACTCTCCATAACATCAGCTTTAGATTCTATTTTAACAGCAATGAGAGATTTTTCTCCCAGTCAGATAGGTCTTGCCTCTATGAAAGGGTTTGCGATATAGCCGCACAATCTGATGTTGCGGCTGTTTGTAGTTCTCAAATTGCCCCCCTTTATAGTCACTGGTCAGGAGGGGAAGGTTTGAAGAAATATTTTCTGCTTGATTTGAAACCGAAGTTAAGAACTGCCTTGACCAGACTCCAATTGGAACAAATGCCAACAGCAATAATAGAGGGTCGAGGGATGGCCATTCCTAGAACCCAATGATTTTGTCCTCATTGTACTTATGTACCCAAGAATACTGTTCACTACATCTTAGAATGCCCATTATATAAAGATATAAAGAATAAGTTCCTAGCTCTTAGGTTTCCTTTCCTTAATGCATACTCATCTGTAGAGAAGCTAATTTGGATTATGTAGCAGGAAGATGATCTTTTCTTAACCGGCTTAATGACCTTTGCCTTGAAGGCGAAGAAAATTAGGCGTTGTGTTTTTTGTCCTCTAAGAAAATGGTGTCCTTGTAATCTGTGTTTATACTTTATACTATGATTGCGCTCTTCTCATTTTGGGACAGGGAGAAAGCCAGTGCCCATTAACAAAAATAAACAAAGCTACCTTTTAAAAATTCTGATCCCTGATCTGTCCTCACCAGCTGCAGTTGGGTGCAGCTTCCCTCCCAAGGTCATGCAGTTGGCATGTTGGCTACACATTTGTTTTCACCCACTGTGTATGTACAGTTAGGATTATTTTTTTCTGATGTGCATGCAGTTACCAGAAGAATTTAATTTTATATTTTGCTGCCCAGTGTCCCAGGCATGCAAGATGTTTTTATATCAGGGGTAGGCAAAATTTCTTAATCTCAAGAGCTGCATCCATTTACTGCAATGGGGCCAAAGAGCCGCAGGGGGCTCTAGAGCCACAATTTGTCCACGTCTGTTCTAGATCTTCTTGCAGCCTTCTTGAAGCTTAACTATCTTGAATACTTGTGTCATCTGCAAATTTTGTCACCTACTCTTCACCACATTTTCCAGATCATGAATGAATATAGTATAGCACGGGACCCTGTACAGACTCCTGCGGCATCCTGCTGTTTTTACATCTCTTTATTGTGAAAACGGACCATTTATTCCTGCCCTTTTAGTCAGTTTCCTATCTTTTAACCAGTTACTAATCTAGCTTTCCTCTTATTATCGACCAGGAACCCGAGTTGACTGCGTTGCTGCAATTTGCAGTGATTTTTGCAGAATCGGCCAGCCCTCGCAGTGACAGGTTGAAATTGCAGTGGGAGCTGTCTGTCTGCAGGATCTTTAAATCCTGACTCAGGCATAAACATGTCGCCTGACCCCATACTAAAATAGCTGCTGCAGCTGCCATCTGTCAGGGAGGTCTGACCACAACCTTGGGAGATGAATTAGGGGGGAGGCGGAAGGTCTTAGAACCTTATGTTTTGGTGAGGGAGATCTGGGGCTTTAACATGAGGTGAGAATTCTGGGGTGCTGAAATTCCAGAGGATTTGAGTGGTGTTCGTTTAACAAGTTGTGATTCTAGGTCAAAACCTGTTGAAAAAGCATGCTGGTAAGCAAATTTGCATATATAATTTGTTGCATAATTATGCAAATCAAGTTAATTATGCAAATATTAATGCTCATGGTGGATTTGAAGAATTTGGCTTCACTGGTTGCAGAATTTAAGATTTTTGGTGCAGTGAACTCGGGTCCCTGATTATAAACAGGGACCCGAGTTGCCTGCATTAGTGCGAATCGCGCTGTTTTCCCGCGGTTCCAGCCATCCTTCGTGTTGATTGGCTGGATTAACGGTGACCTGAAGATGGACTAAACAGTATTTTTGTTTTTCCTTTTGTCTTTTGTCATTTTATTCAAAATGCATGCTGGGAAAATATACATAATAATGCAAATCAAGCTAATTATGCAAATGTTATGCTTGCGGTAAATTTGCAGAACTGGACATTGCTGAACGCAGAATTGAATATATTTTTTTGGTACAGTCAACTCGGGTCCCTGCATATGGCAACTTACTTTCCTCAAAAGTCTTTGATAACAGACCTTATCAAAAGCTTTCTGAAAATCCAAATAGATTATGTTGACTGAAACATCCTTGTCCAGATGCTTGATGACAACCCCCCCAAAACCCAATAGACTGATTTCATTTTACGAAAAGAACATGTTGGCTTTTCCCTGTCATATTGTGTTTGTTAGCTTTCCTTAGCTCCTCACCCCACAGGCTGCTCACTAATGCTCCTTCAACTGTCCTTCACTCAAGGTCCCCAGTAACTAAGCTAAGCATGTGCACCCGAGACTTTTCAAGTTCACTGATGTATCCCTGTCTCTCCCTATGTTCCTTTGTCCATTGTCTCGCCTCCCTTGTGCATTCTAAATTGTAAGCCCCGGGGGGAAGGACCTGTATCTAATTAATGACTATTCAGTGCTAGGCATTGTCGTTTGAATAATTGCTACCACCAATAATCCTGACCCCATTCCTCATTACTCATCTCCATAGCCACTTCTCAGGTCTTTGAGTCTTTGTTTTTAATTTCCACAAGTGGCAATAAGAGGATGTCAGAGGAACAACATTTTAAAATTTCAAACAAAACAAGAAGCCTGGCTAAAATTTCCAAACTTGGGTGCCTAAAACTAGGTATCTAAGTAAGTTACCTTGAAACAAATTGAAGAAAAGTGAAAAGGTTCATATCTTAAACCTAAGTATGAATTTGCTGTTGTGGGAGACTACAGAGCAATAGTAAAATACCTTGGAGATGACTTCTCATGAAGAGATTGCTCTTGTCTTCACCCTACACTGATTGTCATTAGAATAAGGCCCCCAAACTCTCTGCTTGTGAGGAGCCAAACAGTGAATGGTGTTAACTCATTCATTAAACTGTTTTCACAACTAAACACAGGTGGAAATGTACTAGTTCACACTTTCCAGTCATTACTCCTAGTGCTTAAACAGGTAGCTCGTCCTGTATTTCCGTGTGATAACTGAAACGTTGGGTAGCCGTTGAGTACCTGATTACCAAAACGGGTTCTTGGTTGCCCAAAATATCAGGTATTACTGTTACTGATTTTCCATTTCACTTATGTATTATGACTTAACATTTAATTATTTTAGTGTATTACTGAATGTATCTAATCACTTTCCTGTTTCAGTAAAAGTGGCATAAAACAGGAAATCTTTAATGAAAAAACAAATTTGGTAACAGTTTTGGCAATTCAAGTAACTAATTGAGCACTAAAATGGTATTGTTTAATGCTCAATCTGTCCTAAACAAGCTGGGTACTGCAAATCTGATGGCTATACCTGCTTTTGCAGATACCAGTTTCAACTTTATTCAAACTTTGCTATCTTCCCTAACAAAAAGTGCTCAGAATATTCCAGGAGCAATGAGTCATGACAGGAATTAAAATAGCTTAGCACAGTAATTCCCAAAGTTTTGCAGACATGAGCCCATTTTAAATACAAATCTGTCATTCCAGTCAATAATCACATACAAATTATATCAAATACCAATGGGATCATGATATCTGAGACCCACTTAGATCTCTGACACAGTTTGGGACTTTAGGACCACTGACTGTGAAGGCCAATGTTGGATCACATACAGCCATCTTATCTGTTAAGTGGGTGTACAAAAGCAGGTATATCCATCAAATTTGTCCTTGAAGGCAATCTTAAGTACACTTGTTGTACTCCATGAGATGTGTCCTCCATTCACAGTTCCTAGAGCTGAGAAACTGAGCTATAGAAAAAAATCCTGAATAATATTTATTCAAGTCTGACTTTCTGCAGGGATGGATTATTGAGAACCAGGCTGAGTCCTTGTTCCTGTCCCAAAAAGCACAGGCATAAAGTAATAGTTTATGCTTCACTGAAAACCGGTGGGAATTAGGTGCTTAACACCCATTAGTGTCTTAGAAAGTCTCTACCAAAGGAGACCAGGCTAATAGAAAACATATTATTTCCCCATTATTTCATTTATTTACTTATTGGATTTTTAGCTTGCCCTTCCCCAAAGGCTTGAGTGGCTCAGAGTCTGAAATAACCGATACAACTGTACAAAAACTAATAAAAATATAAAATCCACTAAAACTACTTCCATACCTTATCCTGGCTTTCTAAAAGCCTGGCCAAAGAAATAGGCCTTGCATCACTTCCAGAAAATGCTCAGGCTTTGATGAACATCCAAGGGAAAGGAGTTTCAAAACTGTGGATCATGCACTGAGAACGTCTCTCTGTGAGCCCCTGGTTGTATGGACTTCACATGGTGATAGAACTTGCAAGTAGGGATGGGCGAACACGGTTTGGAAGTTCGGAGTTCAGGCCAAACTCGGCCTGTTTGGATGACCAAACTGAACGTCCGAACTGAATGCTCGAATGGCCGAACAGTTCGGAAAAGTTTGGATGAGTTCGGGGGTGGGGAACACGTGATTGGAAGGTGGGAAAAACGTGACTGGAAGTGGGAGGCAATTGAGGAGCAGACTTCCTGGCACCAGGGGTGGAGACCAGGGGTGGTTTCAGGGTCAAACAAAAAAAATAATAATTTGAATTCGGTTCCGATATTGATAGCACTATTTTCGGTTGTTCAGCCAAGTTCGGCCAAACCAAACCCCGCCGAACTGAACAGCCAAACCTGAACTCTGATTTCGGACCGAATGTCTGAACATCCGAACCACGTTCTGTTCGCCCATCCCTACTTACACGGGGCCAACTTGAAGGATCGTAAAGGAACACAGGGGAGAAAGCAGTCCTTTAGACAATGAAATATTAAGTGATTTGCCCAAGGCCACACAGCTGTGTCACAATTTCAGAGTCTCAGCCTTGATTCTCAGCCCAATGCTCCCCTTTAAAATTTTGCTTATTAAATACATAGCTTTTAAAAAAAAAATAAAAAAAAATTCAAAGGTGAATAAAATACTTGAATCAGAAATCAGCATAATTTTGAAATATATCATATTAGTAAGGCAGTTAACTTTATAAACACACATAATAAAGATATTTATATCTGTGCTATCACCTTTTTCCATTCTGTCATTTGTTCCACACTTTAAAAAAATATATTTAAATGGAGTGAGTGTATGTGAGAGAGAAGTTTACAAGCAGATAAGTCCTCTTACTGCTGAATGACTGCCAAGACAAAACTGTGTGGTTTATTTTAAAGGAGGATTGGTTATCATTCACACCCCACCTCTTGTATTTCACCCAGGCCAGACAAAGTTAATGCTTTAAAAATTTTACTTGACTTTAAGACAAAACTTTGAGAAGTAGAGTCTGATTTATATTAGGCCACTCTAAGAACCAGAATGACAACTGCACTTATAAACAGAGGCCTTTTATTGTAAAAAAGGAGTGATATTTTGATAAATTCTTTAATGGGCTAATAAAATGGGATGCAGGTGTTAAGCAGTAGAATCTATATATTACATTACGTCTCTATTAATCATTTATGTGAAACAGAGTACAAGGGAAAAGTTGTGGACTATATTGAAGTGAATGGAAATAATTCTGATCTTATATCAGTTTTATATTTTTGTAATTCCACTGAGTTCAACAGTTACCCCTGATTTACACCAACAGAGGGTGAAAACAGACATGTACCTTAACTTCGCTTTACCACCACTTTAACATTTCTTATGCATGTTGCAGGGCTGCATAGGGTGCCAATACAACCCTGCAACATGCATAAGAAATGCTAAAGCGGAGTTACATACATGTCTGTTAGATGAGAACTGGTTGTTTTACAATCCTTATCTAGTTCATCCTCACAATAACCCTTCGAGGTAGGTCATTATTGCTCCCATTTTACAGATGGGAAACTGATGCTGAGAGATAATGACTTGCCCAAGGTCATCTAGTGAGTTCGTGGCTAAAATGAGATTTTGAACCCATTCTTAGTCATTTTTATTATCAGACCATCATGCACTTCTCTACTAGAAACAAAAGAGCATCAGAAAAAAACCCATTTATTTGATGAGAATCACCAAGATGCAAAAGGAAAATTATTGCCATCTGAGGATGGGGTCACAATCCCAGCTGACATTTGATCTATTTTGAATGTGTTTGTTGATGTCTAGTGCCAGAGAATTACATGTAAGTCTCAAAATAGGGTCCCACCGCACAAAGTTTGGGAGCCACTACCATGAAGTATTCTGTGTGAGGTGAACTACCAGTAGTCTATGCACCAAACATAAAATGACCACTTGGTGAGCCTTCACAATAATTGTAGGCCAGATGCTGGTCTCATTGGCTGCAATCCATCCCCAAACCACTTATGCCAGAATAAACTCAAAAGCCTGTAATTATCATAGTCCCCCACTGATTAATGCAAATCAGAAGTAATTCAACTGAAGTAAATGTAGATACACCAGTTTTAAACATGTGTAAATTAAGGTAATCCAGAGAGATTATGTGGTTGCCATGTTGGTTCCAAATGACCGAGATTGAGACAAGGTGGTTTGAATGATATCTTTTCCACCAACAGCAGTGTCAGTTGGTCAAATAAAAGATAGTCAATCCACCTTGTCTCCATTTAAGTTAAGGTAGAACTAGACCTATAGAACTGATGCTGGAAGTACAACCATTTTATGTAAAATTCCTTAGTTTGTCAGTGCAGGTAATCATCATTATGGATTCTTGACTTTTAATATATTAATTCCATCACAATTAATATATTTGAAGCTACTCTTTGAGGTTTTCATGCAAAAAGGATGTAGACACACCTGAAGGTTTTATTTTCTAAAATAATCTGATCTTAGTGAAGATATCTTAGAAAAAGGAGTTAAATCATTAGCATTCAAATAGCATCAGTCTCTCATTTACTATTACGCTAATAGGATCCAGAGCTTGAGGTCTCTCCAGAAACTCTCTGAAACAGTGCTACTTTTCAAAACCTAGAGAAGCCAGTAGATGGCAGTAGAAACTCCTCAAACAAACACATTAAATCAGCTGGTTATGATGATGATATACAAGAGAGCCAAAATCCACAAATCAATTACTCTGGAGTAATCCCATTGTGATAACTGCCTAGAAATTCACTTCAACTCAGAATGAAACTTCTGAATCACAATTAAGTAAATTAATTTTTTTTATTGCCCATTTTCAAAAATAGAATTTTCCATAACAAATAAGTGACTCTGTTTATGCAATTTTTAATCAACTTTTTTTCTCCAAAATTGATTAAGGAAATTTGCTTTAACACAGAAAACAGAGCCATCGCTTCTGCTTTACTTAAAATTTTGCTACAGATATATAGTATCAATGGTGGCATTTTATGTCATAAAATATAAAAAAAATTAGCCAATATTGTAGGCTCTTAACGTTAGTGTTGAAACAAGTAATCTGGAAATTTTTAAATAGTAAGTAATTTATTTGTGAGCCACATGGCCATACAAATTAAACTATGAATTCCAAGATAAGAACAAAGTAAAAATATAAGATTAAAAAAAAAAATTTAAAAAAATTAAACAGTTTAAAATCTTTGGACCTGAATCAAAAATTGCCATTAATGGCTAAAGGTAAAATATACAAGGTTGTGTTAAGTTATGAACATATAATATACAATAGTCCCCACACAAGAGTTCTTGTATGCACCAGCCTAAGAGCTAAAAAAGGGGTAACCCTTATTCCAGATATCTCCCAATTTCTTATAGGTCAATCACATTAGGAGTGATCAGAATTTTACCCCTAGTTTTCCTATAAAGCATCAGAATTATCAGCCTCTTCCAGTATACTCGTCTGAATGTAATCATACAGTAGTTTAGCTGCTCTAAGAGCAAATACCGCCAGAGCTTTAGATCTTACCGGATCAGAGTCAACTAGGGCTGGGGAGGAACTTGCTACTGGGGCTCTTGCCATCTCCCTGCCTGGGGTCCCCTTGCCACACTGTCAAGTCCTGCCTACAGCCCGCTCGTGATTGCACCAACCTCCAAAGCGACGCTGAGCCTAGCTGACTTCACTCAACTCTGGTGAGATCAGCGCCTGCGACTACAGCTGCTACAGCTCTTTAAAAGCACCGCCGGGGCTACGGCGGTGCCGTAGGTGTGCGCCCGTGTGTCGCACCTAAGGGCATCGCGCAAAAGGGTGCACCCTTGTGCGCAGGCTTAAGCGGGAACTGCTGGGGCTGTGGCCGAGCCCGTTACCTTGCCAAGCAATGGGAAGGAGGGGAAGGAAAGTGGGTGTGGTAACTCGTTCTCAATCTCTGGTTACCCAGAC
>QEPC01008797.1:324080-335464 GCA_003113815.1 Sphenodon punctatus
ATTTGGCACTGCCTCCAGTGGCATGATTGAAACCCAAAATAAAGGGATATGGCTCCCTCACCTGATGGGGCTGGTAAAACGTAGAGCTAGAACTAACCCTTAGAATTCTCAATAATCTCGTCGATAACTGGGTTCTAGCGTGGCTGAAAATCAGCTCTGCACATGTGCAAATGGCCATTGTGGCCATTCTGCATATGCATGCCCCCCCCTCCCCGGTAGCCATTTTGCGCATGCAAAGATTGTTTTTAGGGTTCAAGAATTTCACACGTCCTCGCGAGAATCAAAATCCATTCTCGTTTTATCTGTAGTGAAAAGAGCTTCTAGCCACTGCTGCATCCTGGTGTTCCAGGAGCCATAAAGGATTCAGAAGCACTGGGGTGCACTGAAGGAAATAGGACCTGGGTCATGGATATATGACGTGCAGCATCTGACACCAGTCCTTGTGAGCATGCCCTCATTCCTCCTGCCATTCCCATAAGTCCCTCCACTCTTGGCCCTTTTGGTTTACCTTCTTCCACATATGTCAGGCAGGTGTGGGTGTGGCTGGAGCTGGGTTGGTAAAGGAAGAGGGGGGCTGTTGTGAATGAACCATGTACTATACAACACCTCACTTTTTAACTGTGCACCCCTTTTCCATCTACATCCCCAGTGCAGCTGGTCCAGGTGACTTGGGAGATGGCACGGTGCCCCCTCCTCCTTGGAGTAACATGCCATGAGCTTAGACAGATTGGTAAACTAGTCATCTATTTCTGAACACACATAACCTCCTAAATCCTAGTTGGTAAATGAATGTAACTGTATTGATGGAGACAAAGTACATGGATTAAACCCAGACGAATACTGCTTTCCATCCCACATGTAGTGTGCCTCAGCTCACTGATCCTGAATGCATCCTCCCAATCCCTTCCCATACCAACCACCCTGACTGCCTATCTTGGGGTCCTGAGGAAAAGGTAACAGTTCCTGTACCGACTATGGACAGCATGAATCCTGCTTATTGGCGCTTTCCTCCCACCCCCACCCCCTTTGGGTTTGGTGAGGCTGTAGGTCTCCTGTGTGGGGCCCTGTCCCTACCCCCATTTCACCCCCCATAAATGGCATGGATTCTGCATCATAATGGCAAGCTTGAAATGCATCTCTGTGAACCCAGGTGTAACCCATAGTTCATCTTAATCTTAAACCTTCACAGTTCAGGATTTCCGGAACCAACAGAGAGGGAGGACACTGCAGCCATGGTGTGGGTCCTGGCAGATATCAACAGCAACATCCAAGACATCAGCCATTGGCTCCATGAGCTGTCAAGGACCCAGAGCACTTGGAGCAGGGGTCATGACTCCACAAGGAGAGCACCCTGACCCATCTTTGTGTAGGTCCCTTATGTTGCTTTTTTTCTGTTTGTACCACCTTATGTACTGTTGTTACTCATTTGTTATGGTGCCTGGAAGTCTGCTCCTCAGTGACTAGTACTACCCCTCCCTGTCACGTTTGATCTTCCAGAGAACCTTTTTTTGCCACCCGAACTCACCCGAACACGATCCGAACTGACCAAACTGTTTGGTCAATTCGACATTCAGAATTGAGTTCGTTTCGGCCAGTTCATGTTCGGATTCATGTTCGGATTCTGTCGTCCGAACAGGCCGAGTTCGGGCCAAACTCCGAACTTCCGAACTGCGTTCGCCCATCCCTACTATTTGGTTTATCTGTCTGCACAGTGCAGCCATTGTCACCCTAGACAGACACCTCTCCTCCTGGACCGTGTCTGCCCTGAAGAGGCCCACTAGCTGGTTGCGTGGAATTGGGGCCGGGGGGGGGGCGGTTATCCAAAGTGGCCCTGTCAGTCTTGGAGACTTTGTGCACCAAGACACAAGCTGCAGAGATTATCAGGGGGTGGACTGCACCTTGAAATCAATGTGGCATGAAAGGCAGCACCAGCACTGCTTTAGGAACCTGAATACTCTCTCTACCATGCCCCGGGTGGTCCCCAGCTGCTGGTTTAAGAAATGTTCCTCCTTGTTGCAGGGTGTGCCAATCGGCCTCATGATCCAAGGCTTAAGGGGGTAGACCTCATCCTCCTTGATATCGAGTCCCATGACCACCTCCTTAGATGTTCTCTGGGAGATTGGGTGCAAAGTCCCCTGAGTATATGCAGCCACAAAGGGGTGATCAGTGGAGGATTCAGGCATCATGGGTATAACCGGACCTACTGGCCATGATGTCTATGAATCATCCCCAGTAGTCCACGATCTTAAAGTTGTCATGGCTGTGGGGTGACCAGATGATGGGGATGTGGCTGCCATCAATTGCCCCAATGTAATGACGATACCCCAATCCCTGGAAGCCCTCAGTGATCTCCTGGGGGGTCAACCAGTTGGACCACCTGGTCCAGCAGCACATCCTGGATGGCCTTGCAAACCTCTACTACTATGGTGACGATGGTGGATCAGTCCAACAAGAACTGTTGGACCATGGAGCAGCAGGAGTCTGGTGTTGCTAGTTTCCTGATTGTGATGGCAACACACTTCACCACAGGGATGGGGGCCATTCAGATCTGGCCACCATCATCTATGCTTTCATTACCTCATGACTAAACTACTGTTAATGCGCTCTACGTGGGGCTGCCCTTGGTGACTGTCTGGAAGCTGCAGCATGTGCCGAATGCAGTGATCTGACTCCATTCAGGGGGAGGTTGCCATGAGCACATTAAACCTGTGCACTATACGGTGAGACCACATGAGCAGGAAGGGCCCAACCCCCAAGTGGCTCTGTGGAAGGCAATTGCCATTGCCTTGCTGCAGGGCCAGTGTGAGGAGTCAGCCAGATGGTTGCAGCAAAACCAAGGAGGTCAGTCACTGTTGGAGCCACCACCGGCTGTGGCACTGGCCAAATGAGTGCGCACCCAGCTCTGTCCCACCTCCCTCCCCCAGTTGGATGAAAATCCTACCCCTAGCTGTGATGTGCCCTCATGCAATGAGCACTGCTCACAACCCTACTGCAGAACTCACCACGCAGCAGGCGGAAGGGGTCTGGCCATATGGGTTGCTCCACCCTGGGCAGCCTTAACCCTTTTGGAGCAAGGCTGCTCTGCAACATGTCTATGAATGTTTCCAAAGAAGTGTTGAATAGCAGACAGCTGTTCACCCTGTCACGGGGTGGGGTGGGGGACTTTTGGCTGCTGATGGCCACACAATGCACTGCATCACATGGCCCAGATGCCCAAGGGAGGGGTAAGGCTACCCAAGGCATGACAGCTTCCCTTCCCTGTCTCATCTGGCTGCATCCATAGTCTGCACTGGATTCCTATAGCTTTCTGGGCACAATTCAAGGTGCTAGTTTTGACATTTAAAGCTCTAAATGGCCTGGGGTCCATATATCTGAAAGACCACTTTTCCTTCCATGCTCCATTGCGACCCCTTCAGTTGTCCGGAGCACTCTCTTACAGCTTCCACCAGCCAATCTTGTTTGAATGACAAGTGGCTGCAGAGAGGCATTCTTGGTTGCTGCCCCGGTATTGTGGAACTCCCCCTGGAGGTCTGTCAAAGCCTGAGCTTGAACATTTTCTGAAGGCAGTATAAAACCTTTCTTTTTGGCAAAGCATTTGGCAGGCAGGGTTGGGATTTGAGCTGGGAAGGTTTCGGAGTGAGGTGTTTTTTGTTTTGTTTTGTTAATGAGGTTTTAAAGGGAGTTTTAATGTATTTTTATGTTGTGTGTTTTTATTATGCAAGCTTCCCTGAGCCTTAGGGGAAGGGTGAGATAGACGTTTGAACAAACAAACAAATAAGTTTCTGGCCATGATGATAAAGAAAGCACCTTCATTGCTTCTGAAATCAATGCCGTGAAAGGAAATCATGTCACTCAACCACAAAACATTCCCAATCCAAACCTCCTGAACTAAGTAATCAGATGTCAGCATCAACACTGTAAAGCTGAGTAGCACGGCAATGACAGCACAAAAGAGCTTCTATAAGAAAGGCCAATAAAAGAGAAATATTTCCCCCCTTAAGGTCAATAAGGTTTAATCTTAATTATGATATCAAAATGTATAAATAATATGCAGCTTTTGAATTATACTCCCTCACATACCATTTTAGACCAGCAGACTCATTCTTCATGTATATCCTAAACACACTGTAGTGGCGTGATAGCTTCATGAGATTTTCCAATTTAATGTAAAAAAATAACTAAAAAAAATACTTTTAAGACTGATGAGATGCGAATATCAGAAGGGAAATAGTTTAAAGATAAGTGCTAAAAATAACCTCTAAAATACAGTGTGAGATGATGTTTTGGAGATGAGTGAAAGTTCCACTTGGCAAGGAACTCTGATCCTTTCATACACTGGATTTGTTTAGCTTTGGTATTTTCCTAACAAATGGGTAATATTGGACCATATGTCCCTGGAGGAGAGACATCATCCTGTAGTGACATGTTTCTACACAAACACATTCAAACTAAAGTCATCACTCACCTTTCTAAACCCGCAGCAACATAAGCCAACAACTTAATTTGCAGAGAGAAGCCGTATGGAGTGTGGGACTAGCAGATTCTAGTGTCCTTTGGGGGCTGCCACGGAACTTTACAGGAACAGATGGAGTGGTTCAAATTGGAGGAGATTTTTTCTTTCTGGCTCAGCCATATATTTTTACTTTCATCTCTATCTCACGCTAAACACTTTCTCATCCTGTGATGAATGAGAACTCAGAAAATGAACATATTTATTTAGCTTTACTTGACTGGGCTGTCTTCCACAAGATCAGGTCCTAGACCTATCTGTTGATTCAAAGAACAGTGCCACTATACATGAAACTGGCACTATCTCATGTTCTGAGATAGCAAGAGGCTATTCTACATTGTGCATCAAAGAAAATTGAATAATCCTATTGTGTCATCTTTAGTTACACTTAATGCCCAGAATCTGGGTGGGCAGGACCCTATTATACCTCATTAGAGGCTGTACAAAACAAATGGTTGAGAAGGACCCTGGGTGTTCCCCCCGGGAACGATGGCAGGTATAATGTGTTTAGAAACTGGGATTAAGTCATTAACATCTAGAAGTATCTGGCTGCTACTTTCTTTCTGGCTGAAAGTTTTGCATTTCTTTTCTACCTCACTCCTTCAGCTTTGTTTGAAAGCAAAAGTGGGTATGGATAACCTCAGTAGAAGCTCCTGGCTAGGGCGTGTTAGTAGTAATTTTAGTAGTCTGGGTTTCACATGGGATTTCCTGGCCTCCCTCACACTGGGGGAGGCAAGGTGGCTCATTAGGCAACAAACTGATGACCTAGATCTCTAGGTGACGAGGTCTACGATTGCTGTCTCAAAGACGTCACCATAGAATAAATTTTGGAAACCAGGTCCTAATGGTTCTTGCTATTTTCCCCAGCTTACTTCCTCGCTGAATAGGAAAGCTTTTATAGCCTTACAGCTTCAAACGATGCAGACCATGCTGTCTCAGGGTCAGTATTCTGGGATTAATTATTCTGATAGGATCTGTATTTGTGGAACCAGTGAGGTAGAGGACCTGGCTCATTATTTACTCTTTTGCCCAATTTATGTGCACAATTGCGCTCAGCTGTTCCAGGCCCTGAATATAGATGAGGGGATGTTACAGTTGCCCTCGTGATTGCTTTGTTTTTTATTTGATTCCAGAGATTTTGTTTCTAGGGCAGTAGCTGCCTTTGCTGTTTCTGCTGCAAAATTGAGGGTACAGTAGGTTTTGGCCAATACTGTGCGGGACCTGTTTGTACTCTGAACATGTGTGCAGTATTTGTTTCTATGTTATTGTATCCTGTATACTTTTGACATGGCCTGTCAACTAGTGCACAATAAAATTGATGGTGTTCTAGTTATACTTAGTCAAGGATATGAAATCAAAGCTCCTATGCATTATTTCATGTTCAGGAAATAAATCATCCAAAAATCCAGAGGTTAAACACATTAAACAAGATCATGCGATCTATCAGAGCTATAGTAAAAGAATTTCACTCTACATCTGCATTGGTTACCTCTTCCTGTAGCATGTTTGTTAAGGCAGTAGCAAATTCAACATTACTTGCATTCTGCTGGTGTGAATGCAGTTCTAATATAGACAAGAGTACACCCCTTGGACTTTAGCAAGGTCAAAGGCACAAGATGAACTAACACCATATTTTTTCCAAAGCTAAAAAAGCCTACAGAACATTGGCCGCTTTCAGACCCCCCCCCCACCCCGCCCCTGTGTGCATTTCCTGGCTGTGGGGGGAATGCGCAGCCAGGATATGCGCGGGGATTGGCCAGTTTGAAAGGCCGCCCCCCCCCACGCGCAGCTTTGCCGGCAGACATGCACAGGGATGCAGAGCTCGATTTCCTGCTCGGCATCCCTGAGCGTGTCTTCTGGCAAAGCCACACGGGGTGGGGGCTTTCAGATCAGCCGATCCCCGTGCATACCCTGGCTGTGCATTCCCCAACACAGCCAGTATATGCTCCGGGGGGAATGTCTGAAAGTGGTCTAGCTGCAGACGGAGAATTCTGGTAGCCCTGACTAGTGGATATTATTACCCAGAGCAAAAAGATCTAATTCACCAGGCAGAATAAATAACAGAAATTTTGCAGAGTATAAGCAATGGAAAATAAAAAATAGCCAGCCATAACGTGGTTTCTGCAGGAAGCCCTTGCTACACTTCTTTGGAAGATACCTTTTTTTGTTAATGTTTTGGATGCTGGTCCTAGCATCATCACCAACTTACATTTGGATTTGATTCTCCACTTCTTTACTTTGGCTTCACAACAGTGCCCAATGAATTTATATTAGCATCCCCAAAATCTGCTGTCATTGTCAGACCCATATATTTTTTTAATCATTTCAAATAAAAATTATGTTCAAAGTCTGTGCTGGTCAACATTTTATCTGAACTAATTCACATAACTTGTTGAGGCAAATTTGATATATGTCTTTTCAGCGTCACTTTTCACCGTAGGCTGCATGGTCAGAGAGCCACACCTGTTTACACTGAAACCAAGCAAAAAGGAACAATTTTATTTTCATTCTTTAAAGTCTTGCAAATTGGACATATTAAATTTTATAACTGAACATAGCATCAGCAAGCTTATTGCTGTCATTACAGCTAACTTAATAATCTGAACAAAGTAGCTTAAAAGCAACATTCAACAGAAAATGCCATTTCAGCTGTTCATAGATTTGCTATGATTTGTATTTTTTATATTCTATTTTTATATTTAAGAGGACCACTTCCCTCCCATTGGCCACTTTGAAAATGATTCAAAGTTCCACAAACCAGATAGACATTGGGGGTGTGGTTTCCTGAGGTGTGTGCTCAGGATGGGAGAGGGGAAGGTCCAGATGACGGCTCTATGCCATGGATCCATCTCCTAGCCTTGCGTTCATACTTTCATTTTCATTCACTTCAGTGGAGATCATTCTCTCAGGGTCCGAGGGTAGAGATTGGATCCATGGTCCAGATCCAGGAACTGGAAAGGATCAAATAAAAAACAGTCACAGGCCAATGATTTATTTATTTATTTATTTATTTCCTTGCATTTTTTTAGCCGCCCCCTCATGCCCAGGGCATCTCGGGGCGACTTACAACAAATAAAATACAACAATAAAATTCAATTTAAAACATAATAACAACAACCACATCTTAATTTTTTCCCAAAAAAAACTAAAATCCTTCACCAAAGAAAATTATCCCCCCCCCCCCACCACCCAATGATGGGGTGGAAAACCTCCAGACTTTCTCTAAACTTTATGAAATTTCATGTCAGCAGTCAATAACCATTGCTTAAGAGGGTCACTGCCAACTTTGACGTTTTGGGAATAGACTAATTTTGGAAGATTCTAGCTTCTGCTAGAGATCCACAGAAATTTCCATTGAGAGAGTCACCAGGTGCAAAACCTGGGATTTATCTTTAACTCCTCCTTCTCCTTTAAGCCTCAGATCCAGGCTGTTGCTAAATCCTGTTGCTTTGCTCTGTATAATATTAGTAAAATCCAGCACTGCCTTACTGTTGCCACTTCAAAAAGCCTAGTCTATGCTCTACTCATCTCTCTCCTTGACTACACTACAGCAACTTCCTCCTTACTGGCCTGATCTCATCCCCCCTCCCCCCATCTCTGTTCAACTCTGCGCAACCAAAATCATCCACCTTGCCCGTCACTTTGGCCACGTTCAGCCCCGCCTCTCCACCCTACACTGTCTCCCTCAATGTGAACACATTCAGCTCAAGCTCCTGGTCTTCTACTTCAAGGCTCTTCATGGCCTTACTCCCCCATAACTCTCTGCTCTTGTATCCTGACACACCCCTCCCTGGGAGCTTCGCTCCTCTTCTGCCCCTACCCTTGTCTGTTCACAACCCCCTTGCGCCTCTAAATGTCTTTGTCCCATCTCCCTTGCTGCCCGTCATGCCTGGAACTCCCTCCCTGGATACANCTCTTGTATCCTGACACACCCCTCCCTGGGAGCTTCGCTCCTCTTCTGCCCCTACCCTTGTCTGTTCACAACCCCCTTGCGCCTCTAAATGTCTTTGTCCCATCTCCCTTGCTGCCCGTCATGCCTGGAACTCCCTCCCTGGATACAATCACTCTGCTTCCTCCCTCCCAACTTTCAAATCCATCCTGAAAATCCACCTCTTCAATCAGGCTTTCCCTAGCTTGTCATGAGTGAAACTGCATTATCTTCTCCCTCACTCAGAATCTAGTTCTCTGTAACTAAGTGAAGTACGGGCACCTGCAACTTCTCAACTCATGAATGTATCCTTGTCTCTTCCATTATTCGCCTCTCCCTTGTCTCCTCCTCCCTTGTCTCTTGGATTGTAAGCCCCTTGGGGGTAGGAACCTGTCTATAACTATTGATTTACAGAGTCAGGCACATTGCTGGCGTAATAATAATAATAATTAATAATAAAAAATTAATTTATTTTTAAAAAATCATCCCTATCTTCAACTTATGGTATTCTGTTCCTGCATTGTTGTTTCTTTTTTTAAGCAGGGGAAAAATAAAAGCCATTCCTGCAAGACTTACACATGCACTTAGTTACTCCACATATAATCCTGTTGAATAGGATTACAGGTAAATAAGGTTAGTTTAGAGAACTAACTGATAATATAGGGAAATACAGTGAGATTGACTGGACAATAATAACGTGGAATGCACAAAGAGAAACCGATTTTAAAAATATGTTTTCTCCAACCCCTTCTTCTGCTTATCTTCTTTTTGTTACAGTAATGGTAGGTGTTAGTTGTTGTAAGTTTAGTGGATACACAGGTTTTCAGACAAAGGTGTGATTTTTTTCTATTTAACTGTGTGCCTTTATTCTTAAATAAGAGTTAAAAAAGAAGTTACCGTTTACTACATTGATGAGGGCTTGGATTTATCTAACCAGGTCAGTGAACCACTCAGTTAGCTATAAATCTTCTAATGTTTCTGTATTTCTTCTGCCCTAGAATTTGCTTCATCATAGTTTCTCATGGGGATAAAGATCTTTGCTAAGTTAGCTTCATCCTCACCTCTGAAATTTTCACCCTACTGAGCACAGTTGCACATGTGCAAGCTCACTATCACAGAACGTTGGAAAGTGAAATACTTCCATGTAAAACAACCAAAATTAATTTGGTGAAAATTCTAACTCCTTTTCCAGAGTCTTTGGGTACTTTCAGACATGACGCTAACCACCCTTTAACCACCCTTGGTGGTTATTTATGCATGTTGCAGGGCTGTATTGGTGCCCTATGCAGCCCTGAAACATGCATAAATAGCCACCAAGGGTGGTTAAAGGGTGGTTAGCGTCATGTCTGAAAGTACCCTTTGATAACCCACAACCTTTATCATTGCCTTTGTACTGAAGGCTCTGTTTGTTAGTTTTATCAAATAAAACATTTAAATTGTTGTAAAAAAATAAATCTCCTTTTGGCTTTGACAAGAAGCCAGTGATGAACATGACTTTTTAGAAGTAGCTACATAAAAGTTGGTGAGTTACAACAAGGGAAAAACAGGTTTATGAGGTCAGAATCTGGCCCTGTGTCTACGTTTGATGTACTCTTTGGGTAAAACCAAACATGCAGCAGATGAGACTGCTCCCCGTGCCAACCCAAGGCAGAAAATCGTGGACGACATGGCCCAGGTCAGACCAGAGCACTGAACGGACGTGTCTGCAACCAGGGAGCCATCCCACTAGCCGCACACCCCGGGTAGGGTGAGAAGCACAACAAATGTTCAGGTGGCTGGTCCCACCTGTGCAGTGCTCCCAGTCCCCCACCCCCTGCCATGATGGGCAGCTATGGTGGCCCCCAGGCCGTGCATGCCAAGCCAGGGCACAACCAACATGCTAGCCCGCTGTGTTCCAGCCAGGCGGGCCTTAGCCCGGGCTGTGACCTCATAGATTTTTCAAGGTCACAGCCCAGACTAGCTGCCAATATGGTCCAGGCCAATTCCGGACCAACACCTGGCAGCACCTGCACACATGTGCAGTTGTATCCCAGGCTACAGTGGGTTAAAGCAATCCACAGTAGCCCAAGGTCACATCTGTTTTTATCCTTTGTCATGATGATAGACCAGCAAGTTGTACCTATCTTGTTCACATAAGACTAGTCTTAAGAACAATAATATTAAGAGGCTTGAGCTCATGTTGCTAAATGCTTTCATTTTGTATAAAGGAATGTTGGTACAATTTCCGTACAGAAAGTTAAGATTCTGAAGAGCTGGTAAGATTCCCACTGATCGCATCCTCTTTTTAAGATGAATAAATCACATTGAAGCTCACACTTGAGCTGATTTTGTGGATTGGTGTATCATTAACTAAAATTTAAATAAATGATGATGTAAGAAATACACAGGCAATAAATAGGTGCTCATATTGCCCAAATTACACTGTCTCCATCTCTTACATTTGGGACCAACACGGCAACCACACTCTCTCTTGGGGTGATTTCAGATGAGACGGGGTGGCATTCACCCTGTCCCAGAATCACCCAAATGATTCCCGCCGGGATTACTCTGGCATGTCCAACAGATGTGCCGGCTGATCCCGGCGGGGAATTGGGGAGGGGGCGGGGCTGCGCGGTGCAACATGTGGCCGCACGGCCCCGCCCCCCCACGCTCCCCCCCACCTGCCCTCTGGGGAGACGGGCGGGCGCCGCGGCCAACGCGGCCGCAGCGCCCGCCCAAATTGACTATGACCCGGAATCATGCCGGGGATTCTGGGCCATGGTTTCTGTCCAGACGAGACAGGCCCCTTCATCATGGCGGGGAATCGCACTCACCACGCGATCGGCGCTGGCCCCGCCAGTCCAGCCGATCGTGTGGTGAATGCAATTCCCCGCTGCAATTGACCATGGCAAACATCTGGGGGGGAACTTCCAGTTCCCCAACAGACATTACGGGACTGTTCCCCAC
>QEPC01008797.1:349749-360179 GCA_003113815.1 Sphenodon punctatus
CCCCCCCCCCCCCCAAAGCCAGGCGAAACAATCATGTCTTGCAACAGCATCGAAACAAGGGAGATCCGGGGCCAAACGGGCCTCCACCAGCAGGGAGTTCCACAGCCGTGGACGGCCACCGAGAAGGCCCTCTCCATAGTGGCCCCCCAGCAGACTTGGAGGACCTCCAGGAGAGCACCCCCTGGCGACCACAGGGGCCCACCCAGAACCCAGGGGATGAGGCGGTCCCGCAAATAGGTTGGGACGAGGCCGTTTAGGCCTTTATGTGTCTTCAATATTTATTCTATTCTGAATTCTAAGCCTATGGAATCACATGGTAATGCCAAACATGTAAAAGGCAAAATTTAAAGAATTCAGAGGAGACCAGTGTATCTTTCTTTTTCAGCCAGCATGTGTTCCCGCTAGAATGAATGCGAGTTTTGCTGTTGATATGTCAAGACCGTCTCATTGATAGACAACAGATTTTGCAGAATTGGCCTCCAGCCTGGAAATCATTGTTCTGATCGGAGGTTACTCAATTTCACCTCAAAACCTTTGGGAGTGAAACAGTGCACTCAGTCAAGCTTAAGGGCAAATTCCTATTTAAATAAGAGATCTGGGCAACCAAGGGTTAGCATTTGGTGTCTGGCCTCCAGGAGCTGCTGACCAGCCCCCTTTTGGACATGGGCAGAGAAGCTCAGTTGCCCCCACTAAGGTCTCTTTTTCCATTAAGCTGTTTCACTCTTTAAGGAGTCCTATGACTGTGACTTGGTTGACTCACTCAGAGTCCAACAAATATAATCAGACATTTAAATAAAAGACATTCAGAAGTCCCAACATTGCTTTTCTAAAGGAAAACAAAGCCTGATAGAAGGTTAAGTTAGTACAGGAGAGATGCATAATGTCACATGTTAATAAATGTTATGTGACCTGGGGTCCCTTTTACAGGGATTCATAGGATAAAAACAGATGTGCGATAGGTGGGACTGCTTCTCAGGCTTCCCCGGGTTGTAAAATCATGGGCAACATGGCCCGGGTCAGGTCAGGACTCTGAAGTGACATGCCTATGGCCGGGGAGTTGTCCCACTGACTGTTCAGCCCGGGTAGTGCCAGGAGTACAACAAATATGCAGGTGTCCAGCACTGTCCACACTCTGCTCCCGTTGCCCCACCATCCACCATGATGGACAGCCCTAGTGGCCAATGAGGCACATCCATGGTGGCCAGCCATGGTGGCCCCAGCCCCGCCTGGGGAGGGCATGGCACGCTGCAACAGATGTGCTAGCCCATTGTGGTCCTTTGGCCTGCATGGGCGTCCCTTAGCCCAGGTGGTGAGCTCTAAGATTTGCTAGGGTCACAGCCCAGGCTAGCCACCAACCCTTCCTGGGGCAATCCTGGGACATCTGGCGCATGTTTCCATGTGCCACCAGATCCTGAGCCACAGCGGGCCAAAGTGTGTCACTCACAGCAGATCAAGATTACACCTGTTTTTACCCATTGTCTCTAGTAGATTTCTTTGTAGAGCATTTCCCTTCACAGGTCAGGAATTCTGAGGGTTCAAGTTCATCTATAGCTGGAACCCTTTCCGCACAGCCACTGTGATTGGCAACTACCTTCTCAGCTTGGCAGTGCTGATTTAATAAGTGTTGGAGAGTCTGACTGCCACCTCACCAGCCAGGCTGCTGATGCTCAGTGAGCTGGGGGAGCTGAGGATTGAGGGCCCTCCCTTTAAGAATGGAATATTTTCTTAGTCTTTGCTGGATCCCAGACAAATCCTCCAGGCATATTTCATTGCTTTGATCCAAATAGGTAGATGACAGAAACTTGCACTGGTCTGCTACACTTATTTCTGAGCATAGTGCTAGATATCCTGAGTAGTCCCTTTGAAGTTAATAGGACTATCCATGCTGAAAGGCAGTATGTCTCCTGGTTAGGACTTGTAAGGTTGGGACATTACTTATAGAAGTAATGTAAATCTTAGTTAAAAAGACTGCTTCAGCAAGTAGGTGGATGCATCACAGTCATATGGGAAATTAAACTGCTTTGCTCCAGTTAAACCTCTGATCCAGAGGCCTGCTTGGACTAATGAACAACTGGGATTGGGATAAGGCCTGGACCATCAAAAATCCTAGCTCTGGGCAGCCAGGGAAGAATCAGAAGGTAAGCGATGAACTCTGGGGAACAGAAAGCTCTGTGGGGAAACAGTTGTGTACTTGAGTATAAAAGAAAGAGGATGAAGCTTTGTTCTGCTGGCGATAAATCACCCTGTGGGAGGAGATTTTTAATTAGGACTCTGAATCAGGTGATTTATTATTGGCTTGTGGGCAAGCTAGCTGGCTACAGTTTGCTTGTCTATGTATTTTCCGATCTTAAAATTCTGCCTACCACTGTCTTGAAGATCATCATGGTCAATTATCTTCTTGGCAAGACGTTCTTACCTTCCAAAACTATTAAAGGGTTTCTTGCACTTTAGAGCACTAACATGAGCTTTATTGCTCTTCGCATATGTAAACTTTCTAGGTAGTTGGATAATGCAATAAAATTAGTTACTACCCTATTTTGTAATCTTTCCATGTCATAATCCTATGTTTGTATTTAAATTCCATTTTCATGTTTCCATATAAGAAACATATTTTTATAAAATAAAAATCTATTATGAGGCTATCTAATCCTCTAAAGAGAAGGCTCATTTTTCTTAAAAAACTCTCACTGAAAGTGGTAGGAAATTTGCATAATCAAGAACTAAGCAAAAAAGAACATATTAATGGGCAGGCCATCACAAGCAAATCACTCCTGTGACGTAGCTAACTAATATTGTCAGCTCATGGCCTTGGTTGTGCTCTTTAAATTCATCAACTGCTGAAGACCCACCTACATCAGCAGTGGTGCCTCCATTCATGTTCCCCATACATCTGTGTTCTTCTGGGACAACACAGTTCTCAAAGCCTAGGAAGAAGAATGTGAATGTGGAATTAAAACATCCTCAGTCAAAAGCTTTTTGCTGTACAATAAGCTTCCAGAAGGTCAGACCACCCTAAGAGCATATTACAAGGCCCTTTTCTTAGATAAACTTTTTCTGTCAGAGCCAACATAAGGATTTTAAAAAGCATGTATTCTTCAAGCTGAGTCTCCTTTAACCAGAGAAGGAAGAGCAGAACACTGCATGAATTCCAGTAAGGACACTATCATGATGAAGATTTAATTTTCCTGGAAAATACTCAGCTAAGCTGTTTGGCTTAATGGGTTGTTGTTGGGATGGTGGGTGGGGAGAAGGAGTAGGTGTGCATGATCAAGCACTACAATGCTTTTAGGTTTCTACTTATTATCACTGTAGAAATCAAACACCCCATCTTGGAATCTTCTGAACTTCAGTTTCTGAACAGCAAGCCAAAAATTTACATCTGTACCAAGAAATCCACACTGCTTAGCATACTGTTTTAATTTAAACATTTTACTCCTAAATTTTCAGAGATGAGAGTTTTAGGTATGTGTTTCTCATTAAAGGAATGCTGGCAGGTACTTTAGGCCAAAATATTAGCTCCAAAGAAAGAAAGGCTTTAGAAAAATCTAACAATAGTCTACCCTGTTATGCTGATCTTTAGACAAAAATATTCATTGATTCCTAGATGGACTTCTGCTTAAAATAGATGGCATGATATCACTTGTTAATAGGTATTGTCATCTTTTTTAAAAAATGTAAGTAAAGCTGACTTTAAAAAAATACTATTTGCAATTCTCTTTTATTGTTTGCCAACCAAACACTACAAAATGGTGTTGGAAAAACAGATAGAGAAAACTAAATATAGAAACAGACAAGTAAAGCTTCTCTGACCAAGTACAGTGAATTGCAAAAGTTAAAAATGAGAAATTACTAAATATAAACCAAAGTTTGAAATATATTTCCATTTTAATCACCCAAGGAGTTGTTAGTAATACAGGTAAGGAATTAAATATGGGGTGCTGTGTACAATTATTTGCCAGACCCTGTCCATTTTAAGTTAATGGGAATCATGCTGTTACAACCCTATTTAACCTCCTGAGAACTGACCCCTTAATGACTAAAGAGAAAATCTTTCTGGAGGTCCCAAATACACTAAAACCAGTGCAGTTTCACTCTTTGGGGAGAGGAAGGAAGAGATAGAGATGTCGCACACTGGGCCCATTTGAGGAGATGGCAGGACCTAACAAGCCATAGTTCAGCTATCTACACTGTATATATTCACCCTTACTCAAAAACTAGAATCTTACAGCAAGCCATGGACAATTCCTGCCTCCCTAAGACTGCAATTCTCAAACCACTTACTCTGAGCCACCCCATTGACTTCAGTTGGTTCATTCTGGAGAAAGTGGGTTGAGAACAACAACCATGGAAAGACTGCCTAAATTCTCCATGTCCTGGCAGGATTTAGTCTGCGCATGTAGTTCACCTACGTGTGGCCTGTTTTCTCAGGAAAAACGTAGGCTCTTTTTGGACAGACATGGTGGGTGGGAGGAGGGGGAAATGGGTGAGGCACCGGCGGCAGGTGGAGGTGGGAGTGCTCCTTTTCCCCTGGGTGCACACCCATCTCCATCCACGGAGCCTCCTCTGTTTTTTCGAATGGCTCCGCGGGTGAGTGATGGGTGGAGATAGGTGTGCACCAGGAGCGTACACCCATTGACCATGGTGTTTCTACGGTCAGACACCCATCCCGCACCCACCGCAGTGTCATTCTCATGGATGCCCCCTCCACACACCCTCTCGCACACCCGGGGGGGGGGCGTCTGTGCAAAAACGTTCATAGACTTTGGGTGAAAACAGACATGACGCTTACTCCACTTTAACTCCATTTTAATATTTCTCATGCATGTTGCAGGGCTGTATTGGTTCCCTATGTAGCCCTGTAACATGTGAAAAAATGTTGAAGTGGTGTTAAAGTGGAGTTAGCGTCATGTCTGTTTTCACCCTTTAACACATGAGTTTTCTTCACACATCATGTGGCGTTAAAGTCACCAAAGGTTCAACTTCAATCCAGCAAGTCCTGTGCAACCTCAGTTGCCCTTTCTAGACAGTCAACAGTGTATAGAAATGAACCCTTAGAGTTGCTGGTTTTTTTTTTTTTGTTTGGTGTATTTTTTTAAAAAAAAGCTCTTTAAATATAATTAAGATTTAAGTCTCCTGTTTAAATTGGAACTCCATTTCTTTTCTTTTTAACAAAGTAGTTTTTGAGACTGTTTTTGGTTGCTGATTTGCAGCCTTGACAAATCACTCCAATTTCTCTTACCAAAAACATTTGTTAGTAAAAGAATATATAAGATAAATGAAAACAAATTGACTTCACTATAAAGGAATGTTTTTGTGGCCTGATAAATTTAAGTATTTCTACACTCCAGGATGCTGAGATGTCTTTGACCTCACATTTAAAAAAATTAAATATAGCTACTAAGTAACAAGGATAAAAAAATATTTTTAATCAGCCAGTGTTAAAAGCTGTCTAGCAACAGAAAATCCTCACATCTGCTTCAACAGCAGACATATAAAACCTGTGTGACAAACAGGATCATTAAAAAATCTGATTTTCTTGTTGGGAGGGTTTACTGCTGTTGGGGATAGTATTAAAATCTAGAATTTGATAGTGCGTCTTAAAATTTTAATGATGTGTTCATGAATATAAAACATGCTTCCACCAGTGACTTTATGACTTCTCCTCTGCATAATTAGTGGTATCTGTTTTATGAGCTTAGTGTTGTTGCCTTGATCCCATGAAAACGTGAAACCACTGTAATAATTTACACCATTCCAGAGCATTAAAGACACAAGCTAGGTTCTTTTTTTGTTCTTGCTTAATTCTAAAATAGAAATCATAATGGTCCCTGTGAAAGCTGTAGAAAAATGTCCAAAGTCAATGTTTCTTTTTAGTATTTCATAATAAAGTATTTCTTATTAAACCACCACAGGTTACATCTCCTTTGTTGGCCTTGCCTTTGCCCATCTCCCACCCCCAAATTAATAAGAACAGATAAACACAATTAAGACCGCTTACTCTGGAATTATCCCATTGATTTCATGGCCTTGCTGCATAAAATCATTCCATTTCCAGTTGTTTATATGAAGTGAGATTAATTATTGTCAGAGAGGAGAACTATTAGCAGCCATGTATTTTAAGATGGGGTTCATAAACCTATATCAGGAAGCCCAATGATTAAATACAGTGCCATCTCATTATAATGCAATATTGGAAGCCATACCTCACGCTGCCTTATAACTGAATTTGCATCATGAGGATATTTAAAACTTGCATCATTGAATCTGAATGAAAGCACTGTGATTTTAACTGAAAAACAAAGTTTACTGTATTTTTGAGAGAGAGATAGATAGATAAATTTATTGTTTAGCCGAAGCCATAACAAAAGCAAGACAAAAGAAAACAATACTCCAAAGCGGATATAAAACATATACAAAATCACAAAAATGATCTCCAGAGACTTGTAAAATAAATAAATTATGTAGTAAACAAACGGCCGACAAGCAGTCAAAGCCTATGAGGGCCCCCCAGGGCCATCCATTCGCTGAAATAAACAGGCAGGGCCCAACATAGACTGTCTAATCCAGACAGCCGCCCAGAAATAATTGGCCACTGCCCTAGATATTTCAGAATCAATAGGGCTCAAAAGTCTCTGAGAGCCACAGCCCAGGAGCCCGACACTCAAGGGAAGGGCCCCCAGGTACCTAAATCTAAACCCGGCAAACAAGGCGTAACGAAAGAAGATGTGGTCGGGTGTGTCCCTCTCACCCAGATGGCACAAGGGGCACAGCCGCTGGTCACGTGGGATGTCCATATAGTGGCTCTCCAGAACCGCCGATGGAAAAACGTTTGCCCTCATTTTAAAGAATGCTGAGCGATGTTGGCATCCTGCCACTCAAAAAGATAATAAGGCCCAGAGGACAATGGATTGTATGGTTTAAACTCTGGAGCCACCCTCTGAGCGGCCATAAGCGTACCCTCCATTTGGAGGGTCTGGTCCCGCACCCGTCTTTTAATTAAGCTCTTAGTAGCCTCCAACCCAAGGTGCCCCAAACACTCAGGTGAGAATCCCAGATTAAAGGCCTCCCGCTCGACCAATCCCTTCCAGTTATCACCAAGGCCAGATGAAACGGTCAAGGCTAGCAGCGACCCTTTGGGGGGCGGGGAGGGGAATAGAACCACCCTGGCCCAATAGTTGACCAGTGCCTGCAAGGCGTATACTCTAAGAGGTAGACAAAGGGCTTCTGCTTTCAGAATCACCTAGGGTGTCCCCAGTGTATTTTTGATAAAATACATTGGGAGCCATGCCTCACATCATGTTATAACCAAAATTGCACTATAATGGTGTGCGCTATAACTAGGGTGTACTAGGGATGGATGAATGTTCGGAGTTCGGACTGAACTTGACCAGTTCGGTCAACCGAACCGAACTTCCGAACTGAACTCAATTTTCGAACCGAACCGAATTTCCAAACTCAGCTGTTTTCCCATCCCTAAAAGATAATATTCCATTTAGTTCAATGGGATTTGAATTTCCAAACTTTGTTCGGAAGTTCGGAGTTCGGACCGAACTCGAAAAGTTCTGTCGACCGAACCGAACTTCCAAACCAAACCGAATTTCCGAACTGAACCGAACCGAATTTCCGAACTCGGTGCTGTTTGCCCATCCCTAGGATGTACTGTATTCCATTTTTACTGTTGTTGCAACGTTTGATTTGTTTCACATTTGTCTTATTTCACACTTTGCCTTTCATTCTTTCACTTTCACACTGAAGGACCCATTTTCCAATGAATTTTCCAATGAATTCCATTGACGGGACATAACATAGTGTTCAGAGGACTTGGATGAGAATAAGAAGACAACATCTTTTATTTTATATTTTAGCTCTGCTTCTGATTCACTAAGTTGGAGACTTGGATTTCCTATATGTAAGTGGGGACAGACTAGCCGCTGCTATAATATTTAATGTTACAAAACTTTGGGGAAGGAATATAAATGATCCTGCTTCATGGCTAAAGCCAATTTCTATGTCTCAGGGTTTATGACAAATCTTTTATGGAAGGTAGATTGTCCTACATCAGTTTATCGCATGGTTCTTGGACTTTTCTATGAAGTGTCTGGGAAGTATCTAGTCTAGTGGTATTGACAACAGTTAACATTTTCTAAACTGCCTGTATGACTTAGGTCCTTGAGTACCATATAGCACAAGGCTGGATAAATATGTTTTATCAGTACATTATGTGTTTACAGTACTGTCTGTACATTCAAAGGTTTCTGGGGCAGGGACATTGAGATTTCCTTTGTAGTGTACAGCACCAAATCCACTATCGGTGCCCAACAAGTAATTATAGTTACGTGGGGGGTCTGCTTCTTTCTGCAATGTAACTTTTATTAATACTAATGGGAGCTGTATGCACCCGTCCAGAGGATAGTATATCCCTTAGATTTAAGGCTGCTGCTTTGTCCTCATTTGATTCCGTTGACCTTAAGTGCTGTGTTTGCAGGGTGCCCAATTAGCAGCTGGTTGTAACATACTGTACCATATGTGCTGCATCTCAAAGGCATAACTCAGAGGCTTAAGGATGAAGGGTCAGGCTTAAAATTTTTTTGTAATGAATTTCCCTCAGGCATTTTTTTAAAAATAAGATGTTAGAAATCAAATGGGGTTTCACTAAAAACAGCAACTTATGCAGCTTCCATTATCATCATATCAGAAACATACCCTCAATTCAGGTATCAGTAAACTGCTTACACTTCCCTGCCTTTCATTTTGAATCCAGATTGAACATCCTTCCCTCATACTTACTGTCTGAAATGGTGACATTGTGCTTTTCTTTGGGTATTTTCAGACGTGACGTTGACACGGTGAACCACGGTGAATACCCACCTGTGGTCACCGTGTCCCGTACGTCTGTTTGCGGCGCGCCAGATGTTGGCCACGGTCAATCGGCACATGGGGTTCGTTTGAACCACGCTTCCCGGGCTAGCCGGGGGAAGGTCCCGGGAAGCGTGGTCAAATGGACCCCGGGCCGTGGCCAAGGAAAAGTAACGTCTGGCCGCGTGCCACGGCCCGGGATCCCCGGCGGGATCCCGGGCCGTGGCACGATCGGCCGGACGCGGCGGCCGCATTGGCCCCGCCGCCCGCCCGTCTCCTCGGAGGGCGGGCGGCGGGGTGCGTGGAGGGGGCGGGGCCGTGCGGCCGCACGTTGCGCCGCGCGGCCCCGGCCCCTCCCACTTTCCCCACCGGGATCCCCCCGGCACGTCTGTTGTGCCGTTACGGGGTGACCCCGGCGGGGAACGAAGCCGGTGGTGCCGGTACGGGGCCAAAGGGCCCCGTATCGTCTGAAAGTACCCTTTGTTGTTAGCAACGGGAATATAGGAATAACTATAACCAAGTCAGACTAGTGGGCTATTGTTTTAATTTAAGGTTTGCATGATTGTTTATGACACTACAGTTTTAATGACAAGCTGAGGTTCGGAAGAGGAGTATAGGAAAGATTGGCAACTTCAATAAGTTTTATACCATAACTTATATAATTTGTGTCTTTATAATGGATATTTATGGTAAGCAACACTTAAGTAACTTCCATTATGTTACTGAAGGCCTTGTTTACAGCTCAGCAAGAATAAAAGTAGACCAGTTAGTGTCAGGCACATATAATCTAAAGTAAAAATGGACCCGAAATATCCTATAGCACAAGTAGCAGTATCATTTGAAATGCTATTTAAATTCATGTAGAAGAAAATATGTATAAAAGCCCCAATCATAAGACTCATGGTTCTAGATATACTTCTTGTAGTGCAAATCTTAACTCTGGTAAAGCCCATTACAGAAGTCTCAGTTCATAACTCATACCACACTACAACTGACAAATTATCTTACTTCTAGTAGCTTACAGTGTGGGGACGTGTGCTGTTCTGGATAATTTTATCTGAAGGCATAATTTTCCTGTTCTTTATCCCAGGCAGAACTTTCAATATCAGAACAAACTAATATTATGTCATATTCATTCAGGTCTTCTCAGTGAACAAATAGCAGAGATTATATGTCAGATGTGTTATTTTAGACCTCTGCTGCAATCCAAGCATACCTAATTTTGCAAAGCCAGGGGAAAATCAAGTTGTGAGGCACTCTTATCAAGTCAGTGGGGTAAAAATATGGAAGAAAGTAGATTTATTTGAATAAATTTATCCACCCATGTTCAGTGACAGGTAATCCTGGACTGTGCTGCCGATCCCGCGTGTATCACGGAAACCTGGCTGGACAATGAATCCGGGTCTATCTTGGCTGATCTTGTTCCAGCTGGGTATTCTGTGCAGCACCAGCCGTGGTTAGAGGGATGGTGGGGGGAGCTCCGTTAATGGGGGAGATATCAGCTGTGCCCGTGTCATGGATGGATCATTACCTCCTGCAGACCTCCCTTCTAGCACATGTCTGCCCCCGGAAGG
>QEPC01008797.1:365341-391373 GCA_003113815.1 Sphenodon punctatus
AAGTTCTACACAGAAGTTCAAAGAGCTGGGTGTTTAAGATCTGGGTGAGTGATTTAGACACACAGAAAGTTCAGGATGTTACAGCAAACATGCAGGAGAAATGTGTGTGTAAAAACACCCAATGTGACACTGGAAGACCCTTCTGTTTCTCTCCAGAAGTCCAGGCTTTCGCCAGAAATGAGAGCAGGTAGCAGACCCCAACCTGGGTCCATCCTGAGAAAATAAGAGGACTCCCAGCCTAGCTTGGAAGCCCTTAGAGGAGAAAAGAATTGCTCAGCTGTGAAGAGGCCCAGACCAGAATGTAGCAGCCAGCAGGGACTTTGACAGATTGAGACTGAACTTGCACACCAGACACATCTGGAAGAAGAGTTTCAGTGCTTCCCCAGTTGTCATGGATAGGTGGATTCCCTGAACCAATAGAGAATTAGCCAGCTGCATGGTCTTTGTGTGTGTCTGTCAGGACTTTTTAATAAATAATATACTTGTCCTGGTTTTGGAGAGTGTGTGTTCCTTCTGTACCCCCTTCCTTCATTCCTCTCATTTCCATCCTTATAAGTAAATTGTAAATAAAGGTTTTAGTGTTTGTTTTAAAAAATTAATTATATTTGTGAATCACAATTATATTTGGAAGGATAACTTATTTGGGAAGATCAGGTGATAGAACAAAACATAAAAAGGTTATACAACAAAAAAGATGTTACAAATATTTGCAGTTTCTTTATCATAACTGAAAAGACACTGATTAGAAATGTTTATGAAGTTCATTTAATATATTCTATCTGCAAATACCACTCAGTAATTGTGACTATAATTCTATCATTCTTCATTATTGAGTCTATAATTCTTCACTGCATGCTCATTTAAAAGGGTTTCACGTTTTGCAGGCTACGAATGGGTCAGATCGTGTAAGACAAGAACAATCTTGCCTGCTGTGCTCAGTATGTGAATGGGAGACCTCCAGGAAAAGCTCAGGTACCCAAGGAAGTCGAGTTGCTGATTCAGTAGATGGCACTGTTCTCTCTAAATCAGAATTGAAAGGTCCAACAAGCTAAATTGTCTAGAGGTACAGGTCTCTGCACGACTAGGACTGTCATTCAGCTGAGGCAGAAAACAAAGACTTAGCTTGCAATCCTCTATCATTAAAGCCAACGGGAGCTAGGCAATTGATTTTAGTGGATAGATACACTTAGTAACGTCTCATTTTGGGTCCTGATCCCATTTGCACTTATATCACAAGGATTCTTTAAACTTGTCAGTGCCCACTTTAATAGTGTCTGTAAAATTCATAGCACATCTTTGGGCAACACATGTATACCATGAAATCAGGATTTGACCTGTATCAGTTTACCCTTCACTGTTGTTTCAGACTATTCTGGATCAGCAGATTCAGGAAGACACTGGGTGTCTTTAGACATAATGTCAATGGGTATCTGAATGTGTGTTTTGACCTTGATATGAACACCATTTTGGCCCTGTGTTCACCATGTGGCGCTACTTAGACACACAGTCCTGCTTGGTGCAAATCAATGTTTTGCTCGCCACCCGATCTCAGCACGCAAGCACTGCTACCTCATCCCCCGTGTTGTACCTGTTAACACGCCACACAATATCATTAGACACTATGTTGTTCAGCCGAAACACGCAAATTGTCCTTGTGATGCAATGGTGTCCAAATCGTGTGTTCAACTGGTGGCCAGATTGGTGTTGGGATTGTTATGGTGCTTTACACACAACAGCCGAACACGTGCTTAGGGGTTTTGACACTCGATCTTTGTTATGTCTAAAGACGTCCAATGCTGCAGCAGTTTCCACTCACATTCCATTCACATTGTGAGGTTTTCTTCACAACCATAAAAATCTGCAAGTCTTTTCAAAGTAGAAGCTTGCAGTATGAATAAAATGATGCCTTCCTGCTCTGTAGGAAGAAGAATAATTGGAAAGTTTTTCAATAATGTTTGGCAAATAAAGTGTTAAAGTTAGAATATTTCTAGAACAAATTTTCTTTAGAAAATTATAAACACACATAAATATGTTATCAGTGTCTCTTTATCTTATTATATTATACAAATAAGCAACGGTTATAAAGTGGAAGCTTACAGCTTTATTAAACAAGCTTGGCTTTTAATCCATAATTTGCCACAGNTATTATACAAATAAGCAACGGTTATAAAGTGGAAGCTTACAGCTTTATTAAACAAGCTTGGCTTTTAATCCATAATTTGCCACAGGAGTTTTTGTTGAATTTGTTTGAAAATAGCTCAATTCTAGACAACTTAGTAGGTTGCTTGACTGCTGGTAAAAAATACCAGGTGTATTTCCCTGACATTCCACTGGATTTAGTTGAACGTCAGTGTGCTATATGGTATCACAGCAGCTAGGATAGAGGACCAGCAATGAACATGTTAAACAGAGTCCAATACTTCTGAAGTAAAGAGAACTCTTAAGCTACTTGGCAAAATCTTCACTCAGGAAAAAGCATAAGAAATCTATTCTGCCTATAATACAGGGGAGTGGAAAGTGTTCATATTAGAAGTTATTGCATTTTCGGATCACATTTTCAAAAGAGCCTCCAATACTGTAGACAAAATAAAATAATTGTGAACAACCCTTTGCATGGACAAATAACAATTGCATAAAAATGTGCACATAAATATTCAGGTACCTCATCTGTATGAGAAAGTTTATATTCTAAGGCTGCTTCCACACATTCCAAAAATGGGCTGTTATAATAAACCAAAATAATACCGAGTATTTATAATTCCACATTTTTTTTAATGTGTGAATTCACTATTCCCCTTTTATGATGTGAGATCTTGGGGCATTGTAAGACCACAGCTGCTTTCGCATGTGTGTGAACGCATCTTTAGAAGATCAGGAGAGGGGATGTGCATGCAAATCAGGCGTGTCTTTGATCAAGTGGGAATGCCCAGAAACGTGTGATTGAAGCTTTTATGCTCATTTACAAGGGCAGTTAACAGAACTGGATTTCTCAGCTCAGACAATCCCCTTTTTAAACGTGCATAAAAGCTTCAGTCATCTGCCTCTGGGCAGTCCCACTTGATGAAAGATGTGCCTGATTGGCATGCACGTCCCCTCTCCCGACCTTCTAAGGATGCGTTTCAGCAGGTGTGAAAGCGGCCCACATCTGGTGGCTCTTACAATGACCTGAGATGTCACAGCATAAAAGGGGAGTAGTGCATTCACGCATTACAAAAATTGTGGAATTATAATACGTGGTATTATCTTGGGTTATTATAATAGCCTGTTTTTGTAATATGTGAAAGCAGCCTAAATCTGCAAATACTGAAGCCAATGGAGTAAATTCTGCTTTCATTTAAATCAGGGTGGGGGAATCTCTAGGGAAGCTCAGCATGAGGGCTAAACCCAGCCTATGGCTGTTTTTTATTTGACCCCTTTCCAATTTCTGGATCTGGCCCATGGATCCAGTCCCTACATTCAGCCACTGATCTCCTCAACTGAGCTCTCTTTAAGAGAGAAGAACATGCACTCAAGTATGGGGGATGGATCCTTGGCATCCAGACTCTCTCCTTCCTTCCCTCATCTTGAGAACCAGTCCTTAAACACCTCTATCCCCAACTCCTATCTGGTCTTTGGAGCCTGTACTAATTGGCCCTTTTCATACCGACCGCACAGGGGGTGGGGTTGGTGTGCGCACCTGTTCGTGTGCGGTAGGTGGGGGGAGGGTGTAGACAGGCACACACCAATTGCCACCCACCTCCACCCATCTACATGCATGGAGCAACTGCTATTTTTGCCGGTTGCTCCGTGTGTGGGTGATGGGTGAAGGTGGGTGTGCACGTGTGTTCTTCGGGAGCGTGCACGCACACCCACCCACCTGTCACAGCTTTTACACAAGATGCACTCACCCATGGTGTTTATGCACAGGGGTGTCTCATGTAAAAAGGGCCATTTTCAAGGTGGTCCCTGGAAGGAAAAAGGTTGCCTACCCTCAATTTAAAAAGTAGTGTAAATTCTGAGTAACTCTGTTGTAAATGAGAACAGATTTTGGTCCACTGATTTCAAAGGAACTTTGACCATAAAAAGACTGCAGGAGTAAACACTTCTAATTCTAGGGCTATGAAACTCTTTTAAAAAACGGATAGGCTGTGGCACAGCAGAACAGCTGTCAACTTATCTAACAATGCAGCTTTGTATATTTATAATCATAATTGCACAGGATGACATTTTTCAGATTGACTTATGACTGAGTATGCACATATCCAGATTTGATACACAAAATCCCACAGTGTTCTTGGAGAACATTTGGGCCTAAATCCCTACATAGGTTTACGTGCAGCTACAGCCTCTGTCAACATGTGAACTCTGGAGCATTTACGTATTAATCAGTTTGTAAATCTATTATAATGGAAGTCATATCAGTGAAAAATGTTCAGATATTCTAAAAAAAAATATGATTTTCCACGCTCAGTAGAAATATCCTGCACATGCAGGGATAGAGATTTGTGACTGCAAAGTCTGTCCACATTACAAATAAAATCTCAGTTTGCAATGAGCTACTAGTACCAAAATGCTGGTGTCATTCTTTCCTAATATAGGGATGTTTGACAATGGGCCCATATGCGTTCATAAGTTGTGATTTCTTTACTCATGGGCTCCATGTTTTGGGAGCCCCATTCTGAATTGCTGTGAAGACCTGCACAGGCCGGGATACCTCACATTTGAGGACTTCTGGGCTCTTATTTTGCACCAGTGTTTTTCACACACATGTTGTCATTTCAAGTTTATAAATGGATTCCATATGTTGGGGGTGGAGGGCAACATAGACTTCAGTGTGGTCACACGGGCCACTTTTAAACAAGACGCTTAGAAGTGCCTCCTGAGTCCTGCATTCAGAAGAAAGCCATGCAGGGAGTGTTTACACGCTCCCCNCCCCAGATCCTGATGAAGTCCTGGGTTTCTCTGTGCCCTTACCTGTTTCCAGGGTGCCTCTTCCCCTGGGCTGGTTGTCGTCTCTGGGACAGCCTGTCCCAGCTGCTGCTGCTGCTGCTGCTGCTGCTGCTGTCCCTCCACCACCTCCATGTGCAGCATGACCACCTACTCCACCTGCGCCTCCTCCACTTCCTCCTCCTCCCTTGCTCACTTGTCCTCTGCTCCCCTCTACCTTCCACCTCACTCCATCCTGCCATGTTCCCCTACTGCCAGGTTCCCTTTAAATCTCCCTCCCCAGCCTGTGTTGTTGCTCGTTGCCTGGCAGCAATGCTGCGTGCATTGTCCCCAGCTGGGAATCGTTACGATTGCTTCCGGCTGGTGGTTGCTGTTCAGTCGTTACATTTTGTTGGTTTCCGGTAGGAATTGCTTTGACCACCCTTTCAGAGATGGTCCGGGCCAGAGCTCCGGAAGGGTGGTTAGTTTTGTCCCCTGCTGGGGATTGTCTGTGGTGAACATCTGGCGACCACCAAACAGACGTTCGGGGCCCTTTGGCCCCGCCGCAGAGTTGTGTGTGGTTCACTGTGGTTGACTGTGATCTCATATCTTCTGAAAACACCCTGTGTCAAACTATTCTTGCTTATGTAATCAATAAACTTTCTTCTTATCCATTAAGAAGTGTCTGTGGTCTAACATTGGGAACACATGTGAGCAACTTGTGCCTTCAAGCTCTTGCGAACCCAAAGAGAGAGTGTATAAATGGGAAGTTTTCTGGGAAGTTGGGAGACAACAGGATTATCCCTCTTGCAGGACTGAATCAGTCAGATAGAGAACTGGTTCAGGTGGGCTGCAAGTGAGGGAAATTGAGTCACCCAAACCATAAAGGGGGGTAGTGGACCCCCAAAACAGTGATACCTTCTCTTAAAGAGACACTGTCCTTGGAGGACTAGAGGAGGGAGGTGGCCTCTGACCTAGAAGGGAAAGAAGCAGATTGAGTTGCGAGGGGATGGATTGCTTCAAGGAGGAGAGCTTGAAACCATCCAACTTCAGAGGACAGTGGGCATTTTTACACACTCCTGAAAGTTCCAGATTTTTCAATCTTCAGGGTTTACAAGTCCACAAGTAAGTTCCGGGTACATTAGATTGTAAGCTCTCAGGCAGGGATCATGTCTATCTTGTTTTTTTGTAAAGTGCCAGGAGATTGCTTGTGCTATATAAATAAATAAATAATAATAATAATAATAATAATAATAATAATGTTTCACACACGCACTGCCCTGAGGCAGTTCCTGGATGCATTCTTCACACAAACACTGCCCTGAGGCAACCTAAAGTAGCTGCAGCTGTAGACATGACAGGCTGCCATGGAAACCAAGTGACTACAGCTGCCTGGAGCAAAGCAGTTTAGCAGGAGAACTTTTTACACACAAAAGTTCTTGGAGAAGTTCTACGCAGAAGTTCAAAGAGCTGGGTGTTTAAGATCTGGGTGAGTGATTTAGACACACAGAAAGTTCAGGATGTTACAGCAAACATGCAGGAGAAATGTGTGTGTAAAAACACCCAATGTGACACTGGAAGACCCTTCTGTTTCTCTCCAGAAGTCCAGGCTTTCGCCAGAAATGAGAGCAGGTAGCAGACTCCAACCTGGGTCCATCCTGAGAAAATAAGAGGACTCCCAGCCTAGCTTGGAAGCCCTTAGAGGAGAAAAGAATTGCTCAGCTGTGAAGAGGCCCAGACCAGAATGTAGCAGCCAGCAGGGACTTTGACAGATTGAGACTGAACTTGCACACCAGACACATCTGGAAGAAGAGTTTCAGTGCTTCCCCAGTTGTCATGGATAGGTGGATTCCCTGAACCAATAGAGAATTAGCCAGCTGCATGGTCTTTGTGTGTGTCTGTCAGGACTGTTTAATAAATAATATACTTGTCCTGGTTTTGGAGAGTGTGTGTTCCTTCTGTACCCCCTTCCTTCATTCCTATCATTTCCATCCTTATAAGTAAATTGTAAATAAAGGTTTTAGTGTTTGTTTAAAAAAATTAATTAAATTTGTGAATCACAATTATATTTGGAAGGATAACTTATTTGGGAAGATCAGGTGATAGAACAAAACATAAAAAGGTTATACAACAAAAAAGATGTTACAAATATTTGCAGTTTCTTTATCATAACTGAAAAGACACTGATTAGAAATGTTTATGAAGTTCATTTAATATATTCTATCTGCAAATACCACTCAGTAATTGTGACTATAATTCTATCATTCTTCATTATTGAGTCTATAATTCTTCACTGCATGCTCATTTAAAAGGGTTTCACGTTTTGCAGGCTACGAATGGGTCAGATCGTGTAAGAAAAGAACAATCTTGCCTGCTGTGCTCAGTATGTGAATGGGAGACCTCCAGGAAAAGCTCAGGTACCCAAGGAAGTCGAGTTGCTGATTCAGTAGATGGCACTGTTCTCTCTAAATCAGAATTGAAAGGTCCAACAAGCTAAATTGTCTAGAGGTACAGGTCTCTGCACGACTAGGACTGTCATTCAGCTGAGGCAGAAAACAAAGACTTAGCTTGCAATCCTCTATCATTAAAGCCAACGGGAGCTAGGCAATTGATTTTAGTGGATAGATACACTTAGTAACGTCTCATTTTGGGTCCTGATCCCATTTGCACTTATATCACAAGGATTCTTTAAACTTGTCAGTGCCCACTTTAATAGTGTCTGTAAAATTCATAGCACATCTTTGGGCAACACATGTATACCATGAAATCAGGATTTGACCTGTATCAGTTTACCCTTCACTGTTGTTTCAGACTATTCTGGATCAGCAGATTCAGGAAGACACTGGGTGTCTTTAGACATAATGTCAATGGGTATCTGAATGTGTGTTTTGACCTTGATATGAACACCATTTTGGCCCTGTGTTCACCATGTGGCGCTACTTAGACACACAGCCCTGCTTGGTGCAAATCAATGTTTTGCTCGCCACCCGATCTCAGCACGCAAGCACTGCTACCTCATCCCCCGTGTTGTACCTGTTAACACGCCACACAATATCATTAGACACTATGTTGTTCAGCCGAAACACGCAAATTGTCCTTGTGATGCAATGGTGTCCAAATCGTGTGTTCAACTGGTGGCCAGATTGGTGTTGGGATTGTTATGGTGCTTTACACACAACAGCCGAACACGTGCTTAGGGGTTTTGACACTCGATCTTTGTTATGTCTAAAGACGTCCAATGCTGCAGCAGTTTCCACTCACATTCCATTCACATTGTGAGGTTTTCTTCACAACCATAAAAATCTGCAAGTCTTTTCAAAGTAGAAGCTTGCAGTATGAATAAAATGATGCCTTCCTGCTCTGTAGGAAGAAGAATAATTGGAAAGTTTTTCAATAATGTTTGGCAAATAAAGTGTTAAAGTTAGAATATTTCTAGAACAAATTTTCTTTAGAAAATTATAAACACACATAAATACGTTATCAGTGTCTCTTTATCTTATTATATTATACAAATAAGCAACGGTTATAAAGTGGAAGCTTACAGCTTTATTAAACAAGCTTGGCTTTTAATCCATAATTTGCCACAGGAGTTTTTGTTGAATTTGTTTGAAAATAGCTCAATTCTAGACAACTTAGTAGGTTGCTTGACTGCTGGTAAAAAATACCAGGTGTATTTCCCTGACATTCCACTGGATTTAGTTGAACGTCAGTGTGCTATATGGTATCACAGCAGCTAGGATAGAGGACCAGCAATGAACATGTTAAACAGAGTCCAATACTTCTGAAGTAAAGAGAACTCTTAAGCTACTTGGCAAAATCTTCACTCAGGAAAAAGCATAAGAAATCTATTCTGCCTATAATACAGGGGAGTGGAAAGTGTTCATATTAGAAGTTATTGCATTTTCGGATCACATTTTCAAAAGAGCCTCCAATACTGTAGACAAAATAAAATAATTGTGAACAACCCTTTGCATGGACAAATAACAATTGCATAAAAATGTGCACATAAATATTCAGGTACCTCATCTGTATGAGAAAGTTTATATTCTAAGGCTGCTTCCACACATTCCAAAAATGGGCTGTTATAATAAACCAAAATAATACCGAGTATTTATAATTCCACATTTTTTTTAATGTGTGAATTCACTATTCCCCTTTTATGATGTGAGATCTTGGGGCATTGTAAGACCACAGCTGCTTTCGCATGTGTGTGAACGCATCTTTAGAAGATCAGGAGAGGGGATGTGCATGCAAATCAGGCGTGTCTTTGATCAAGTGGGAATGCCCAGAAACGTGTGATTGAAGCTTTTATGCTCATTTACAAGGGCAGTTAACAGAACTGGATTTCTCAGCTCAGACAATCCCCTTTTTAAACGTGCATAAAAGCTTCAGTCATCTGCCTCTGGGCAGTCCCACTTGATGAAAGATGTGCCTGATTGGCATGCACGTCCCCTCTCCCGACCTTCTAAGGATGCGTTTCAGCAGGTGTGAAAGCGGCCCACATCTGGTGGCTCTTACAATGACCTGAGATGTCACAGCATAAAAGGGGAGTAGTGCATTCACGCATTACAAAAATTGTGGAATTATAATACGTGGTATTATCTTGGGTTATTATAATAGCCTGTTTTTGTAATATGTGAAAGCAGCCTAAATCTGCAAATACTGAAGCCAATGGAGTAAATTCTGCTTTCATTTAATCAGGGTGGGGGAATCTCTAGGGAAGCTCAGCATGAGGGCTAAACCCAGCCTATGGCTGTTTTTTATTTGACCCCTTTCCAATTTCTGGATCTGGCCCATGGATCCAGTCCCTACATTCAGCCACTGATCTCCTCACCTGAGCTCTCTTTAAGAGAGAAGAACATGCACTCAAGGATGGGGGATGGATCCTTGGCATCCAGACTCTCTCCTTCCTTCCCTCATCTTGAGAACCAGCCCTTAAACACCTCTATCCCCAACTCCTATCTGGTCTTTGGAGCCTGTACTAATTGGCCCTTTTCATACCGACCGCACAGGGGGTGGGGTTGGTGTGCGCACCCGTTCGTGTGCGGTAGGTGGGGGGAGGGTGTAGACAGGCACACACCAATTGCCACCCACCTCCACCCATCTACATGCATGGAGCAACTGCTATTTTTGCCGGTTGCTCCGTGTGTGGGTGATGGGTGAAGGTGGGTGTGCACGTGTGTTCTTCGGGAGCGTGCACGCACACCCACCCACCTGTCACAGCTTTTACACAAGATGCACTCACCCATGGTGTTTATGCACAGGGGTGTCTCATGTAAAAAGGGCCATTTTCAAGGTGGTCCCTGGAAGGAAAAAGGTTGCCTACCCTCAATTTAAAAAGTAGTGTAAATTCTGAGTAACTCTGTTGTAACTGAGAACAGATTTTGGTCCACTGATTTCAAAGGAACTTTGACCATAAAAAGACTGCAGGAGTAAACACTTCTAATTCTAGGGCTATGAAACTCTTTTAAAAAACGGATAGGCTGTGGCACAGCAGAACAGCTGTCAACTTATCTAACAATGCAGCTTTGTCTATTTATAATCATAATTGCACAGGATGACATTTTTCAGATTGACTTATGACTGAGTATGCACATATCCAGATTTGATATACAAAATCCCACAGTGTTCTTGGAGAACATTTGGGCCTAAATCCCTACATAGGTTTACGTGCAGCTACAGCCTCTGTCAACATGTGAACTCTGGAGCATTTACGTATTAATCAGTTTGTAAATCTATTATAATGGAAGTCATATCAGTGAAAAATGTTCAGATATTCTAAAAAAAAATATGATTTTCCACGCTCAGTAGAAATATCCTGCACATGCAGGGATAGAGATTTGTGACTGCAAAGTCTGTCCACATTACAAATAAAATCTCAGTTTGCAATGAGCTACTAGTACCAAAATGCTGGTGTCATTCTTTCCTAATATAGGGATGTTTGACAATGGGCCCATATGCGTTCATAAGTTGTGATTTCTTTACTCATGGGCTCCATGTATTGGGAGCCCCATTCTGAATTGCTGTGAAGACCTGCACAGGCCTCACATTTGAGGACTTCTGGGCTCTTATTTTGCACCAGTGTTTTTCACACACATGTTGTCATTTCAAGTTTATAAATGGATTCCATATGTTGGAGGTGGAGGGCAACATAGACTTCAGTGTGGTCACACGGGCCACTTTTAAACAAGACGCTTAGAAGTGCCTCCTGAGTCCTGCATTCAGAAGAAAGCCATGCAGGGAGTGTTTACACGCTCCCCGCGCTACCGGAAGTGGCGTTCCACCCGTTCTTGGCACCAGCGGCAGCTGGAGAAGCGGGACTTTGAAGAGGCGCGTTCTGAAAGCCTGCAATGTCAAGCTTTCAGAACGCGCCTCTTCAAAGCTTTGCGTCTCCAGCCACCGCCGCTGCGGAGAACAGGCAGCACGTCACTTCTGGTAGCGCGGGGAGCATGTAAACACTCCCCATGCAGCTTTCTTCTTGAATGCACGGCTCAGGAAGTGTTTCTAAGCGCCTTGTTTAAAAGTGGCCACAGTCTGCATTTGCCTTGATCTGGTCTTGTTGGCTAGGCTACAGATACGATAAGCTTAACTGGTTACAAGAAAAATTGTTTCTTTTTTATCTGTGTATCTCTAACATAATAGGGATGAAATGGGTTGGAGATTTATTATTTGTGGCTATTATTTTCACTTTTTGATAGCCCGTCAAGCACCCAGCCAATATCTGTGATCGAAACAGATACCCAAAAATCCGATTATTCAGGTATTCCATGTTGGGGGTTTTGGCTTTCTGGTTTCTCAGTTTGGTTATTTCAGTTTTTTCCAGTGATTTTGGTATTTCAGTTGCATCATATTCAGCAATTGTGCATGTACAGCAGTGCAAATATTGAAATGATGTAGCTGTAATACTGGAATGACCAAAATACTGAAATAACAAAATTTAAAAAAATGAAAAACCAACCCCCACTCCCCACCCCCAAAATCCCAGAATAACCACAATGGATAGATGATGGAGTGCAAATGGATATCGGTTATTACCCAAACCGCCATTTTCAGTTCAGGTAGTGTTACATACATGTTTAACCTTTACCTTTACATATTTGTTAGACCTGTAGTCTACCTGTAGCCCAGTATCTCCTTGTGATGGGGGAGGGGGGGTAACTGTTTCCGCTGTAATAAACACATCATCCCCACCCACCCCCAGAATCTCTTTGAATGAAGATTGATGAAAAGTTTGCTCGCTCTAACAATTTTATGGTAGTGCATTTAGTTTTGTTCAGTTCAGTTTAATAATGCTTCATTGGTGTGACAAGCTCTACAAGCATTGCCAGAGCATGCTTGCTGAAGAAATCTGCAGGCCATGTTGTCAGCAGAGGAAACAAAGATGATTCTTCAGTTCGTTTTTGGTTTAAACGGGATTAACTAAAATAATTAGCTAAGGAAAGTATTACTTTAAAATTCACATGGCAAGCTAATCTGTGACAATTACAATACTTAAACTCTAGGCCACAGTTTCACCTCAGCACCTCCCAAGCTCACACCCTTTCTGGCCAGGTTTCCCTCTGCTGGATGAGTAAGAGACACAAACAAGGGCTTGCATCTTTTCTGGCACAACAAATCACGATAGCACAGCCTACCTTTGATTACTGATGTGGGTCTACTGTTGCCAGTTCATATTATTCAACAAACTGTTTACATAGCAGCCCTTTGTTACAGGTTTTAAATCTTCTTGGGCTGCCAGTTTTGGAGGCTGAGCCTGCCAGCTGGCAGACAGAGAGGTGCTTGTGCTCCAGTTGATTGAGGTAATTAACAGCCTCGACTGTCAGAAGGTGACAGCAGGCAGAAAGTTCCTGCCCTGGGGTCACAGCTGGAGTCCAGCAACTTGCTCCTTGATTTACCAGTAAAACTAATAAAGCAAGGAATATTAGTATTAAATTATAAAACCAGACAGCAGAGCTGAAATTCTATTTGCTGCCCTAAGTTAATTGGAAAACAAATTAGTGATAATATTTTGCAGCAAGCATACATGCATATAAGCCACTGTTTCAGCGAGGGGAGAAAGTTCATACCTTTTGGGACCTAAATGTTAGCCTCTAGCATACAGATTTTGGCCACGATTCACAAACCACTTTGGAGTAGCTTCAGTGGGACTGCTCCATAGTAAATGGTTTGTGGATTACAGCCTATATTACTGATATATTGAAGTTGCATGTAACTGTAGGAAAGGAAATAAATTGCCCAATGCAATATTTATTATTATCAATTATTTATAATGTACCAGCAATGTGCCTGGCACTGAACAGCCTTTAATTAGAGACGGATCCCCGTCCCAAGGAGCATACAATTTAGGATGGACAAGGGAGGACAGACAAAGGAGAGGGGAACATAAAGAGAGGCAGGGACAGGGTGAAGTTGAGAACTTGCAGGCACATGTGCTTAACTTAGGGTGGAATCAAACAAGATGATAGTCCACATCAGCCTAAACCAGGCACCTTCCCAGGTGCCCATCCACAGAGCCGCCAGTGGAGTTCATGAACATTGTGGGCCCACCATATGGGCCAATCAAGACTAATGGGCCCGTGTCCATGTCTCGTCAGTTAGGTTTGCCCACAACCTCGCTGGCATCCAGGTCCACCAATACCACAGAGTTCCACCTAGTGTGTCAGGCCACCGGTCAGTTGAGAGGTGCGCTAGAGATCTATTCTCCACCATGCAGTCTTCCTCCCTACCTCTCAGCTGAGAGGTAGCCATGGGGGAGGGAAATCTCCAGAGTACCTCTCAGCTGAGAGGCAGCCATGGGGGAGGGAGCTCTCCAGCGCACCTCTCAGCTGAGAGGCTGCCATGCGGAGGGAGATTGCTAGCGCACCTCTCAGCTTAGAGGCTGCCATGGGGAGAGAGACAGCTAGCGCCACTGGTGGAAGCTGCCACAAGCACACTGAAATATGGGCAGGGGGCTGCCTGTTCATTAGGCTGGACACACTAAACATGTACGTGAGGGCTGCATGGACCAAACATGGACTCCAGTGGGCTATTGTCTCCTTTGATTTCACCCTTAGTTACAGGGGAGAAGAGGATCCTGAATGACAGGAAGTAGAAGGAGCATCAACAAATAGTCTTCCAAGCTATCACCTTGGAAGATAGAATTAGAATTCAAAAAAATCACGATAGGTTGGAAAATTGGGCTTAAATCCACAAAATAAAATTAAACAAAGATAAATATAAAATTCTGTATTGGGGAAGAAAAAACACACAAGCATAACATGGAGGATATCTGGCTTGGCATCAGAACGTGTGAAAAGGAGCTAGGGATTGTGACTGATCACAAACAACATGAATCAGCAATGTTTAGTGTTGCCCTAGTCACAATCTAAGACTCGAACTAACTACTTGCATTGTGAGCTAGGGAGGGTGTGTTCCCGATTAGCAGGGAACTTCCTTCATCTTTCCTATATATCTATATATCTATATCTATTGATATAGATATATAGATATATTTTTTAAAGGCTATTGCAATTTTAGGCTGCATTAACAGAAACATTATTTCCAAGACAGTGGAAGTAATAATTTCACTCTAATTTTATCTTTGCCTCCTCTCTCTCCTTTATGCCTCAGATCCAGGCTGTTGCTAAATCCTGTCACTTGGCTCTGTATAATATTGCTAAAATCCAGCCCTGCCTTACTGTTTCCACCGCAAAAATCCTAGTCCATGCTCTAGTCATCTCTTGCCTTGACTACTGCAACTTTCCCCTTACTGGTCTCCTCAGCTCTGATCTTGCCCCACTCATCTCCATTCAACACTTCGCTGCCAAAGTCATCCACCTTGCCTGTTGCTTTGACCATGTTCAGCCCCTCCTCTCTGCCCTACACTGGCTCCCTTTATGTGAACACATTCAGCACAAGCTCTTGGTCTTCATCTTCAAGGCTCTTCATGGCTTTGCTCCCCCATATCTCTCTGCTTTTGTATCCCATCACATCCTGCCCAGGAGCTTCGCTCCTCTTCTGATCCCACATTTGCCTGCTTGCAACCCCCTTGCTTGTCTAAATGTGTTTGCCCCTTCTCTCCTGCTGCCCCTCATGCCTCGAACTCCCTCCCTGGATACATTCGCTCTGCTCCCTCCCTCCCAACTCTCAAATCCCTTCTAAAAACCTGCTTCTTCTGTCAGGCCTTCCCTAAGACCTGATTTGGTGTTTCATTTGGTTTTGTAGCTATTTTTTTTAACCAACTAAGTTTAAGGCAGAGTTTATTAAAGCCTTTCAGCACATGCTTTAACCTCACTGAAGTTTAAGAACAGTTTTTCTGAGGATGTATAAAGTTACATTTAAGCACATGCTTCAGTGCTTTTCTGATTCACAGCTTACAACTTATTTACAGTTCTTGGTCCAGCTCAGTAAATATAATAATAAATACGAAAATCTGTTTATTTTTAGCATGAAGACACAAATGGCATTCTTATTTGTCTTTATTTACCTACAAGGTCGCTCTGCAACCTGTTCAGATCAACTACAGAACAGGGGACCCTTAGCACTATTTCCCTCTCCTTGCACTATCCCCTTGGGTGCATCCCGCCAGCATCCCTGAGCACTATCCTCTCGGGTGATTATCTCCCGGTGAGAGGGGGCTGGGGGTTATTTTGGGGATTGAGAGGGGATATGATTGGTATAGGGGTAGGTTGTTTATGCCCCCCAGTGAGAGGGGGGTGGGTTAGGGGTGAGGGGATGTGGGTGATGAGCGGGTTTCTCCCCTGCCACCCTGACAGGGAGCCTGTCAGGAAGTGGGAGCCGGGCTGGTGGTGATCTGCCGGGGGCAGGGGCAGCAGTGGCAATTGGGGTTGTTGTGAGGAGGGGGAATTTTGGCCCAAGTGGGGGGGAGGTGTCATTATGAGCGGAGAGACCGGTGGTTGGTGCGGGTCCCTCGTCCTTCCCCCCTGGGCTCAGGTAACCAGGAGGTTGAGGTCTCAGGTGACTGAGGCCTGTAACTGGTGCTGTTTAATGCGAGGTAGGCAGCCAATAAATTTTCCATCATCCATGATTCCATCTTGTATTGGGTGGCCGACCTCATCTGTGTGACAGAGACCTGGCTGGATGAGTGGTCAGGGCTGATCTTGACTGACCTCATTCCAGCTGGGTACTCTGTCCAGCTCCAGCCCAGGCTGAAGGGTCATGGGGTGTGTGGGGGGAGCGAAGCTATTATTTTTAGGGATGGTTTGGTCGCTCAGAGGTTTTCAGTGCAGACTGAGTACAGGATAGATGGCCTCCATCTTATGTTCAATTTGACCAGAGACACACTGGGGGAGAAGGGGGTCTAGCCAGGGACAGGTTGGGGGTTCTGCTAGTGTACCGTGCACCCCACTGCACAGTAGCATCCCTGATTGCTCTAGTAGGAGCTCTGGGCTCAGACTTGGTCTTGAGGTCCTCAAAACGTATTGTTTTGGGGGACTTCAGTATCAATGCCAAGGTCGGATTGCATGGGGCAGAGCAGGAATTCATGCCCGCCATGGTAACCATGGGTCTACCCCAGGAGGTGGTGGGCCTGTCACATGAGGAAGGGCATACTCTGGACTTAGTGTTCTGCACTGACCTTGAGGCAGAGGGTCCAATGACTGGGGGTGTGAGGTGTCCACCCTTGCCATGGTCAGACCATTACCTCCTGCAAGTCTCCATCCCAGAATGCCTGCCTATCCAAAGGGGTGTGAGACTGATTAGGATGGTCTGTCCCCGGAGACTTATGGAACCAGAGGGATTTCAGAATGCTCTGGGGGAGATACCTGTTGACCTTGACAGTCGCTCCATCAATGACCTCGTGGCCTTTTAGAATGATTGGCTAATGGGGGCCATTGATAGGGTGGGTCCTAGGCATCTGCTTCCAGTGTTTCATCACTGCAGGTCCCTGTGGTTCATGGAGGACCTGGGGCAAATTAAGCATGAGGGGAGGCGGTTGGCGTGACGGTGGCACTGTACTTGCGCTCAGGACAATTGGTTGCGGCACTGAGCATTTTTGAAGAACTATGCCGTGGCTGTGCGGTGTCTGCTCAGTCACATCCAGCAGAGCTGTTTCAGCTGGTGAGTGGGCTGGGCAGTCCAGTCTGTCTCTGCCTGGAACCATATTTATCTAAGGCCAGCTGAGACATGTTTTTAGCATACTTTGCAAATAAAATCGCTCTCATTGAGCATGACTTTGACTCCACCATTTTAGAGGCTGTGGCGGAGCCAGAGGTGAGGAACGTCCTGTCTGGTCAGAATTTGTGGGATGAATTTCAATTGGTGACACCTGCCGAGGCTGCGAGTGTGCTGCGGTCTGTTCAGGTCATGACTTACGAATTAGATCCATGCCCCTTCTGGTTGGCGAAAGCCACCAGGGAGACATTGGGACCGGTGCTGATGGGGATGATCAGCACCTTCTTTTGGGAGTGGAGGGTGCCAGACTTCTTCAAGGAGGCTGTGGTGCAGCCTCTCCTCAAGAAACCATCACTTGACGTTGGTGCCCCAGTGAGCTGTCAGCCTGTCTCTAGCCTTCCCTTTTTAGGAAGGTTATTGAACGGTGGTGGCCTGGATTCTGCGTAGTCTGGCTTTCAACTGGGTTATGGCATGGAGACAGCACTTTTAGCCTTAGTCAACAACCTCCTGGTGCAGCTTGATCGAGGTCATATGACCCTGCTGGTTCTACTAAATCTATCAGCGGCTTTTGATACTGTGAACCATGAGATGTTGATGGCTTGCCTGTGGGACTTGGCCAGGGTGGACGGAACCATTTTACATTGGTTCTGTTCCTACCTCACAGATAGATCTCAGGTACTAGGGGACTGTACATCATCCCCTGGGAGCCTCCTGTGTGGGGTTCTGCAGGGTTCCCTTCTGTCCCCTCTCTTGTTCAATGTGTACATGCAGCTGCTAGGNGTGCTCCGTTCTCTGCACTGGCTGCCTGTTATCTTCCATGCCCAGTTCAAGGTGCTGGTAATGACCTATAAAGCCCTAAATGGCCTGGGCCTGGCTTACCTGTGGGACAGCCTCAGCCCCGTATTGCATTGAGGTCCCTGTGGTCGTCCGGGGCCGCCTGACTAGAAGTCCCCTGGGTTTCTCAGGTGGCAACAATGGAGAGGGCATTCTCAGTGGCTGCTCCTAGGCTGTGGAACTCCCTCGAGGCCCACCTGGCCCCGGACCTCCCCTCTTTCCGAAGATAGTGTAAGACCTGGCTGTTCCTCCAGGTCTTTGGAGAGGGAGACGGGTAGGGTGGGGTGGATTGGGGGGAGGGGAGTTCTGCCCTTTTAGTTTATTTTTAGTATTTAAAGTTTTAATGATATTTTATGTGTATGTTTTTCTTATGTTTTATTTGTGCATGTTGTAAGCCACCCCGAGCTGCTCCATGAGCAGGAGGGGGCTGAGCAGAAGAATGGTAAATAAATAAATAAATAACCTGTGGGACTGCTTCATTCCTTGTGTCCTGGACTGCCCCCTGCGGTCAGCCAGGGGCACCTGCTTGGAGGTCCCCTGGGTTTCCTGGGTTGCAAAGTTTCAGCAGACATTCTCGGTGGTCACGCTGCGGCCATGGAACTCTCTCCCAGTAGAGATTCGTCTCTCTCCGAATCTCTCCTATTTCCGTAGACAATATAAAACCTGACTATTTTGCCAGGCATTTGGTGAGGGGGATTGTTAAGGGATGTTTTTTTATTTATTTTAGGGGTAATCGGGTATTTGCTTTTTCGGGCCTCTACTGTTTTGTGGTTTTAACTAATATTTCATTATATTTTATTTTATATTTTTATATTATGTTTTTTTAATGTATTGTTCACCGCCCTGAGCTGCCTTTGGGCAGGAGGGGGTAGTATAAAAATACTGAAAATAAATAAATAAATAAATAAATAACTTGTAAGCTTGTATTGAAGCTCCAATCTTAATTAGATGTTTCTAATTGTTGTTTTGTCCTGGCCTGTTAAACTTTTTTTTTGTCTTTTTTAGCTTTCCCTCTTCAGTAAGCACATTTGTTAAAAATAAATTCAGAATTCTTTATTGCATAAAATTTAATTACTTGAAAACTCTATAGGACTGTGTTTCTCTAATAACTTTTTTTTTAAAAAAGACCTGATCCTTTCCCCATTCTGTGGAAGTTTGCCCATAGATTTCAATGGGAACATTGAATACTTCATTTAACCCTTCAAGCCCTAGGGGTATACACACCTGTCAGGAGAAGAATGCTACTTGGTTAAAAATTGACATATAAATTCTAAGACCAGGTGTTTCATCTGTTTTACAAAATTTTAAGGAAAACCATTTGAAAACTTTAGTTTCACTGATCCCAGAACTTCAGACTCATTTGTATTCATTAGACATCAAGAAAGTTTTAGAAGTAAGGAAGAACTTTTGAAAACAGCTATTGACAAAGAACAGGTAAGGGAATGCTTGGAAACATTGAACTTACAGAAATCAGCTAGTCTGACTAATATGCAACAGAGGCCATTAAAGGAACTTGCTAATGAGCTTACTGTACTGCTGACAATCATCTCTGAAAAGTCACAGTGAGCTGAAAAATACTAGAAAAAGCATGCATAATAAACTTCAGCCAAAAGTGAAGATTGTTTGCAGCAGTTACTATTCTATGAGTATTAGCCCAGCGGCAGCATAGCTCTTTCCCCTTGCTCCCTCTCTCCTCCCACCAACACTGTCCCCATGCCTAGCACCTCCAGCGGCCTGCTGCTGCCCTCATGACAGGAAATCAGGGAGCTGACTTCCTAGTGGGGCTACAGTGGCACGCCGCAGTGTGTGAGCAAGGGCGGTGCGGCAGAGACCGTGCTGCAGCAGCAGCAGCCCCGCGCAGCTGCCCTTGTGCACAGGAGCTGCCCTGCCTGAAGGTGCTCCCACCAGTGCCTGCCAATCACAGAGGCAGGGACAGCCAGGCCAGACCCACCCCAAGCCCAGGAGCCCCACACAGAAGGCAGGTGCAGGAGTGCAGCAGAACTGCCTGGGGGCCTCTTTACAAGCAGGCAGCTCATGGGAAGGGGGGGGCACCACTCAGGGGGGCAGGACTGGAGGGGGTTGGGACTGTATGAGCCCCTCTCCTCATTGTGTATGATGTGAGTGAGCTCCTTCCCCATCCCCCCATGTGTGTTGTGTGAATTTCTCGCCCCTCCCCCATGTGTACGTGTTGTGAGTGTAAGATCCTCCCCCTGGTATGTTGTGAGTTTGAACCCCTCACCCTCCTGTGTCTGTGAGTTGTGAGAATGAGCCACTTGCCCCTCCCACCCATGTCCATGTGTGTGTTCTGAGTGTGAGCCCCTCGTTCCTACACACACACACACGGCACTTGTGGCAGTGGCCCAGCACAGTGAGTGTGGTGTGTGTGGAGGTGGTGGGGAGTGTGTAACTGGGCCTACGCCTTGGTGGGGTAGGCGTGGCAGCAGAACCGTGGGATTGAGGGGCGGCAGTGGAATCGGAGACTCAGCTGTCTGTGATGCAGTAGAGAAGAGAATAAGGGCACTGTTTTGCTATGTGAGGGGTGGGGCTTGGGGGCAGGGCTNGTGCTCCGTTCTCTGCACTGGCTGCCTGTTATCTTCCATGCCCAGTTCAAGGTGCTGGTAATGACCTATAAAGCCCTAAATGGCCTGGGCCTGGCTTACCTGTGGGACAGCCTCAGCCCCGTATTGCATTGAGGTCCCTGTGGTCGTCCGGGGCCGCCTGACTAGAAGTCCCCTGGGTTTCTCAGGTGGCAACAATGGAGAGGGCATTCTCAGTGGCTGCTCCTAGGCTGTGGAACTCCCTCGAGGCCCACCTGGCCCCGGACCTCCCCTCTTTCCGAAGATAGTGTAAGACCTGGCTGTTCCTCCAGGTCTTTGGAGAGGGAGACGGGTAGGGTGGGGTGGATTGGGGGGAGGGGAGTTCTGCCCTTTTAGTTTATTTTTAGTATTTAAAGTTTTAATGATATTTTATGTGTATGTTTTTCTTATGTTTTATTTGTGCATGTTGTAAGCCACCCCGAGCTGCTCCATGAGCAGGAGGGGGCTGAGCAGAAGAATGGTAAATAAATAAATAAATAACCTGTGGGACTGCTTCATTCCTTGTGTCCTGGACTGCCCCCTGCGGTCAGCCAGGGGCACCTGCTTGGAGGTCCCCTGGGTTTCCTGGGTTGCAAAGTTTCAGCAGACATTCTCGGTGGTCACGCTGCGGCCATGGAACTCTCTCCCAGTAGAGATTCGTCTCTCTCCGAATCTCTCCTATTTCCGTAGACAATATAAAACCTGACTATTTTGCCAGGCATTTGGTGAGGGGGATTGTTAAGGGATGTTTTTTTATTTATTTTAGGGGTAATCGGGTATTTGCTTTTTCGGGCCTCTACTGTTTTGTGGTTTTAACTAATATTTCATTATATTTTATTTTATATTTTTATATTATGTTTTTTTAATGTATTGTTCACCGCCCTGAGCTGCCTTTGGGCAGGAGGGGGTAGTATAAAAATACTGAAAATAAATAAATAAATAAATAAATAACTTGTAAGCTTGTATTGAAGCTCCAATCTTAATTAGATGTTTCTAATTGTTGTTTTGTCCTGGCCTGTTAAACTTTTTTTTTGTCTTTTTTAGCTTTCCCTCTTCAGTAAGCACATTTGTTAAAAATAAATTCAGAATTCTTTATTGCATAAAATTTAATTACTTGAAAACTCTATAGGACTGTGTTTCTCTAATAACTTTTTTTTTAAAAAAGACCTGATCCTTTCCCCATTCTGTGGAAGTTTGCCCATAGATTTCAATGGGAACATTGAATACTTCATTTAACCCTTCAAGCCCTAGGGGTATACACACCGGTCAGGAGAAGAATGCTACTTGGTTAAAAATTGACATATAAATTCTCAGACCAGGTGTTTCATCTGTTTTACAAAATTTTAAGGAAAACCATTTGAAAACTTTAGTTTCACTGATCCCAGAACTTCAGACTCATTTGTATTCATTAGACATCAAGAAAGTTTTAGAAGTAAGGAAGAACTTTTGAAAACAGCTATTGACAAAGAACAGGTAAGGGAATGCTTGGAAACATTGAACTTACAGAAATCAGCTAGTCTGACTAATATGCAACAGAGGCCATTAAAGGAACTTGCTAATGAGCTTACTGTACTGCTGACAATCATCTCTGAAAAGTCACAGTGAGCTGAAAAATACTAGAAAAAGCATGCATAATAAACTTCAGCCAAAAGTGAAGATTGTTTGCAGCAGTTACTATTCTATGAGTATTAGCCCAGCGGCAGCATAGCTCTTTCCCCTTGCTCCCTCTCTCCTCCCACCAACACTGTCCCCATGCCTAGCACCTCCAGCGGCCTGCTGCTGCCCTCATGACAGGAAATCAGGGAGCTGACTTCCTAGTGGGGCTACAGTGGCACGCCGCAGTGTGTGAGCAAGGGCGGTGCGGCAGAGACCGTGCTGCAGCAGCAGCAGCCCCGCGCAGCTGCCCTTGTGCACAGGAGCTGCCCTGCCTGAAGGTGCTCCCACCAGTGCCTGCCAATCACAGAGGCAGGGACAGCCAGGCCAGACCCACCCCAAGCCCAGGAGCCCCACACAGAAGGCAGGTGCAGGAGTGGAGCAGAACTGCCTGGGGGCCTCTTTACAAGCAGGCAGCTCATGGGAAGGGGGGGGCACCACTCAGGGGGGCAGGACTGGAGGGGGTTGGGACTGTATGAGCCCCTCTCCTCATTGTGTATGATGTGAGTGAGCTCCTTCCCCATCCCCCCATGTGTGTTGTGTGAATTTCTCGCCCCTCCCCCATGTGTACGTGTTGTGAGTGTAAGATCCTCCCCCTGGTATGTTGTGAGTTTGAACCCCTCACCCTCCTGTGTCTGTGAGTTGTGAGAATGAGCCACTTGCCCCTCCCACCCATGTCCATGTGTGTGTTCTGAGTGTGAGCCCCTCGTTCCTACACACACACACACGGCACTTGTGGCAGTGGCCCAGCACAGTGAGTGTGGTGTGTGTGGAGGTGGTGGGGAGTGTGTAACTGGGCCTACGCCTTGGTGGGGTAGGCGTGGCAGCAGAACCGTGGGATTGAGGGGCGGCAGTGGAATCGGAGACTCAGCTGTCTGTGATGCAGTAGAGAAGAGAATAAGGGCACTGTTTTGCTATGTGAGGGGTGGGGCTTGGGGGCAGGGCTGGGGCTTGGAGGCAGAAGCCTGAGAAGTGCCATAGAGAATAAAATTCTTAAGACCAGACCTGGCTCTTGCTCCACTTTAACCTGTTCTGGGCTGGCTAGTCCCATGCCCTAATGCAGCTGCTTAGCAATTAGACACTATCCTGCCTTCCTGGCAGTGCCTTCAGCTCTGCAAGCGCAACCCTAGTGCTGGCACTAGCTGCCTTAAAGGGCCAATAGCCCACCAGGACTCTGTCCTGCCACGGGGGGTGGGGGTGGGGAATTGGGAGGTAGTTTTGGGTGGTTTGGTGGGGATTTGTGGGATGGTTGGAGGCTTAACGGTATTTTTGGATGAGTTTTAATATGTTTATTGTTTGTGAATAACTTTGTGTTAATTGTAAATTTGATCACCTCACTCTTTACTCCCTTTTTCAGATCATTAATGAGTATATTAAACAACACCAGTCCCAGTACAGGTTCCTGGGGCACTACACTATTTACTTTTCTCCATTGCAAAAACTGAGCATTTAGTCCTACCCTTTGTTTCCTATCCTTTTACCAGTTAATGATCCATGATAGGACACTGTCTCCTATCCCAGGACTATTTAGTTGCCTCAAGAGTCTCTCATGAGAGACCTTATCAAATGATTCCTGAAAATCCAGATACACTATATTGATAGGCTCACCATTATCCATATTCTTATTTACACCCTCAAAAAATTGCAATAGATTAGTGAGGCATGACATCCCTTTGCTAAATTCATGTTGACTCTTCCCCATTATGTCATGTTTATCAATATGCCCAGTAATTCTGTTCTTAACAACTGTTTCCATCAGTTTGTCTAGCACTGACAACAGACTCACTGATCTGTAGTTTCCAGGATTGCCTCTGGAGCCCTTTTTAAATATTGGCATTACATTCACTACCCTCCAATCCTCAGTTACAGTGGCAGATTTTAGTGATACATCGCAAATTGCCAATAGGTCTGCAATTTCATATTTGAGTTCCTTTAGAACTCAAGGGTGAATCTGGTGCTGATGATTTGTTACCATTTGCTCTAGAACCTCTTCCATAGTCATGTTGATTTGTGACAGTTTTTCTGATTCATCAGCTACAAAGAATAGTTCCAGTATGGGTATCGCCCCAACATCCTCTGCATTGAGGACCAAAGCAAATAATTAAAAAAGAAGGAAACTTTCTTTCAGGCATTAAAGGAGGCCTAGCTACATCACAAACCAATGGGATCCATTCCTGTCCAGCCACCACTCAAACAGATTGCAGGGCACATGGAATAATAGTACAGGCTGCAGTCTACCTGCTTCCCATCCCCACCATTTCTGTGAAGATAGCTGTCAAATAGTGGAGAAAACCAGAGAAGGCTCCTGCTAGGGAAGAGAAAGTATGATGGTTGAGGGTATATGAGCAGGCAGGCTGTTGCGTGCATAGTTATATTGTGTGCTACAATTTTGCTATGGAAAGGTATTGGGCCAGGGGAGGATATGAAACTGATGGGTCACAGGAAAAGAATATGGGGCTGATGGACTATCTTGAGGGGGAAAGAATATGCTACGTGTATATTTTGGGGGCAGTGTGAGAGGAACAGCATTTTACTCAAAGGATACCCTATGTATTATTTAAGACAGAACATTTCTGAGAGAAGATATCAAACTGTTCGCATGTATCACACCATTTCCCTAGCTAACACATAACATATGTTAACTGTGTGCTCTTGGCTGAGTGAAGGTGACTCAGGGAGAAGACTGGATAGTGATATTTTATTCTATTAGTACCACACTTTAGGAATATATTTAGAAAGCCAGCAAGAGCCACTTAGGGTGATTTCAGACGTTACGAGATCATGCTCAACCACAGTGAACCANTGCTATACAAATGCTTATAATAATAATATAATAATAATTTATCATGTTTATTGCTGTTTTATTATTATTGTGTTGTTTATATAACTTTGTTAGCCACCCCGAGTCACCATTGGTGAGAGGGGGTGGAATAAAAATACAATAAATAGATAAATAAATGAATATTGGGGGTTCTTCCCCTTACAGGCCAGTTGGCAGCCCATAGTAGGGTATACCCTGTGCCAGCAACAGGGAGAGAACAATGGTTGGCTTCAGCAGTCGGCTAAATTTGCAAGGGGAGATGAAGCAGCTGCCTCCCCTTTCAGAGGTCGAATGTTATTCTGGGACCATCCCCTGACCCCGATAGGGGTCAAGGAGAGTGGAATAGGGGGAGGCAGTCTCATTGAGCTGCACACGGCCTGAACTTGGACCTTTCCCCATCCCCTTTAGAATATTTTGTTTGGTTCTCTGTTTCCTATAGAACAAAGAGCTGCCCACATGGCAAGGAACTACTTTTAAGTCCTTGCCCATCCCCACCCCCCCAGGTGTGTCTCACAGCTTCATTGGCTGCATGCCAGTGGCGTGATAGTCACCCCATTGGGTGCCCACTCACCTGCAACACTTGAGGGCAAGGGAGGGGTGGTCCAAGTCCTGGTCCAACCCCCGCAAATCAAGCTCCCCACTGATGGGTCAGGGGCATTCTTCTTCCCAAAGCCCAGGCACTCAAAAGTGAAGAAATGTCAGAATTAAGGTTGTTCCAGGAACATTACCTTTTCCCTTTTGTGTATATGCATAAAGATATAGACTTTAATTTTATTATCACATCTGTTCACTGAATCGGAGTCATTGGGGGATCTGAAGAGAAAGCAGTGTGCAACCGTATAATTAAAGACTGTATTACAATGAAATGACCTCAGTGACATTGATGCCCTTGCCAGCTATTGGCCAGTTTCTAACCTTCCCTTTTTAGAGAAGGTTATTGAAGAGGCAGTGGCCCAGCATTTCCAGGGGCATCTGGACTGCACTGGTTTCCTCGATCCCTTGCAGTCCGGCTTCATTCCAGGTTATGGCACTGAGACTACACTTGTGCCCTTGGTTGACAATCTGCGCTGGGAGCTGGACTGAAGTTGGTCCACTCTTTTGATTTTGTTAGATCTTTCAGCGGCTTTTGACA
>QEPC01008797.1:438790-452551 GCA_003113815.1 Sphenodon punctatus
GCAAAGAGGGGGTCAGGTGATTAAGCACGTTGATATCCGGTACGATAGGGACGAACTCTTTAGAGGTGATGGAGTTCACCTATCAGACGAGGGATGTGAATTGTACCTTGGGGTCCTGAAGCAACAATTGAGGAGGTTAATCGGGGTTCTTGGTGTGGTGGCAAACCAGCCAAGCGAAGCTGGCGGTTTTGGTGGCAAGGGGCAGAGGTAAGCCCAAGGTTTGAAGTTATAAGTTAGAATAGCATGGGTAGCAGCATCTCCTTCAGAGATGGAAAGGTCCATGGCATAGTCGCAACAGTGCGACCCACTGTATGACCAACCCGAAGGGAGAGACAGACGGCCGCACCTGCTGTGAGGAGCATCTGCCAAGCAGCGGGTAACAGTGTTCTCAACCTTTGCTGAAATTAACCCCAGTTGGGGCAGGCATGAACAACCCACCCGGCCTGGGGAAACCCGGGGGACGAGGCAGGGCGTAAGTTAATAGGAAAGAAGGAACAGGAGGTTACCCTCTCAATTAATGGGAAAGAGGTACGCACAGAGTGCGAGGACTGAGAGGAGAGGGGACCTCCTAAAAGGGGGTGGTTAATTAGCAGTTAGTAGTGGTTTGTTAGAGATAAGGACCCCAGTTCACGAAGGGGGGGGAGGCGGGAGGTGTGCCCCCATCCCCCCCTTCTGTGTGTAATATTAAATAAAGAGTGCGGCTGTTTTGATCCCATTCGCCGTGTCCTCGTCTTCATTTGGGGGTGCGCCGACAAACAGGACATATGTGAGGCTAGGGTTGCCACTCCACTGGGTTTGACATGGGAACTGCAGGTTGGGTGGACACTTCTGTTTCTCTGGATTATATGGGGTGCTGGGAAAGGGGATGGGGGCTTGTCATAAACTGGGCGGGGCAAAGATGTGACCCTGCTCCCTGTTGTGTCGTGATGTCAAGAACTCATGATGCTTCAAAGGGGAGCCTGGCTGATTTGGAAAGGAGTGGAAGAGTCTCTTTGCACTCCCTTCTTCAGAGCATTGTGAGGCCATGAAGCTTCCTACAAACATGACTACACTGGAAAGAGGCAGAAGGAAAGAGAGCCTTTGCCTTGTACCGTTTGGGGATGGTTCCATCTCTCTCCGAATCAAAGCATTGAGAATGGTGTCAACCTTATCTGTGGCTTCAGGAAGATGACAATGGTTTCACTGTCATTTCACAGACTGAAACGTTTACCTTCATAACCACATGGGATAAAAACATAATGGCTTCCTTAAAATAAACATTCAGAAGCTGAAACATAATTCTGTGGCATAGGGTGGATTCACAGCATATGCCAGGGCTGTAGAATACATGGGCCTCGGGACTATCAGAACTGAATCTGTTTGTGGGCAAGCTCCAAGAAAAAGAATAGTATAAAGGATTATTCTGTGGTGACAATAATGCAGAACTGTAGTCTGAAATTTAATGTGGCCAATGCTTACAGCATTTTATCTTAGTTATTTTCCCAGAAAGCTTAGTTTTTGCTTTGTAAATCATAATGGCTCAGTTGGCATGGTGTTACAACTATTTGATATGAAGAGAGGATTCCCTCTTGTGTCCTGATTCCAACTCTGATAGCACACACTAGGAGCAATGAGGAAAATAGATTGCCATAATTCAGCCAAGGTTTTAACAAATCATACAATTGGATTTGGATTCAGGTCCCTAAGCCTTTTCAAGAAGCCACAGACAGAATGTTCTTTCCATTTCCAGTACATTAATTTGAGCTCTCTACATTGCACTGCACTGCACTACATTACAGGATTATATACAGGGACCTGTGTTCACTGCGCCAAAAAAATCTTATATTCTGCAACCAGAATATAAGTGAAGCCAAATTTAACAAATTCACTGCAAACATTTAAATTTGCATAACTAGCTTGATTTGCATAACTATGTAAGTTTAAACATGCAGGTTTGCTTCCCAGCATGCTTTTCCAACAGGTTTGACATAGACTCACAACTTTGTTAGTCAAACAGTACACAGAATCACAACTTAATGTTAATCAAATTAACATTAATGTTAATTTAAATTAACAGCAAATTAACTTTATGTTAAACATCACACAAGAACAATCATTCCCCAGCCCCCAGATCCAGGACTTCCAAACCCCACATATTCAGGACCCTCAGCCTCCCAGATCCAGGACCTTCAACCTCCCCATATCCAGAACTCCCTACCCCCCAGCCCCATACCCAGCCCCCAGATCCAGAACTTCACAGCTTCCCAGATTTAGGACCTGCAGCTCCCCCAGGCTCCTCCCCAGCCCCTCAGATTTAGGACCCACAGTCTCTCCATGCTGTGGGGAAGCAGATTACAAGCCTGACCTGGGAGCAGGCCCAGCTGGGTCCTGCTAATTTCAAATACCTATGGCCACTTCCGTCCAGCATCTTTGCATGCTGTGGGGGGAGAAGCAGCTTACAAGACCCAGCTGGAACTGCAGCACAGCTGGGCTTCTCCATTGCTGTTGGTGGTGTATGCTGCCAGCTCGCCACTTCTACAGCAGTTCCCTGGCTGTTCCCAGCTAGTGCCATGTGACTGCAAAAACAGTCAGTGACCATGAGGAATGGCTAAAACTGCGAGGGACGGCCCCAATTTGCACCTTTGCAGTAAACCCAGGTCCTTGATTATAAAAGAAACCCAGCCCTATTTGGGAGTTCAATTTTGACCTAATATATACTGATGCAAATCAGTGTAATTAATTATAGTTAAATCAATGGAATTACACCAGTGTTAAAGCAGACAAAAAAAACTTTTTAAATCTCTCTGGTTCTCTAACTGTAGAACTGCCAAGAGGCTGTTTATTGAGAGGGGGTTTGAATACTTACAACAGACACTGAAAAGGAAAGACAGTGAATTGGCTTTAAAATGCACTTTCACTGTGTATGTGTAGGATATTTTAGCATCTTCACCCCTCCTGTTTAAAAATAATAACGTGCACCAGATGTGTTATCTCTGATATTATTTTATTCTTTCATTTTTCCTTTCTCTCACTTCTCATGCATAGTCTTTCTAGCCATGCAGTTTCTCTGGACATATGCCCTACATACATATGTAGTGTATAGCGGGGAAAATAAATTTAATTAGAACCAGAAAGCCATTAAGGCTATAGCTTCAGTTTAAAGCACATATATTTAAAGGATATAAAAGGATTAATTGAAATACATTTCCTAATATTCTTGAGAAATGGGATATATATGGCAAAGTACATGCTTTTTTGGAATACATTATGAAAGACAAAGGTGGGCTAGAGGTTGGGTCTGTAGGTAATGAGTGATCTTCAAAGGTTTGCATGCTTAAGATAAGCATGCAAAAGTCTGGATGTTTATCTGGAGATAATCCACACTTCTTTGGTCTAGGAATCTCATGAGAACAGGCTTATTCCTCCTATAAAGTAAGACAAGCCTTTCTTTCAGCTTGCAACAAAGTTTGCTTTGCTATACACAAGCCAAGAGATAATTTCTATTTTTATTAACAGTAGTATTTATGGAAGTATTCCAGATTATATTAAAGTAACATTGAGCAGAACCTAGACGTTTAAAAACTACTTTCCAAAGCTTTTTTAAAACTAGTGACCAAGCCAATCTGGAATCACTGGTTTGATTTTTCTTCTTTGGAAATGCCTTAACTGGATTCAGAAGTGTCTCTTTTCCAGAATTGTATAAAGTATTTCTTTCTGTGTGTTATCAGGCATTACATTTTGGGTCAGTGCCCCATGGCTTGATGTTATGTCTGTATGCGTAGACATGCGTCATGCAACTTGGCTACTACACACTTGTTCCTTGGTTTTCACCAATGGTGGAAAACCAGAAGCACCTGATTGTGCATAGCTGCTGTTATGTCTGTTAACCATGGCTACATGCAGTGGCAGCAGCTTGGGAGGTGCCAGCATTGCGGATAGAGGCTGTCCCACCCATTGAACCCTCCAGCCGCCCAACCCATCTCCTGCTCTGTGAGGGCACCACCTCCATTCACCTGCAAAAACAGATGATGATCCCTTTCCCCTGAGTGTACTGCCTCTAGGAGCTCTGGTTTGGAGAATGGGAAGGTCTTGGGGAGGGGCTCCTGGAAGGGCTCGAGGGAGGCTCTCTGGAAACAGGTCCAGCAGAATTTATGACTCTTACAGGCCTGGAATAGCAGGGAAGGCTGGGTTTAGTAAAGCAACTAGAGCAGAGCATTTTCTCCAAGTGTAGGAAGGCCTGGAGTGGGTGAGAGGACTATCAGGTAGCCACTGCAGCACAACAGCAAACATGTGCATTGATCTGGCTATGTGTGACATTCATCACGAGTAGATTCAACACATTGATTGCATTTATTGTAATTTCTGATAGCACCTTCTCTCTTTACTTCATTGGCAAACTTGTGTCTCTTCTAAATCATCCCCTACCTGATGATTGAAATATTAAGATTAAAATATGTCTAACAGTTATGAGACTGTCATTTTATTCAGTATATTTCAGAAGTAGACTGTTATGCTGGAAAGGTATCATTTTCAAGTGGCTAACTTTAAATTTTGCATGAAGATCATGAGGTCCAAACACACAAAATAAAACGAATGGAAAAAATATCCAAACTAGAGCTCAAAGAGGGTACCTAAAAATTGAGTAACCATTTGAATTTTCAGTACCTGATTCGATGCAGTAACAATGAGGTACCATGCGGTACTCAGTTATGATCTGGATGGATACCCAATGTCCCAAAATGTTGACTTCCAGTTCCAGAGTGTCAACTTGATTTTTCAACATTTTTGTTGATATACCAACTCCCAACATGGATTTACATTGTTTCCATCAAGTTCTGACCATTTTTTGGCAACTTCCAGTCCTGGAAAACTACATCCATTTCCAATTTTAAAAACTTTTTTCAATTTTTCTTTTAAAAAACTTTTAAAAATGAACTTTCCCATTCCAAAAAGTCAACTTCCAGTGCCGGGAAACTATTTTTGGTCAATTTTTAAAATTATTTTCATGCCAATTTTTCAGTTTTCCAATTTGCTATACCAATTGGTATACTAATATACCAATTGGGAATCAATAAATAAAAAAATCAGTAACAGAAGTCCCCGGTGTTTTGGGTATTTAGGTATCCAGTCAGTACCCAGGTAACCCATTGGGCAACTGATGCAATGCTCGAAAATATGGGTATTAAATTTAGTACCCTTTTCAGCTCTAGTCCAAACCTTTCTTGACTGAAACCAATGATTTCTACTGAACTCTAATATCTAGATGCAGGACAAAACCGAAGTCTCATATAATTCTCTCTCTCTTTTTTTTTTTTGTAGGGAGAATTGAGAGCTAAATCTCAGTCTCTAAGTTTTTAACTTTGGACTGTATCCAGAGCCCAGAATGACACTGTTTTCAGCTTTCTGTTAAAATGCAGGTCAAATCTTGTAAGGTCAGATATTTTAATAGGATAGTAGCTGAAAATGTATTATTATACTGAATACATACAATCTCATGATATTTTCACTAGTCAACACAATTGAAACCTTATGAGCTTTCTAACATGTAACAAAACCCCTCATTCCTGGTGATATTCTGATGCTGCTGAATTTAACTTTTAAACTTAGCCACTGAATTGAAACTGTAGAATGAACTCAGTTCATTTATGGATTTCTACAATGCCCTCTTTAGCCATCTCTAATGTTAGCACTCACTGACTACTCTGATGGGACCAGAGAGACACAAATAGTGAACCAAGATTGATTAGGCAAAGAAATCCAGTATTGGCAGGAAAGAAGACAGAGAAGCATGTTGTGTCTGAGGAATAGCAGCAAGTGTCATTCCTAAAAACATAATTTTGACAAAAACATATTTTTGAGAGAAGCTTCTAGAATAAATCTTCAAGATGTGCTGGCAAAGGAAGCCCTGCTGAAGTGAATGATACTTACACAGACAGTGTGCTTTAAGGGCACTGTGCAAAGTCGTCCTCCGGAAACGTTTCCTGTGCAGTACACAATACAACAATTTATCTGAATACTGTACTTACATTCATACCTCCTTTTTGTTTGTGGGAGAAGATAGAAATATAATACAATTGTTGTTATAGACTCTGTTTACTTCTAAATTATGTAGAGTGCTTTGATACCAAAATGTCAAAACATAATTCCTGATGTTTTATATTCCAGTCATACAGTGACAAATGTGTGGGTAGAAGTGTGCACCTTGGCAGTTCCCAGTGCAGGAAGAGGACACAGAGTGTAAGCTTTTCCTTCAGCCAACAGTATAGGGTAGGGGTGTGCATGTCATTTTCATTACATCAATAGCGAAAATGAAAATTGTCATTTTCGTTTTCGTTATTGCAATAACGGAAAAAAATTAAATAAATAATGAAATCAATAACGATAACAAAAGTTGTTATTGATTTTGTTATTGCCTGGCAGGTGTTCTTTGGAGGGAAATGTGGAGAGGGGAGGAGGAAGCAGACATCTCAGAACCAGAAAAGTGTTGAACTCTTGAACTGGGAGGGGAAGGACCTGATGGATGTATCTCTGGCCAATGATCAGTCCAAGCAGATTCCAGCAGTCGAATGGCACCCGGTGATTCCTCAATGCCTCTGCCTTCCAGAACCAATCAGGAGGGCTCTTGCCGAGGTCACTGCAACTCTTAATATTGTAGGGCTGGGCTGTTTCTCTCTGTGTTAGCTCTCTTGCTTGTTAGGGTGCGTTTGCAGAAGCTGATGGTGCTTGCAGTAGAAATCATTCCATATATATATATATATATATATATATATATATACATATATATATATATATATATATATATATCCCTTATTCCCTTTCCTACCACCCAATCCTTATTCCTTAGGTACACACACACACACACACACACACACACAAACAAACACACAAATAGAGACAGAAAGAATAGAGAGAGATTAGAGATAGTAGATATACCTCTTGAGTTTTCCTTTTCCCTTCCCCTGTCTGTCTCCCCCATCCATATATTATTTATTTAGTTATTTATATTTATCAGCCACCCCCTCATGCCCATGGCATCTCGGGGCGGCGTACAACATAAAAGCAATAAATAAGACAACAATAAAACACAACAAATAAAAACATTTTAAAACCCATCTAAAACCCCCCACTAAATACTATACTTCAAATCCCACTAGACAGTACAAAGAAACTACCAGCTTAGCTTGCTAAATCAGTGGAGTGTATGTGCTGTTGAAGGTAAGTGGCAATGGAGAAGAAAACTTATAGCCTACAAAAGTGAAGCAAAGCATCTCTGGAGAGACATACTGACCAATTACTCTCAGATACAATTACCCTCCGCGCTTGGTGTGGCGGGGGTTTGGTGGCACACACCCCCTCAGTGGGAAGAGGCAAGTACGGGTGAACGGCCGCATCCTCGTGGTGTCAGCGCTAAGGGAGGGCCTGAGCAGTTGCCCGGCAAAGGAGAAGGAACCTGTGACTCCCACGAGAGCTGGGACTCCTTGGCACCATGGGGCCTTTGTGTGCGCATGCAGCGGATGGCAATCCAGGCTGCAGGCAGCAAGGTTTTTCACCTCCCCACCCTCCCAGCGTGCTCATCCCTTCGCCCACACCCACACCTGGGTTGGAATTACCTGAGCAGGCTGGGGCGAGTCTGCCCCCCCCAGATATCCACAGGGGGCTTTTGGATAGCCCTGATGGATAGTCTGGATTCAGCCCAGAGGCGGCAACAAGGATGGTGAACCGTGGCTGATATCTAAGATCCCCTTATGTGCAGGAGATGACAGAAGGTGAGCAGTGTGGGGATTGCGCGTGTGAGTGGGAGCATGACCAAGGTGGGGTGGGGCCAGCAAGGTGGCATGCACCAGAGACCCCCGCTAGGAAGTGTTCACACTGGAGCTGGCCGCAAGGGTGCCAGTCCCCTTGCAGGGGGAGGAGCGAGGTTCCAATGAACCGGCACCCTCCTTATCTGACCAACAGAACCAGGCAGCGTCCAGCCTACAGGCATTGCGCTGCGGCTCAGGTATGGGGTGCAGAGCCTAGCTGCATGAGCAGTGGTGCATGGTGCTGTGAGCGGTGGGAAGAACAGCATTCCCTGGCAGGTGGACACACTAACATGTCCGCCCCATTAGGTGAACACCTGCTTCAGGCAACAAGGGAGAAAATTTGGAGTGGCGAGTATATATACATATTCGCTCTCCTTTTTAGCGACCCCATTCCTGACCCAAATGACTGGGAGGAAAGGAAGGACAGGGAGAAGTTTAAAAGGTCAAAAGTCGAATGCAATTGGACTAATTGGACGACTGCCTTTACAATCTACATGGTGGTGACCCTTCACAGGTTCCTGGAGCTGGGGGTGGAATTGGTCAAATATTCAGATATAGTACGCCGGGCTTTTGACACAGGAGGCCCTGGGGCTTGGCTGCATTACGACAAGGCTTTCCATCCTAGGGTGGCCAACAATCCTAATCTTAGGTAGGACATGCATGTCCATGACCTCTGGTTGGAGTGCATTAGCAGCTCCAGCTATGCCCCACAATCGGACAGCGGGCATGTTCTCGCATGAGCAGGGTACGCCCAGCAGGGTGACAGGGCACAAGCATGGAGACCTAAGCAAGCCCCAGTTGGGCCTACATGCTGGGACTATAACAACGGGGGCAAATGTTTTTGTTCCCCATGTAGGTTCAAGCATGCATGCGCACAGTGTGCAAGCCCCCATGCTGCATCAGGATGCAGCAAGTTTAGGCAGTACGGGGTCAGGAACAGGGGACAAAGTGGCACCAAGCAGACCCCCTTGGGCCAGCCAGGCACCCCCAGGCTCTGGGGAAGGGCCCCTACCCCAATGCGTTATGAGGCCTTGTGGGCGGCAACGCATGATTACCCCGACTTGACCACCACTAATTATGTAGTGGAGGAATTCTGGCTGGGTTTCAGGATCCCAACATTAGGCCCCTGCTAAGCTAGGAACCTGGAAGCTAGGAACCTGAAATCAGTGTTAGGGAACGAACAGTTAGTCCAGCAGAAAATGAATAAGGAGGTTAAAGAAGGTAGGATACAAGACCCCTTCGATACTCTGCCCATGTCCATGTTGAGGCTATCCCCCCCTGGGCATAGTCCCCAAGAAGGCCCCAGGAGAATTTCACCTGATTCACCACCTGTCCCACCCATGGGGAGAGTCGGTGAATTACGCTATACCACAAGAACTATGCTCGGTCAGGTATGCATCATTCGACTCAGCAGTTGAAATGGTGTGGACCTGAGGGAAGGGTAGCCTCCTGGTGAAGTGAGATATCAAATCTGCTTTCTGACTCCTCCCGGTCCACCCTGATGACTTTGATTTCGTTGGACTGAAGTTCCAGGGCAAGTTCTACTTTGACAAGGCTATGCCCATGGGGTGCTCCATCTCATGCTCTGCCTTTGAAAAGTTTATCTTGGTATTCGAGTGGATTGCACACTGATTTGCAGGGCGGAGTCAGATCACTCATTATCTGGACAATTTCCTCTTTGCGGGAGGGGAAGGGACCGCGGAATGCGTGCAAACAATGCGCGCATTCCAGGAAGTTGCCGGGGAGTTAGGTGTGCCTTTAGCACCCGAAAAAAACAAAGGCCCAATGATCAGACTGACATATTTGGGCATAGAACTGGGCATGGTGCGTTCCCTCTCAAGATTGCCTTACAATCAGCTCCAGGCCCTCAGGTGCACAATAGCAGCCGTTTGAGCATCACCCAAAGTAACTGTCAGGCAGCTGCAGTCTCTCACGGGCAGCCTGAACTTCACATGCCAAATCATAGCCACGGGGAGGGCATTTATGTCCCGCCTGTATGCCAACATCGATAGCAACCGTCCACTGCATCACCACATCATGGTGACGAATGAAATGCAGGAGGATTTAGCTACATGGGAGGCCTTTCTACAAGGCTACAACGAGGTCAGTTTCTGGTAGCAGCAGCAGCTTCTTCTCGAAGCCAAGCTGCAGATCCACTCCGATGTAGCAGGCGGGCATGGATTTGGTGTTTACTTCAGGGGAAGGTGGTGCACGGCCCCATGGCTGGCCAATTGGGAGGAGGCTGGAATAACCAGGGATTTGACATTCCTGGAATTCTTCCCCATAGTAGTTACCGTGAACTTGTGGGAAGTGGAATTTGCCAACAGAAGAGTCTTGTTCTGGTGCGATAACATGGCAGCTGTACATGTTATCAACAAACTGTCATCTAAATCCGAAAGGGTCATGTGGCTGGGCCGGGTTTTTGTGCTTAGGTGTTTTAGATTGAACATTCTGTTCACGGCAAAACATGTGCCCGGCATTAACAACGGCATAGCCGATGCCCGTTCTCAGTTCCAGACAACAATTTCACCTGCTTGCCCCAGAAGCCAGGGATGTCCCTGACCCATTCCCAAGGGACATGTGGAGTCTGGATATTAGAACTATATCAGACAGTCCAGGGTTTCATTGCGTCCAGAACCAGACAGGCATATGACACGGCCTTCAGCGAGTTCAAAGATTTCAGGTTTCAAAACAGTTGGTCTCTAGGTTTCCCCATTCCCAAAAGCCATGTTTTACAGTTTGAAATATTCCTACATAGAAAAGTCTTGGCACCAGAGACAATTGCAGGAAAAATATTGGCCATTACATTTGCAAACCAGTTGGCAGGCCACCCCTCCTCGGACAATGGCTTCTTTATGAGCCGTTTTCAGGAAAGCTGGTCCAGGGACATGCCCCCACTACAGGACATGAGAGCCCCTATCACCCCCCAGCTGTTGACCCAATTAATAGAGTCATTGCCCAGAGTCTGTTACTCTGGCGGTGAGATAAGGCTCTTTGCAATGGTTTTCTGGGTGGCCCTATTCAGGGCTTTCCGGATAAGCGAACTGGTTCCTGACTCCAGAACCAACAGGTCTGGTAGGGCCCTTCAGCTCCATAATGTGGGGTGGCAGGGTGGCATTCTCACGCTGCACCTCTGCAGGTCCAAGACCGCCCAGAGAGGAAGGGGGTGGATGATTAGGCCTTGTGGGTGGCAAGACCCCTTGGTCAATACCCAGATTTGCCCCATGCAAGCCATGAAGGAATACCTAGGAACACGCCCACAAGGTGCGGGCGCCTTATTTGTGCATGAGGACCTGACGCGCTATTAGTTTGGGGTGGTGCTCAGCATGTGTGTTCGGGAGATAAGACTTGACCCATGCCACTACAGCGTGCACTCGTTTAGGATCAGGGCCGCATCGGTGGCGACAAGTATGGGGTTGCCCAGTCATCAGATTCAGAAAATAGGTAGATGGCGATCGGGTGCATTCTGCACATATATTAGGAATACTGAGGCATGGATGGCTGGGCACTGTACCGCTGATCAAGCTGAAAGGCAGGCGAGTGAAACACGACCATAATCTTGATTTTTTTCTTGCAGACATGCCAGCACTGAGGGAAAGAATGGTAGTCTGGATCATCAGCCAAAGCATCATACACTGGGCAGCAAATATTGCCGCACACAGCGGGTGGGGTACCCAGCTGGGCCTTAGCGACCAGGCAGTGATAATATGGTTAGGCAGATGCAGGATGCTGTGGGAGCAACTGCTCCCAACACTGACCGCAGCAAGGGGTGAACATCCTGTCCCGGTGGTCATGGTGATACATTTGGGGGGAAATAACCTGCCTAAGGCTATGGGGCTGTGGTTGATGAAGAGGGCTAAAGCAGACCTACAATTGGTACAAGACCGCTTCCCTGGGTGCAAAATGGTCTGGTACAAAATGTTGTAGAGACAGGCCTGGGCCAATGCTAGTCGTCCAGGGAGAGTAGATCAGGCTAGGAAGCGAGCCAACAGCTATATCGGGAATTGGCTGAAGGCAAAGGGGGAGAATGTCATTGTGGAAGATGAGATTAGGCATGACAAAAACAAGCTGTTCAGGGGTGATGGCGCCCATCTGTCCGATGTGGGTTGCAATTTATTTCTTGGGGTCCTGAAACACGGGTTAGCCAAGATCATGAGCGAGGTCTGACAAATGGTGGCGAACCAGCCAAGCAAAGCTGGTGGTTCTAGTGGCTGAGTTAGGGGTAATTGTTAAAAGAGTTTAAAATATAGCATAGGGTAATTGGAAACATCTCCTTAAAAGATGGGCAAGGTCATGCATAGCCACACAGTGCAGCCCACTGTATGACCAGCCCAAGGATGAGAGGCGAACGGCTGAACCCGTTGGGTGGACAATGTGCCAAACAATGGGTAAGGGTGTCCTCATCCTTGTTTTGACCCCCATATGGGCGTAGGTACGAATAACCCATTCTGGCCCAGGGAAACCCGGCAATTGCGACAGGGTGTAAGTTAGTGTTGGGAACTTAAGTCACAGGAGGATTCCACTTGGGCTTAACTCGAGAACGGCCTGAGCCATTAAACAGGTGATATGGGCAATTGCCTGTTGGGGGGATGGAACCTCCTGTTGTTGGGAAAACATTTAGCCAAAGGTAGGACCCCAGTTCGAAAGGCGGGAAGAGGGAGGGCTACCCCCTTCCCCTTTTTGGTATTATAAATAATCAATAAAGAGTGCGGCCATTCTTTCCCACAAGCTGTGTCCTTGTCTTCTTCCTGGGGTGCGTCAACAACCTCTTTTTTGTTGTGGAAAAAAAAGTTTTAGAAAAATAAATGCAAAGATGCTAGCCTTTAAAAGCTGTCCAAACAGTGTGATATCAAGCACTCAAATAGCAAAGTTCTTCTGGCAATGATTGCTCAAGCATCACTACTTAAATCACAATCAACATCAACAGGGCGGATCATTTAGGTTATGATTCAACAAACTATTAAAATATGTCTTAAACTTTAAAAAATGACTATTCTCAATAACATCAATGGGATTGCTCATATTTTTATACGTTTGCTGGTATTTAAGAATTTTGCTGAACAAGAACCAAAGAGAATCAAATCATCTCCTTTGGAAGATAATTTTTGAGATAGGCAAAGGTTGTGTTTTGGGGCTCAAGTGGTGGATTAGTACCTGTGTGATTCCCAAATTGTAGATCAGGGCACCTAGTGGAGTGTCACACCATGTGCAAATGGGGCTACAATCCTGACTTATATTTGATATACTTCGTATGTCTTGGTTGCTGTCTGGGATCATGTGATTATATTGAAGTCTCAAACTGGGGTCATGCAGGCAATAATTTGAGAACCACTGCTGCACATGGTACTCTGAGTAATTCAGGTTATTCCTTCCAAAGTGGATCAATTTGCAACTAGCTACGCTTATAATGAGTTTCATTTGCTGTCAGGCTGTCTATTCATTTAAGTTTTTGACAAATGTTGGTATATCAAAACTATGCAAAATAATGTTGTGGAAATACGATTATATGGCATATTGCACACGTAATATCTCTATCTTTTCTACAAGTATCTGAGGAATGTTTCCCAATACAAAAAAGTTTAAAATATACCAAATACTGTACCTGTTGGAAATGTAAAGTACTGAACCCTTTGTCATTCCAACATGAATAGTGTGGTAATAAACATTTCCCAGAAAACAACGACTCATTGCAGGAAAGAATGAGCCAGCAATAGAGTATGCCTTTAGCAAGCATTTGCAGATTACCAAATGAACCCGCATTTTCTTTTAAACGCAAGAATATTCAAATCAAATGCTGATTTATTAAAAACAATACAAATTCATATTTCCCAATCTTTTTTCATCAGAAGCAAACGGTGTTGGAAAAACAGCTCCAGATGACATCACCTTTTGCACAAACAAACCCTAATGACCACTAGGGGCATTTGGGAGTAGAGATAGTGAGTTAGTGTGAGTGTCACTTTAACCTTTCCTGATCTCT
>QEPC01008797.1:452651-485434 GCA_003113815.1 Sphenodon punctatus
GGCTGTGGAACTCCCTTCCGGAGGAAGCTCGCCTGGCCCCAAGCCTTTTAACATTTCGGCGGAACTGTAAGACCTGGCTGTTTGCCCAGGCCTTTGGGAGGGAGGGTGGGGAGGGAGGATTTTAGTCCCCTACCCATTTGTTTTACCTGTCTAGCCCTGTTTTAATATTTAATATTTAATATTTGATTGTTTTAAATGAATTTTATTGTATTTTATTGTTTTATTGTTGGAAGCCGCCCCGAGCTGCGTTGCAGGAGGGGCGGTGTATAAATTTGTAAAATAAATAAATAAATAAATAAATAAAACATGTCTGGCCACCATGCTGGTGGCAGCTAGCTAGTAAGACTAGGGATAGGCCTTTCCTATCACAATGTACTTCTCAATAAAGTAGTTTATTTTAATCCAGAAACAATCTCCAAGGTGTTCATTACTACTAAGCTGTTGCTGCTAACAATTCAAGCTGCTTTTGGGGTTTTTGTTTTTCTGACCATTAATAAAAATCCCAACAAAAGGAACATGATATTTCTTCTTGGAGGATCTCCGCGATTCTCACTAATGGGATCCACTTCCTGCTTCGCAGGCACTGGAGACCTAGTTGTCTGCAGTTTCGAGGCAGATTACCTGGAACAAACTAGAACATGGTGAGGACTCCACCTCTCCTCCCCCCCCCCACCCCATGAAAAGCACAGGCTTATGTTCTCATGATGACGGGGCTGCATAAACGGAGGGAGGAGCCCTCACCGCCTCAGTTCCTTCCAACGCATCACGCTTGGAAGACCTACCAGTACTTTTCAGTACTAGTCAGCTAAATTGGAAAGAGAATTTCCTTCAGCATATAGAATAATTAGAAAGAACATTCCTACAGAAATTAGATCTTCTGTGCCTGTGCCTCATCCGCGGGGTTTGCTCCCGGACTTTATCGTCCCTCCGTGAGGGTACCGCGGAGCATGCCAAAACAAGTCGAGTTTAAGCGCTGTTGCTCCTGCCCGGCTACATGCTCCATGAGTGATCAGCATGATTTGTGCTTGGCCTGCTTGGGTGAGGGACATAACACCCACACCTGCCACTCCTGTGCAGTTCTCTCGTCCAGAACTAAATGAGCGAGAGTTCTACACCTCCAGGACCTTAAAGGCACCGCAAGGTGGAGAAGAGGGGCCCCTCAAACTCCCCACCAGGCACTCTACTATGCCCTGGATGGAGTCAGGTTCCACGGACCAGACCGCACCGGCCCCCCCAGTACCGACTCCCAGGGTGCCACGTCCTCGGTTCTGGCGGGAACCAAGAATGCCTCACACTCCGTCAGCACCTCCCGCAGGGAGAGTCACCCTAAGTAGGGTGAGGAACAGAGAAAGAAGCATTGTGCATAGTCACAATAGAGACAGTACACTCGGAACCAGAAGAACCAGTTCCGGTACCTGCGGTACCGACACCCCCCCCAGCTCCTGTGCCTGTTCCATCGGCACCACTGCCTATCCTGAGTGCCTGTACCAGACTGTCACATGACGACTGAAGCAGGATCTCTCCCTCACCCATCTGCAGTGTAACTCTGGAACATCATCACTTAGGCTCTCGATCTCATTCTAGACGCAGGTCCTATCATTCAGTCGGGCATACCACTTCTGTACATGGATCTGTTAGGCACATCAGGTTTGCACAGTGTTCCCCTATGCATAGCAGAGTACAAATTGATTTGCTTAGACGGGGCGACAGACAGCCGGACTCACCATCCTGTCACTCTCTCACGTGGTACTGAAGAGATCAGCGGGACTACTCGCCCTGCTCATGCTGTTCTCCCTTCCGTGGCTCCCAGTACCACTCTGATTACTATGCAGAGCACCATCAGTACCATCGGAGTCGGTCCCCACATCCATCCAGAAGGGATTTACGTTGGCTGCATCACGCTACTCTATCACCACCACAGGTACCTCACTATGTACCTCCAGTACCTCATCAACCCCCCCCGGCTACTATTTCCAGGGCCCCTCCCAAGAGCTCGACTGAGGTTTCACGTCTGACAGAGCCTTCACATTCAGCCAGGCCCAAGACGCCGCATCAATCCCGCTCCTATGATCCAGTGGCACCGCCCGTACCAGCGGCACCAGCGGTAGGTACCATCACAGATTCATGATACCAGGTCAGTTCAACCTGCGGGAGTGACCTTCCTCAGCTCCATACAGGGACACCTTCCACCTGAGCAAACAGCTCCAATCCAGTCTGCTGCAGATGACGCTTCATCAGGATGGTCTTTTTCTTCCTCCTCTTCCTCCACTCAAGGCGTGGAGGAGGATGAAACTATTTCCCCTCCCCCACCGGACTCTGTATCTGACCTTAACCTCGCCTTGTCCATGGAGGATTCTAAGACTTTCCAAGTTATGTTGAAAAGATTGTCCTCAGCATTACCCAGTCTTCCCACCAAGATACTAAAAAAGACCCAGTCTGGTCCAGTATTCGGGATACTTGACTCTGGGGAATTGGGTCACGTTATGCTCCCCATGTTAGAACAACTGATGAAACCAGCCTCTGCTATTTGGGCCAAGCCTTCCTCAGCCCCCCCACCCCCCCAACTAATAAACTGGCTGATTCTCTATACGCCATCCCCAAGGAAGGTGCCCAAATTTTCTACGAGCATCCAGCCCCTAATTCGCTGGTCATTGCCACTGCCTCCATACAATCTAGATTGGGAGGCATCCACACGTCCCCATCAGACAGGGAAGTCAGACGGCTTGACGTGCTCAGGAGAAAGATTTTCTCATCCGAGACCCTCTCCCTCCGAGCCGCAAACTATGCCTCAGCCATGTGTGTATACCAGCATTGGCTGTGGTCCAACCTATCTAAAGCTTCAAACCTGACCCAAATTGCTGCTCTACAGAGGGAGGGCATGCAAATTGCCCAATTTCAGCTGTCAGCTAACATGCACATAGCTGATTGCAACATAAGGGGCATTGCATCTGCCATTTCACTTTGGCGACATGCCTGGCTGCATTCCAGACATGCCTGGCTGCGTTCCACTGCCTTAACTCCTGAGAATAAAGCTCACATAGAGGATTTGCCCTTTGACAGTGAAGGCCTCTTCACGTCATCTACTGATGACACCCTCAAAAGAATAAAAGAGACCAGCCAGACTGCCAGGTCCACTGGGGTGAGCCGTCCTTTAAGGAAACGCTTCTATGCCTCACCTGCCCCATATTCCTATCAGGCCAGGCAACGCTCCTCCTACCCATTCTACCAAGGGAAATGCTCACAGCATTTCCAGCAGCAACAACCCTCCAACACTTAACCTCATAAGAGGTTCCAAAGACAAAAAGGGAGGGGTAGGGCCTCTTCCAACTCATCCTCAGGCCAGCCCCCCAAGCAGCGTTTTTAACCTTGGCCAGATCAAGAGTGGAGAAGACCCACCCTCCTTTCGCAACCGTCTCCTGCCCTTCTACGACCGCTGGGCATCTATCACCCACGATCGATGGGTCAGAGACATAGTCAGATACGGATATTCAATTCAGTTCATTTCCCTACCTCCCCCCCCTTACCTCTGCCCTTCGGGGCTCCCCCCACAACACTCAAATGCTCCTAGAGGTTGACAAGCTCCTCGCCAAGGGTGCAGTGGAACCGGTTCCCCCTGAGGAACGTAACTCTGAGTTCTACTCCAACTACTTTCTTGTCTCCAAGAAGGACGGTGGCTTCAGACTAATCTTGGATCTGAGGGACCTCAATTGCTACCTCAAAAGATGCAAATTCCATATGACTTCCCTGTCCCTTATTCTTCTAGGGTTGCAACAAGGAGACTGGCTCTCCTCTCTTGAGCTCCAGGATGCTTATTTTCACATTTCCATTATCCCCGTTCATAGACAATACTTACGTTTTGTTGTAGGCGAACTGCACTTCCAATACACAGTCCTCCCCTTCGGGCTTGCTTCTGTGCCAAGGGTCTTCATGAAGTGCATGTCTGTGGTTACAGCCCACCTGAGAAAGATAAATATCAAGGTGTTTCCTTACCTTGACGACTGGCTGCTCGTAGCACACACCAAAGCAATCCTCCTTGAGCACATCCACCACACCCTCGCACTGCTGCACAGCCTCGACTTACTGGTCAACCTCCAAAAATCCAAACTCAAACCTACCACACGCCTCCAGTTCATAGGGGCCATCCTGGACACCATCCAGGCCAGAGCCTTTCTGCTCCGCAACAGATTCAACAACATCTCATCACTCCTTCAGAGCCTTCCCGCAAGAAACACCAGGACACTCCATTTCTTCTTACACCTCCATGGGCACTGCCACTTAGCCTCTACCATGGCAGTCACCCCACATGCGAGACTACATATGCGATCACTCCAGCACTGGCTCAGACAAGTTTACTGTCCATCCTTTCACCCACTCTACAAGACCTTAACCCTCCCAGATACAGTCTCCCAAGATCTTCTTTAGTGGACAGATCCATCCCACATCTTTCGAAGTGTTCCCTTTGAAATAACCGTGATGGACGCCACCATCACAACAGATAATCTGCCTGGAAACTGCTGACAACTAGGTCTCCGGTGCCTGAAAAGCAGAAAGTGGATCCCATTAGTGAGAATACGCGGAGCTCTCTCGAAGAACAGAGTTACTGGTAAGTAACCTCTATTTATCAGGGCAAATGCTAATCAGGATACTAGTTACTTTGTCACAATGTAACTTTTTACCATCATTCAGGGGGAAAATAATGCTAATGCCTTTAAAAACAAACAAACAAACAAACAAACAAACAAAACCCTCCTTAACAGCAAGGAAATAAAAGGGAAGTTATTACATAATCAAGAAAGTAGCTGAATTATCATTCTACATTGCTGTTACCATCCAGTTTACCAGAACCCTCAAATTTGTGTGTGTTTATAAAAATTAGGTCTCTCTGTCTCTGTATAGCTGTAGCTCTATCTTTTTAGATATATAGATATATGTGGAAAGAGCACATTGCACCACGTCTGTTGGTAATAAGCAACAATAAATCTGAAAGTAAAAGAGTGATCTTTTCCATGGCCACAGATAGCATGGGTATTTTTAAACGAGATACTACCACACATGGCCACCCAGCAGCCACTCATCCTACCACCCATCTGTAGGTGGTGCAGGGGAATGCACACTCCCGTGAGCCACAGAGCACCCACGTATGGCTGCTCATGGCACTCTGCTGAGAAATCCAAAGTGTGCCATGCGGGGCAAGCCAAAAACGTGCATGGCAACAGGCACCCACACATCCCTTGCCCATATGAACTGGGGTGGCCCACCCACACCAGCAAAATGTTCCACCACTCTTAGGCACTGTGGGCAAGGGACATGACCTCTACAAGTCACAGGAGCTGGGTGCGAGCTCTGAGGAACCCAGGTTCCCCAACACGCATGCCGGGACATGTCAGTTTCAAAGGTCAGCCGGGCATGTTTCCCCCTCCTCCATGGTCTATGACAGGGGGAGTATGATGCAGCTGCTGCAGTAGCCACACTGGGAGCTGCCCATTACAATCCTGCACCATGCAGTCCACCTGAGTGGCATCTCTGCAGCTCTGCCACTCAGCGGCCACAGATCCCCTCCTACCCCCCCGCCCCCAGCCTTGCTTGTTTAAAAATACTCTATATGTGACACAAACTGGTGTGTGTGTGTGTGTATGTGTAAGCTATGCATAAAAAATATAGTCTTGGTGGTTTTGGAGATCATCCCATAAATTTTGGATTCAAACCTTTGGGGGTGAAGGGGGGAAGGAAGGTATTTGACTGGTAGAATCAGTCTTGTGCTGTCACAATACTTTGCTACCACTGCTGAATTTTGTTTGGAATAATATGGCCTTAATGCCCCCATCCCCTGCTGAATTGCTCAGACTGGTAGTAGATTAGAGTAGAGAGAGGTGCCAGTATTATCTATGTTGTGCTCCAGAGGTCACACTACACTAACAAGACTGCCCTAAGTCAGGAATGACAGAATCCAGCTGTTGGGTTTCAGGCTGGGCCTTCAGCTGTGCTAGAAGGTTCCACTTTAATGCAGAGGATGTATCAAAAGATAAAGCATTCTAACTAGTTACTTTCCACCTTGGAAAAGTGATTGGCTCATTGCTATTGCTTCTTTTTAAGAAGAGTCTCTAGTACATGCGCAATCATTTACTTATTTAAACTTGTGAATTTTAAAACACCATATCCTCTTATTTAAAATGTACAGAACAAAGTCATGGCTTCACCGATTTTTGCCTGTAAATGATCTATTGCTACACTGAAACAAATGGTTAATATTTGGTTTAAAACTTCCATATGTTTTGAAACATAAAAGGAGATTTATCTAAATGTTCACATTTTACTTAGCTTCTAGTTTATCGGTCACAATTTAAACCTACAGTAGGGTGGTGCATTAGCACATATGCAGTCATTTAAAAGTGTTGTAACAATATACTGTGTGAAGCTTACTTCCCTAGAAAGGTATATTGGAAAGTATATTATTTATTACCTTATATATACAATACACTTTAAGAAACCTGAAACTTCCCCCTACTAGTTATGTATTTTCTGATAGGAGAATTGGTAAAATAGGGCATAAGCCAACATGGCTCTGCTTTGTTTACTTGTTTGTATTAAAGCATCACTGATGATGTCAGCATGGCTCTGGGCCGAGAATACATTGGTGGCCAGCAGAGGGTACTGGTGTGTTCTAATAATTTTACAGACCAAAAGCAGAACAATTGTAAAGTCAAACACAACTAATTTTTTCTTAAAGTTTTCAGTGACAATGATTGATTTTTCTCTAAAGCCCAGTGTCATGGAGTCAGGATGGACCCCATTTATTCATCTAGTGAAATGATGGTGGAATTAGACAGCTGAATTTTTGAAGCTTTAAGTTCCTCTAAGAACTAATAATAAAATGTTCTGCAAAAATTTGTACTAGAAATATACAGGGAGGGAGTGATATACAATTGGAGTATTAATGGCACTTGGATTGTTTTCAGTGGACACTTTTTATTATATTAACTATCTCTCTGCGTCTCTCTCTGTCAGCTTGCAAAAAGAAATCTTCAAGTCTCTTATTTGCTCCATGTGAAGTTCACTAGATAGATAGATAGATAGATAGATAGATAGATAGATAGACCTGTGAACATCACATGGAGCAAATCAGAGACTTGGTGATTTCTTTTTGCAAGCGGGCACACTAGCTTGTGAATTTATAGAAAGTTCTATTTCTAAATCAGATTTCAGTGGAAGTTAGTATTTACTTAGTGTATGAGAAATTGCTCTTTAATATTAGTGTACACACTAGCCAACAACTGTTCCATTCTTTACACGTGACATGTTGGTGATATGTGAAGAAGAAGAAATACAAAAACCAATACAAAAACTGTATAAAACTATAAACTGCATATTGTCTATATGTCCTACAGAGAGGGGAAATGGATTTAGTTTTATATCCTTAATGACTTGATTATGAAAAGTATAAAGAAAGCCTGACAGGTGAGGAGGGAGAGTTTTAAAGCATCCCCCCCCCCCCTTGTATGTTGTAATATTAGAAATCCCAGGTTCATCTGGAATTTCTTATTCTGTAAAATAATAAAAGAATTCACTACTTATTCTGTAAAATTCCATGGTAATGGGGAACTAGAAAGCTTATGACGCCACAAGTACCAAAGAAGTAAAATCTTGAGCAACTGAGCAAAAAAGGGGATTTTAGTAGTTTGTGTATTTTAGACAAATGGAACAATTATGATAATTTTGGCTGACTTCTTGCACAATTTAGGACATTGTTTCACCCAGCAATCTCTGCATTGTGTTTAGCAATTTATGGCTGAATTAGAGCATAGTCTTTAAAAAACATATCCAATATTATTTTACAGACTACCAGGGATTGAGAATTTACCGCATACTTTTAAAGGTTTTTCTAAAGGTTTCATTTGCAACCATTAAAATATACATCCAATTCAATGCTACTTAAAGCTGATCACGGTGAAGCGACTGCAAGAGAAGAGCACTGTTTCCTATGGAAAGGGGGGGTCACAGCCAGGGAAGAACTCCCCTTTCCATAAGAAGCAGCACTCACAGGCAACTGCAAGAGGAGAAAGTCCCACCTGCATCCCCCTGCTCTCTCCTCTTGCAGTCTCTTCACAGCTCATCGCTGTGCAGCAGCTGCAAAAGGAGAGTGCTGCTTCTGATGAAAGTGGGGGGGGGGGAGGGAGGGTCACAACCAGGGAAGAAGAAAAGGCTTCTTCCCTGACTGTGACCCCACTTTCCATCAGAGCCAGGGCTGGGGAGAGGGAAAGCATGGAGTGGCGCCACCTGTGGCTGCTACCATCAGCACATGAAATTCAGGCATTTATTAGTTCTATGCGCTTAAAAAATGTGAGTAGAGGCTGCATGGGGGCTGCACGGACAGAACAGGGACTCCAGCAGGATATTGCCTCATTTATAACACTCATAGATAATAAAAGCTCCAACCCTCAAATTGCTACAAACAAACACCAGTCTCTTCAATGGGACTTGCTCCTGCCCAGTATTTTGACAAATGTTTCCAGAGAGACTTATTAAATTACATAGTTCATCATCCTTCTGCCAGTGCCAGGTTATTTTATCTTGCAAAGAGATAAGAGATGCAGATATACCTGATAAAAAGTCATCACTCTATGCTGTACAGATGAATTTTTAAATGATAGCAGCATATTAGCACACAAGTAAGGGTTTATGAATCAGATCATTTAAGATTGCTATGTCTGCAATTTGTACTTTAAGAATATAGATGTGTCAACTGATTGAATGAACATACTTGGAATATTGAAGTTTTTTCAACACTTCCACTTAATATTTTTCCTTGTTTCTTTCCAAAGGTAGCATGAAAATAACTATTGGAGATTACAGAAAAGCTCCATGAAAAGCATCATAAATTGTTTTGAGAAGGCTGTACTTTTTTGTTTTTTAATTGTTCTTGCATTATGTGTAGCCATTTGACTATAGTTTATGCTGTGATGCTGTCAGGCTTCTGATAATGGGGAAGACTGTTTGTTTAGACTGTGTAGCTCTTCACTTTAATTCACTCTGGCTCCAGTGTGACATGTTCTAACTGCTATCAATGGAAAATCCAAATTTCCCAGAAAGGCTTAAAACAGCAACCCCTGTGAACTGAAATGATCTCCTCTTAAAGCTAATTATGTTAGCACACTTAAGAAAGTGGTGGTATAGGAGATTTGTTCCTTTATAGTCTCCCCTGCTTTATCAGAATGTACCTTAGGTTGATATGGAATTACATAATTATTGCTTATTTTTATTACACCTTTTACATTATTCATTTATCTATGCACTGAAAAGCACACTGCACTTATTTTGATAAGTCAGCAAATTCTGAGCAATTCTGTGAGACAGGATTGAAACTCTTAAAAAGAAAAAAATATATATTAATCTTGCTTCTTTATTTTGCTGTTAAAATGGTGTAAATTCTTCATTTATGAGAAAGCCTAAACAGCATTTAAGTGTCTCCCCAGGCCATTACTGCAAGCAAATATGGAATACTTTCAGAGTTAAATAAATCCTGCAATATCCAAGGCGCAGACCAGAAAGAAATGCCTCCATAAATGCTTACTGCCAGAAATTCTGCTGGATGCATCTCGGTGCGTCTAAACGCTGCCCGCGGCACTTTTACATGCCGCATGATTACAGGTGCGAGTGGGCGACACTTGTGTAAAAGTGGCCACATTTTGCTCCATGTGAATGAGTAACATCCTACAGTAGATGGAGTGCCATATAATTCTAAATGTCCAATCTATTTTTAATTATTCTAAACTCATGGCCTCATTATCTTGAAGGAATTACATGCACAATCTATTTTTTCTTGTGTGAAAGGTTTCATTTATCTAGCTTCATTATGCAGCTGTTCAGCTTTATTTAATGATATTATAAGAAAAGGCAAATGGTACTTTTCAATCTACTTTCTTGATACCATTCACTATTCTGTATGCCTTTCACTCCAATCCTCAAATTGCAGCATTGACACTATGCTGAATTGATTCGATGCTTTCAGGACTGTGGCCTTTTTAATGGATCTTCTTCTCTGGAGCAGGGATTGTCTCCAGTTTAGTAATGAGCAAATTATAGCAATACAAAGGGTATGTTTGATTTTTGTGCACAATTATATGCTACATTAAGGCTTTTATTACATGGGGCTCTCCCACTTATGAACACGCAGAAATCTGCATCGTCATGAGGTCTGTGTGAAGGACACAGTGCAGGCATGCGCGGTGTGTGGGGTGCCTGCGCACTCCCACCTAACATGCATCCCCATGCATGGAGCAACCAGGGAAAACGGTGGTTGCTCCATGCATGGGGAGGAGTGGGGGTGCGTGGGATGCGTCTGCACCTGTATGTACGCCCCGCCCACCGCACACACACTGGCGCATTCATGGACCCCCACTCTGTACAGGCCATGTAACAAAGGTGTAAAATCTCACCATATGCCATAATGGGCTCAACAATTTTCTCCCCAGGTTTTGCATGGAGTACACCGTATGTAGCAGATTTCTGCACAAATTTAAGACATTACTAAAAAAAACTTAGAATGTTTCAAACATAACTTTGTAACTTCCAGGATATGCAAATATTTCACATACAAGCAGAGAGGCACTGACTCTGACATAGTCCCTTTGAGTTACGTACAATTACTCCAGAGTAAGTGATTTGAAAATTGTGGCCATAGCCTTTACATTAGATTTGGCATTTATTTGGCATTTAGCTCCTCCACCTGATTTGTGATATATTATTTGTGATATTTATGATATTTTAGCCCTGTTTTAACATTTGAATGTTTTTATGAAATGTTTTAAATTGTTTTTATTGTATTTTAATTGTTGGAATCTTCCCCGGGCTGCTTTGCAGGAGGGGCGGGGTATAAATTTATTAAATAAATAAATAAATAAAATATTATTTTGCTTGCCAAGATTAATCTGAACTTTCAGATTTGAGGGTGCTAACCAAAAAGATGATAGCCCACTGGAGTCTAAGTTCAGTCTGTGCAGCTCACACTCACACGTTTAGCATGTAAACCCTAATAAATGGGCAGCCCCCTGAATGTATGTCATATGCGTGTGGGCAGCCCCCACTACAGGTTTAGACAACGCTAATACACGGGAAGGTGTTTTCCCCTGACACATTCCGCTGTCCTCCCCCCGCTTCCCAGAAACCCTTCCCTGTCATGACTCACAGCTGCAGCAAACTATGGGAAGAAGAAGCCATCTCAACTGTTTCTTTCTTCCGGGCTTCTGTGACTATGGGAGATTGTCCAGCACCTGTTATCCCTGCCCACCCACAAAGGTGCATACCTGGGTTTACACCTGCCAGTAGTTGGCAGCTGGCAGGAACCTTTTGCTATGCATAGAATGCTGAGTTACTTGAGCAAATCGCATACTTTATTTAGTAAAAATTGAAAGCAAAAGTAAAAATTTAAAGAGAAAGCAACCAGTCCAAGCAATCAGTTTTTGCATGTTCTCAGCCCAGTTTCTTGCATCTACAGTTTACAGCACAGTTCATGGCTCCACTGCCAGGCAGCAGCACAGAGTTTTATTGGGGTCTCGTCCACCATGAGATTGGAAATCCCCCCTGGTTCACATAAAACCCTCAGTCAAAGCTATGCCTCTTGTATCTCCTCTCTAGCATCTTCTGTATTACCATACAGTTGGGGCCAAAACAGTTGGGGAAGGACCAGCCTCTGTTAGCAATTTCCTTATTTCTGGTAGTGCACCAATGTCCAGAAAAATCACACTCTCGATCTAAACACACTCTTGCAACTCATCCAGGGTTCCCACTCTTCCATGCTGCTGAACCTTCAACTATAGCACAGTTGTGTTGGAATTTTATTAGTGGTCAAAAAACAAAAAAACAAAAAAGCAGTTTGAATTCTTAGTAGCAACAGCTTAGTAGTAATCAACACCTTGGAGATTGTTTCTAGATTAAGATAATCTACTTTATCGAGAAGTACATTGTGATAGGAAAGGCCTATCCCTAGGTCTTACTGGCTAGTTGCCACAAGCATGGTGGCCAGTCATGTTGAAGGTCAGAGAGAGAAGTTAGGAAAGGCGAAAGGTCAGGAAGAAGGAGGAAGTCCAGTAGGAGCTTCCTGGGCACATCCCACCTGGGAGGGGGCTTAGAAGCAGAGATCAGGAAAGGTTAAAGTGACACTCACACTAACTCACTATCTCTACTCCCAAATGCCCCTAGTGGTCATTAGGGTTTGTTGGTGCAAAAGGTGATGTCATCTGGAGCTGTTTTTCCAACACCCCTTCTCATCGCCTGTCGCACCGGCTCACGACTCCCATTCGCTCACGTAGCATCTGGAATCGATTCCTTGGTAGTGGCTTGGTCAGTCCATCTGCCACCATTTCTTCAGTTGGGCAATACTTCAACTCAATTAGCCCTTCTTCCTGTGCCTCTCGAACATAGTGGTACTTTATGTCAATGTGCTTCGTTCGAGACTTGGACTTCTCCATTTGTGAGAGCTTAATGCAACTCTGGTTGTCCTCAAACATCGTGGTAGGCTTTGGCTCTTCAATTCCAAAGTCCAACAGCAGCTTGTGTATCCACACAGCTTCCCTGCATGCTTCACTAGCTGATATGTATTCTGCTTCTGTTGATGAGAGTGTAACAAGTGACTGCTTCCTGCTAGTCCAACTTATGGCTCCATCTCCATAGAGAAACAGGTGTCCACTGGTGGACTTGCGATCAGCTATGTCTTCAGCCCAATCTGCATCCATGTATCCCACCAGTCTAGGGTTGCTGCTTACTGGAATCTTCAATGCGTAGTGCGCGGTACCCTTCAGGTATCTCCCCAGTCTCTTGACTGCAGTCCAGTCATTCTTGGTTGGGGCACTTACTTTCCTGCTTAAGATTCCCACCGCTGTGGCAATATCTGGCCTTGTCACTGTGGCTATGTACAAAAGCTTGCCAATCGCTTTTCTGTACTGGTTGTTGGCTGCCAGAGGCTCATCATCTTCCCTTTGTTTCAGGAAATTGACATCCATTGGTGTACTGACCTCATTGGCATCTGTCAGTCCCAGACATTCCAAAAGATCCTTGATCTTTGCTTTCTGGTTGAGAAGATAACTTCCATCTTCTTCTTTTTCTATTTGAATGCCAAGGTAGTGTGAGATGCTTCCAAGTTCCTTCACCTCTACTTCCTTGTTTAGGTGCTCAACAATCTCGTGACTGTCTTGCTCCTGTTCACAACAGATGATCAGATCATCAACATAAGTCAGGATATAAGTCCACTTATTGTTTCTGAATCTTGAGTACAGGCAGGGGTCAGCTTTTCCTTGCGTGAACCCTTCCTTAAGCAGTAGCTGATTCAGTTTCTCATTCCATGCTCTAGCTGCTTGCTTCAAGCCATAAATGCTCTTCTGGAGTTTGCATACGAGCTTCTCCCTTCCAGGTTCCTCGAAGCCTGGTGGCTGCTGCATATAGATGTCTTCCTCAAGTTCTCCATTCAGGAATGCAGTTTTGACATCTAAATGGTTAACATGCATCTTTCTGGAAGCTGCTATGCTAAGTAGTGTTCTGATGGAAGTGTGCTTCACAACTGGTGCAAATGTTTCATCATAGTCTTCTCCATATATTTGGGAGTATCCTTTGGCTACTAGTCTCGCTTTGTAGCGCTGTACATCCCCTTCTGCATCCTGTTTGACTTTGAAGACCCATTTGCAACCTACAGGTTTTCTTCCAGCAGGTAGTTCCATAAGTGTCCAAGTTTTGTTCTTGTGTAAAGATTCAATCTCTTCCTTTGCTGCTTTCCTCCATTTTTCAGCTTCATGGGTTGACATCCTTTCAACATCTTTCCATGTGCTGGGTTCTTGCAGCTCTGCACTTGTGGTGAGGTAGGAGTATCTCAAGGGTGGAACTCCTCTGTTGGACCTCTGTGAGCGCCTGGGTTCTGGCTCAGCTTCTGTGACCCCTTCTGAATCAGCTTCTGGTTCTGGTTCACAGATTGGCATTTGGTACCTGAAGGCCTGCTCACTTGGTTCCTCTTGCATCTGGATTCTTGACTCCAGGTCTGGTAATTCACCTTTGGTTGGTCTTTGTCTTTCATCAAAGTACACAACATTGCAAATTTCAATATTACCAGTTTCAACATCAAGAATTCTGTATCCTTTTCCTCCTAACACATATCCACACAAAACTCCTTTCTTGCTTCTGCAATTCAACTTGTTTCTCTTTGCCTTTGGTACATATGCATACACATCACATCCAAATACTCTGATGTGGTTTAGGCTAGGCTTGTGTCCAAACCACAGTTCAAATGGAGTTTTCTCTATGGCTTTGGTTGGCAATCTGTTCTGCAGATAGCTGGCAGTCATCACTGCTTCTCCCCAGAACTTGCTTGGCAAACTTGCATCTTTCAACATACATCTGGCCATCTCCAGTAGGGTTCTATTTTTCCTTTCTGCAACACCATTCTGCTCAGGGGAATATGGGGCTGTAGTCTCATGTTCAATTCCCTGTTCTCTCAGAAAGGCTTTCATAGCACTTGAGATATATTCACCTCCATTGTCTGACCTTAGTCTCTGAGGCTTTCTTCCAAACTTGTTGCTGACCAATGCAACATATTCTTTAAACTTTTCAAACACTTGGCTTTTCTCTCTCAAGGTGTAAACATAGGCAAATCTTGAGAAATCATCAATAAAAGAAACTATGTAAAGGTTTCCTCCAATGCTCCTTTCCAGAGGACCTGATACATCACTGTGAATCAACTCTAGAGGGCGCTGAGACTTTCTCTTCTCTAGCTTGTGAAAAGTTGGTTTCACACCCTTTGCAGAAATGCAACACACACATCTGTCTGAATTCTCAGTACATAGTTGCCCCTTAAAGTCTTTAATTAACTTCCCCTTCTCAAGCTGGCGAATTACATTAATGTCTCTATGGCCTAATCTTCGATGCCAAGTTTTATCACAGAGTCTATGGGTGCATTTGTGGTTGCTTGCTAAATTTGCATTTTCATTAACACAATTCACTTCAAAGAGCCCACTGTCTCTTAGAGTTGCAGACAAGATTGAGTCACCTTCTTTTGTCACATAGCAATGATCATCCATGAATTCAAACTTGCAACCATTCTTAACTCCATATTTCACAGAGATTAAGTTATTCTTTAATGAAGGCACATACAAAGCCTCATGTATTTTTATTTGCTCAATTTCTCCATCTGGGAGTTTGCAAAAGATCTTAGCTGTTCCTCTTCCTTGTGAAAACACTTCTCTTCCATCTGCTAGGGAAATTGGGACTGTGTAACCCATTCCAATTTCTGAAAACATTTCTATATCCTTGAGGAGATTTTCAGAAGCACCAGAATCAATATAAAGGACATTTTCATTGACTCCTGACATTGCATTGAAACTTTTGATTTTTCCTTTTTCCTTTTTCCTCCTTTCTTCAGAGCTGGCAGGCTTCTGCAGACATTCTGTCTGAGCAGTAATGGATGCTTTAGCCTTTCCCATTGTCTTGGCCTTTGGGTAATTAACACATAAGTGTGTTTCACTTCCACAGAGAAAACATCTCTTCAAGTCTCCTTTCTTTGAGCTAAAGGCTGTAATTTGATCTGCAGAGGTTTGCTTTGTCTTTCTGATAAAACATTCATTCAATTTGCTAGAGAGATACTGTAAATTAATGACTGTATCAGAAACTTCTATTGCAGTCTTCAAAGATTCATATGAAGAAGGTAAAGAATTCAATACGAATGCCACAATACCACTTTCTCCAAGGTCTATTCCCAATTCCTTTAGTCTTTTTGCAAGAGATTGTATTTGGCTCATGTGCTCAGTAGGATTCTCATTCTCTCTCAGTTTCATATTACATAATCTCTGTATTATAAAAATTGCTTTGCTGGAGCCTTTACGGTTATAAAGATTTTCCAGCTTGTTCCAGACTTCACTGGCTAATTGAATATCCTCAAAATGAACAAATAGTTTTGGACTTACATGCATTCCAAGAATTCCAAAGGCTTTGTCATTCTGTTTGTCCCAATGATTTCGTTCATCTCCTGCAGTCGTGGGTCTCTCTGTTATCAGCACATTGTAAAGACCTTGACTCTTTAAGCAAGACTTCATGAGGAAATTCCAATCCTTGAAATTCGCTCCTTCCAGCTTTGGAATGTTGAGGTTCCCTTGAGATTTCTCCATGCTGCTTCTCTTGTTCCAAAACAAAAACCAGGTACAAAAATAAGCTGTGCTTTTCTCCTTTGAGATTCAATTCGAGTTCCAAAAAATCTTTAGGATTTTCAGGAGGATTCAGGGCCCATAACCCTATGTTGGAATTTTATTAGTGGTCAAAAAAAAAAAAGAAAAAAAAAGTAGCTTGAATTCTTAGTAGTAACAGCTTAGTAGTAATCAACACCTTGGAGATTGTTTCTAGATTAAGATAATCTATTTTATCGAGAAGTACATTGTGATAGGAAAGGCCTATCCCTAGGTCTTACTAGCTAGCTGCCACCAGCATGGTGGCCGGTCATGTTGAAGGTCAGAGAGAGAAGTTAGGAATGGAGAAAGGTCAGGAAGAAGAAGGAAGTCCAGTAGGAGTTTCCTGGGCACATCCCACCTGGGAGGGGGCTTAGAAGCAGAGATCAGGAAAGGTTAAAGTGACACTCTCACTATCTCACTATCTCTACTCCCAATGCCCCTAGTGGTCATTAGGGTTTGTTGGTGCAAAAGGTTGATGCCATCTGGAGTTGTTTTCCAACAGGTTGTACAGTGTCTGCTCTCCCTCATGCATGCATGGAAACCCATTGTGTGCATGTGCCACCCTCTGAGAGCATAGCCAGCCTCCCAGGATGAGTTTGACAGTTCTCTCTGAACATCAGTCCACACCCAAATGTCACCAAAGGCCAGGGTATTAATTACCATCCCTGGCAAACAACTTGCAGTAATAGCATTCTATGGCATTATGGCTCCTTATGCTCATCAAAAGCAAAAATTGTCACTTTTAAAAGATAAGAAAATATTAGTTGCTTTTTTAACCAATGGGTAACTTAGCTTCCACACACATTCCAGGCACAGTTACCTTTACTGCCTTGCTCTTGCAGATCCCCCCACCTGCCCATTTCTTATCATTCAGTGTTTCCACTACAGCCCAATTTAAAAAATCCATGATTCTATGTGGTAACAGTTGTAACATTTTTACATGACTTGACATGTGCACTGACAAGTCTGTTACATGCATTATCAATGCTGGTGCAACAAACAAACACACTCAACTTTGCAAAAACATTTTCAAACATAGTAGCCAATAGCTGGGCACACAGCTGGTCCTGTGATGACACGTGGCAGGAACATGCTCATGTGCAGAGCACAGCCAATCCTAGCACAGCAGCTGCCCAGCTGAAGAGGATCAAAGCCCTGAAAGGGGAGATCATGCATGCTGAGAGGTACCTGACTGTCAGATCACTTCTGGGAGCAGGATCCTGGGGTGCAGTCGAGGGGGCTCTACAGGGTGTGCGGCCATTCCTCATCCCCTGGTGCCACCCCGTGATCCTTCTGCTACAACAGCGGACACAGGTGGTGCACTCAGAGATGCAGCAGGCAGGGCTGATTGTAACGGGGATGGGTGTGGCAGTGTGATGGTGTCCCTTCCCTCTTGTGTGGAGCATCAGGGCCAATGCCATGCTGGAGACGTGCTGCAGCCTGCAGGGCCACGTAGATGCTCAGAGTGCCTGCACAGGTGTTCTTAGCATACTTAAGGGCCAGGCAGCCTTTCTAGCACCACTGGTGAACAGAGCTTTGTGCCTGTGAGACTAGCCCCGGTGTGGATTGTGGAGAGTCTTCCTGTTTGCTTTCTCAGCGTGGTTCTTTAATTGTGATCTTGAGTGGAGTGACTAGTGAGACTGTGGGTGATTGTGAATTGACTCGTGAGTGTGTGTGCCTGTAGTGGTACCCTGTTCCCCTTGCCTGGGCCCTTACCCCCGAGTGCTAGCCCTCTCAACCTCCCTTCTTCCCTGGGGTCTCCCTTCCCCTATATGTGTATATTGATTGTGTATGTTCATTGTGTGTGTATGTGGGTGTGGGTGTGGTACGTGAGGTATGGGCCTGCTATCCACCATTCCCTGTGATGATCTTTGGCTGGGCTTTGGCCCATATCGCCAATATAAGATCCTGAGGGATTCTTACGTGCACTCCTCTCCTGGTGTTTTGTGTGAGTGAGTTCTCTCAATCCTTGGTCTTTGTGGTGCCTGGCACTGACAGGAGATGTGGCTTCAGTCACCAACAGCCTGCATATGGCTGTACCCACCGAGAGACTTGTGTGGGTCAAGGAGAAAAGCACACACTGGTGGGAGAACGTGCAAGATGCTGAGTGGCTCCTCTAAATCCTCCATCTGCCCATTACCTTGTCGTGCAGATAGTCAAGCTCCTCAGACCACGACTGGAGAAATAGAGAATGGTGATGTGGTCAACCATCCCAGTGGAGAAATGACTGGCCATCGCCATATGGAAACTCGCCACTCCAGACTCCTGCCACTCTGTCACCCAGCAATCTGGCATTGGCATTGGTTCACAGTGGGAACCACCCTTATCAAGGTTGCACCACAATTGTGGAAGTGCTGCTGGACTGGGTGCTGCAGTTGGCTGACCCTGAAGAAGTAAAAGTGGGGGTTTCCTGCCTCCAAATTAGAGCAAAGTGATCCCAGACACTGAAAAATGGGTAGTGGGGAAGGGGCGTGCAAGATGATGGCACTTCATTCCCTATCTTGAATGAGGCCTGCCACTCTCCACACCCAGCACATCAGGTCCAAGAGAATTCTCCATAATATTTTTGTTTTGTCCAAGATGAAACAAAAGTGTCAGAATGTAGATTTTCCCATGCCAGCCATGTCATAAAGGTTAGAGGATATTCAATCCTGGGTAGAGTAAACACAATTCCTATTGACTTCAATGTGAGATATAGACTCTAAACACCTCGGAAAATACAGGTCACTTAATTAAGCACCTGTATGTTTTGTCAGGTAAAGAGCAGAGTTGTTAAAATTTATGTTTCCTTTGGTTATTTTAGACCAGAGTAGGGAAATTTTTTCCCTCCCAGGACCCTCTTTGTAAATTAATATAAGCTCCAAGGTCTGCATAGAAGTTGGGGGTAGGGGATGCTTAAATGGTGTGCTCAGGAAGGGAAGGATCCAGATTTTATCTTAAGCTCAGTCTTTCCGTGCTTGTGGTAGGAACTAGGGCTGAAATGAGAATCAATTTGGAGAATCAAGAACCCTTAGCAAGATTTATTTTATTTATTAAAAAAAATTATACTCCTCCCCTCCTGCCAGGCAGCCCAGGGCAACTAACAAATCAATCAATAAAAATACAATAAAATATATAAAAGCATTAAATAACATATACAACAATAAAAATAAAATGGGGAGAACAAAACCCAAAACACCCACCCCTCACCCTTCTCCCTCACCAAACGCCTGACAGAACAGCCAAGTCTTACAATTCCTATGGAAACCTGGGAGGTCTGGGACCAGACAGGCCCCCACCGGGAGGGAGTTTCACAGACGTGATGCGGCCACCGAGAACACCCTGTCCTGCGTGGGCCCCCGGAAAACCCAGGGGACCTCCAACAGGGTGCCCCAGAGGACTTCAGGGGCCAGTCCAGAACCCGGGGAGTGAGGCAATCTAGCAAATAGGCAGGGCCCAGGCTGTGTAAGGCTTTATAGGTCAAAACCAACACTTTGAATTGGGCCCAGAAGACTTGGCAGCCAGTGCAGAGATTGGAGCACTGGTGTAATGTGCTCTCGGCGGCCCAGCCCCACCAGGTGCCGGGCTGCCACATTCTGCACCAGCTGCAGATTCCGAGCCATCACCATAGGTAGCCCCATGTAGAGCGTGTTACAATAGTCTAACCGAGAGGCATAAAACTCACCTCTTTCGCTCTGCTCTGTCTGACTCTTTATCCTGCTGAGCCACTATTCCTATACCTATGATGGGTTTACCCTTATCCTTGCAACATGGACCTGCCTGCTGTCATTCTCATCGTAACCAAGCCAAGTACGTGCACTTGAGACCTCGTATGTAACCAAGCCAAGTACGTGCACTTGAGACCTCGTATCTTCATGAATGTTAGACCCCTTGTCTCTCCCTCTGTTCCAGCTCCTGTCTCTCAGATTGTAAGCCCTAGGGGCAGGGACTGTGTCTATTTTATTACTTTGTAAAGTGCGAGGTACACTGCTGGTGCTATATAAATGTTTGTTAATAATAATAATAAAATAATAATAAAAGCATGGATGATCGTGGTCAGATCTGGACCGAAACCAGCAGCCGAAGCCACCACACCAGATGTAACTGGCGGAAGGCACTCCTCACCACAGCCTCCACCTGGAGATTCAGGCAGAGCTGTGCACCAAGGAGCACCCCCAGGTTCCGCACCTGGGAAGTCAGTGGAGGGCACAGCCCCTCAATCAAGGGGGTTTCCATCTCCATTGACTTACCCACTAACATCACCTTCGTCTTGTCAGGATTCAGTTGCAGTCGATTAGCCCTCATCCAGTCCCCGACAGCTGCCAGACACCGAGTAAGCACCAAGACAGCTGGGTCTGGGTTGGTTGAAAATGAGAGGTACAGTTGGGTGTCATTTGCATACTGATGACACCTCACCCCGTACCTCCTGATCACCTCACCGAGCGGCTGCATGTACACGTTGAATAGGAGAGGGGACAAGACAGAACCCTGCGGGACCCCACACGAGAGGTCTCGGTGTGATGAAAAATGATCACTGAGCACGAGCAGCACCCGCTGAGTTCTCCCAGTCAGGAATGACCGGAACCATTCGAGAATGATCCCACCCACCTCCGCACTGTCCCACAGACGCGTCACCAACATCTCGTGGTCAACTGTATCAAATTCAGCCAACAGATCTAATAGGACCAAAAGGGTTGACCGACCCTTATCCTTTTCATGGCGCAGATCAACGACCAAAGCCACCAATGCTGTCTCAGTGCCATGCCCTGGACGAGAGCCAGACTGCGTGGGATCTAGATAACCGGTGCAGTCAAGATGCCCTTGGAGCTGCTGAGCCACTACCCGTTCAATAAGAAGATCTCGCAAATGGTGTAAGAATCTCATGGGAATCTCACTTAAAAAGAAAAGAACAATGGTGCATGTACAAAATGGCCACGGGGGCATTCTGCACACGTGCAGCCCTTTTCCAAATGAGTGGTGATGCTATCAGCAACATTTTGGGAAAGGGCCGTGCATGTGCAGAATGGCCCGGCAGCCATTTTGTGCATGCACAGTTCTTTTTCTTGTTTTCCCCCCAGCATTGAGTTGGTGACTGCAGAAAAGAAGAGACAGAAACAGAGAGGTGACAAACAGACACAGGATGCAAGACTTGGTGTGGGACACAGAACACAAGTGACTCCGGTAAGTAAATTGAGGGAAAACTCTTGATTGAGAAAGAGTCAAGAACCGAGGCTTTTCTCATTTTTTGCAGAAATCGAGCTGAGAAGCTTGATTCTCAAAGAGAATTGAGAAAAAAAATGAGATTAAGTTTCAGGCCCAGTATGAATTGGATTCAGAGGCCTGATTCAGGAACCAGAAAGATGCCCTGATCTCCCTCCGAACCCCTGTTCGAGCACTCCGCTCCTCTTCCATCCCTTTGCTCACCCTCCCTGGGCCAGCCTTAGAAATTGCGGGGCCCAGGGCGAACACAAAATGCGGGCCCCCCTCAGCTCTACACACTTTCCACGGCCCACCCACTTTCCCACGGCCCCTCCCATTTTCCAAGGCCCCGCCCACTTCCCTTTGACAATTAGAGAATTGTCATATAAGTTATTTTTAACTTGGCAGTACAATGTGCTCCAGAGAACATTTAAACCTGGTTTAGATGGAGCCCAGGACACAGATATGGTTAAAAGGCAAAGACTCTTATTTAAAACACAGGACGGCATGCACACCACGGATAGGGACAGATTATCCATGGCCTGAACCCTCCTCTTGAGCATATTCCTATTAGACTCCCAACACAGGAGTTCAAACGTAGATCCAGCTGATCAAACATAGATCAAACAACCCCCACACAGCCACAGCACCCCCATGAAAGCAGGAATGTGAAACTGAACCTCAGACCCAGAGCGGCCAAACGCAGCTCTCAGCAAGACTTTGTCAGTGTGACCCCTTTCCAGTTATTGGATTTAAGGATCTCAAGCACCAAAGCACTGAACATCCAGTTAAACATATCAAACAAGAAACAACTCCCCCACGATCACAGAACCCTCCAGTCCCTTCCCAAACCACCCCCCAGATGGCCCCACTCTGCTCCCAAACCCCCAAAGAGGGGATGCAGCAGCAGCACAAATGAGCGCACATCAGGAAAGAGGAAGAAAAGGTATTGGCCGGGTGGCCCTTACCTCAGTTGCTGCTGGGCTTGGGGGTTCTGGGAGGGCTGGAGGTCAGTTCAAGGATGGCAGGCTTAGGCTGCTAGGCAGGAGGGGACAGCAGGAATGTTCTGCTGGGCCTCTCCTTGGGCAGGGGGGTGGCTCCCTTTCCCCCTCCAGGAGCCATGGGGGACAGCAATGGGAGGGTGAACAGGGTGGAGGGAGCAACTCCCTCTCTCTCTCACACACACACACACACACACACACATACACCCTTCTCATACACACATTTATTCTCTCATACACACTCATTCATTTGCTCTCACACATGCTCTCACCTCTCTCGCACCCCCTATTCAAACTTCCACACACCTTTTCACCTCTCTCTCTCTCTTTCACACACACCCATTCAAGCTGGTGAGAGGGGGGTGGAGGTGTTAAGGTTTGTTTTGGGGGCAGCAGGAGATAAGATAGTGGCAGGTGGGATGTACCCGGTATTTGTGGGAGAGGTTATCGAGTGGGATATAGGTTAGGTGGGTATGTGACTATGTAGATGTAGGAGTGTTAGGTGGGGTTTTGTATAGATATTTGGGAATTTTGACTGTGATTTTGTTAATATGGAAATCCTGTAGCTCCTTGGCCTATTGTGGGGTCTAATGGGGTTGGGGGATGGGCATTATTGTTGAACGTTGTAATGTTGGCTGGCCCTCCCGGTGAGAGAGGGGGGAGCCAGCTGAGTATCCTGGTGGGAGCAGGATATATGGAAGGTTGGGGCCACCGCCTGAGTGTAGGGGTGGCCAGATAGGGTATGATTGGATTTTGTGAATTTGGGTTATTGTTGTACTAATGTATTTGTATTGAGATTGTGTGCTGGACCCCTGCGTGGGATTGGATTTCCAGTGAATGTATAATTTTTGTTGTATGCCGCCTCGAGTCTGCGGAAATGAGGCGGGATATAAATAAACATGATGATGATGATATAAGCTTTCACACATACTTTCACCTCTCTCTCTCTTTCACTCACACCCCCATTCAAGCTCTCACACACCTTTCACCTCTCTCTCTCTCTCTCTCTCTCACTCACACCCACATTCAAGCTCACACACATGCTTTTACCTTTCTCTCTCTTTCGCTCACACACCCATTCATACTCACACACATCATGCTCTCACTTCTCTCTCTCTTTTTTCACACACACACAGACACCGACCCATTCGAAACTCACACACACCTAAACAAACTCTCTCACACACACACACTGACTGTCTTGGCCAGACTGGCCGCGTCGCCACCGAGTCCCACCTGAGCCTCCTCTAGATCCCGTGCTCTTGCGCTGCCATGATCAGCCACTGCTGCTCCGTCCGCCCAAGCCCGGCTCCTCGTCCACCTGACTCTGCTTCGGCTCCATCGGATACAACTGCCCGTGTCCGTTTCCACGCCAGGAAGTTGCATAAAACAACTTCCTGTGAAGGGAGGCGGGACGTGAGGGAGCGAGGAGGTGGAGCCACACGAGGCGGAAGCGGGCAAGGATTAACGTTGGGGTGAATCATGTGACAGTGTTGAGGCCAGGAGAGAGGACTAGTCTCCGGAGCAGCACAGTGTTGGGTGCCGGGTGGGTCAAGTGACGGCGGCGGGGCCCCACACGGCATGACAAGCATGCATGCTGCCCCCCCTCCCTGGACCCTGACACAGCAGCTAGTACTGCAGGCGAGTCCACAGTCCCCCCCAAAATATTATTTAAAAAAAAACAAAACCCAGCCCAATCACAGGTCCATCGCGGGGCCCCCCCAAGGGGCAGGGCCCTGGGCAGCTGCCTCTATCCACCCCACGGTAAGGCTGGCCGTGTACTCTCCCACGCCTCCCTGATCCCCCAACTGCCTTCGTCCCTTCTCCCTCGCTGCCCTGCATGCCTGGAACTCCCTCCCTGTCCACATCCACCTTGCCCCCTCCCTTCGTACCTTCAAATCCCTCCTCAAAACCCACCTCTTCCGCTCTGCCCTTCCTAACTCCTGCTAACCATTCCCACCCAGCATTATCCCCCACCTGTTATCTGCAAACTCCCAATTTACTGTAACCAAGCCAAGAACATGTACCTGAGTTCTCGCATCCTCATGATTGTTGCATCCCTTGTCTCTCCATCTGTTCCCCCTTCACTGTCTCCTCTCCCCCTGTCTTTATATTGTAAGCTCTCAGGCAGGGACCGTGTCTATCTTATTCTCTGTAAAACGCCAGGTACATCGCTGGCGCTATATAAATAAATAATAATAATAATAATATATGCCAGTGGGTCGACCTGTTCAAAGATAGTTTATTCAGGGTCTAAAAGTGCCCAGTCAACTTCACTGTGGACAAGCACCCTATCTCTTGAGATTTAATTTTCTGAGATTCCTTCATGACTGGTTGAAACAGGATATTTATATATTAATTTATTAACTGTGTTCTTACTTTGATCAAATGAATTTGTTCAATTATATATATCCTGGGAGGAAAATTAAGATTTTAGAAAAAGGGTGGGAAAGGAAAATGAGAGAAAATTGGTAGGGGGAACCCATCTCCCCATACATTGAAAATCCAAACATAAACAAAATTGGTTTGATTCAGAATTAATGAATTTGAAACATAACATTTTCATTTTAAACCCATTTGTTGAACTTTTCAGGCAAGCCATTTTTTCTCTTCATTTTAAAGCTCTGAATGGAAAAATTTTGACCAGCTTTAGATGCCAATAAGATTACAGTTCACAAACAAAGCCCTGTTTTCAAAGTTGAGTACTTGGTGTTGAAACTGTTATCTTGGAATAAAGATTTACTAATGGCTTCATTCTCAGATGATGCATGTTTTTTTACAGTACATTTTTATTCACTGTCTGACCTGTAAGAAAGAGATTGAACTTTCATTTCGACAGCAGTTTCAGACTCATTTATATCATCCTGGCTTGTCTAATTGTAGAATCAAATTGAATCTCTTCAGGTGAAGTTAGAAGAAAGCTGTGGATTCAAAAGCATGAGCTGAGATGTAATAAACATCTCAGTGGAAATGGCTTACTTTTGGCAGACTGTACAACATAAGACTTTGGCAATACACACACACACACACACACACACACAATAAAGTTTCATCCCAAGACTGGGCAAAACAGAGTAAAGGTAATAAAAACTTCATTGAAAACAAGAGGTTGATGATGAACATTTCCAATTAGCTGTTAATCCCACACTAAAAAACAACCACCCTTCATTGTCCAGAGATAGGAAAATATTTCCATGGGTTCTAGATGCCAAATAAATTGAAGAAATGGGGTAACATAAAAAAATGGGATATGGAAATTATGAATCTACTTTAGGACAATTAGGCCCATTTAATTTGGTGGTCTGGACTGGTGTGCGGTGGTGGAGCACCGCTGTGGGGGCAATGGGTGGGGGGAGGGTGCAGCTGAGCACACAGAGCAACCTGCCTTCTTACCAGTTGCATTGCTTCATGCGATGGCTGTTGGATGGAGATAAGTGGGTCACAGGAGCATGCAGGCATGCACGTCCACCCGCCATGGTGTTTGCACAGGCGTCACCCATGAATGCACACATAGTGGCCCTGCATGTGCATGGATGGGTCCGTCTCGTGTAAAAAGGGCCTTAGAACTAAGGGAACAAATCTAGTATTCCACATAGGGTAATTTCAGACATAACGATACCACGGTCAACCACAGTGAAGCCCCTGTGGTGGCCATTGGTCCTGTTACGTCTGTTCTGCTTTCCTCCAGATGTTCACCCCAGTGAATCACTGACAGGAATCAGAGTGACCACTTTTCTAGACCTCCGGCCACCCAGAGGTCCAGAATTGTGGTGGGATCAGTCCCAAACCGTGATCGGATTGGCCACAATCTGGGATGAGTTGCAGGTTACATCTGTTACCTGCAGCCCGGATGGATCATGGTCCCGACCATGGTATGGGATCGGGCGCAGTGGCTGGATTGGCCACTGCACCCACCCATCTCCCGGAGGGCGGCTGGCCAGCGGGGCTGTGTAGCCGCACGTCGTGCTGCGCAGCCCCTCCTCCTCCCTGATCCCCGGTGAGAATCAGGCTGGCATGTCTAAAGGATGGACGGACTGACTCCTGAACGGGATCCGAAACAGATCCCAGTCCATGGTTCAGCGTTGTGGGCCTAGCGGCCCGGTATGTCTGAAATTACCCATAGTTGCTCTCCCTTTTTATTATTATTTATTAGTATTACCATTATTTGCCACTGTCCAATGGGACAAGCAATGGGGAGGGGCATCTGAGGCTATTTTCCAAGTTTGGGAAAACACTTCAGGCCATCTGTAGACCTGTCTCCTTCTTCTATGGGAAGGAGACCCAGTAGAAGCCATGTCATTTTACAGACACATTTGGGGAAACATGAAGTGGGTTTCCACAATCTTGCACCCATCAGAGATCTTGCCAGTAGACTGGGGAGGAGACACTGGGGCCACTGGACCCATGAGTGGGATCCAATATTTTGTTTTCTCGTATAGAGAGGAGCATATTGGTCTCTTTCTTTTCTGAACTTGTTGGGCTAAGAGCGTGTTGACCACAGGGGAGCAAATACAGCTTTGAGGCAGCAGCAAAGGCCATAAAATGGCTTTTGTTCTGCTCTGTAACATGAGAGAAAATATTCTTTCCTTGACCCTTGTTGGTCACATTAAATTCCACAGCTCACTTTGGCTGAGGGCCAGTTATTAGAATGTGGCACTGAGTATCTGACAATTTCCCACTGAAGGTGAATGTTAGTTTAGTGAAATTTTTAGTTACAAGAAAACAAAGTTTTATTTATTTATTTATTTATTTATTTAAACATTTTATTTTCCCATCCCTCCTGCCACAGGCAGCTCAGGGTGGCTCACAATCATATACAAATATAAAAACAGCACTTAAAACAACTTTAAACAACTTTACAAGGAGGTAACAAATAACCCCCCCAACTCCCCCCATCCTCCCCAACTTCACCCATCACCCATCTCCCCTGCCAAACACCTGGCAGAACAGCCAGGTCTTACAACTTCTTCGAAACAAGGGGAGGTCATGGGACAGCCAGGCCCCCACCGGCAGGAAGTTCCACAGCCATGGTGCAGCCACTGAGAACGCCTTCTCCTGTGTGGCCCCTCGGAAGACTTGGGGGACCTCGAGCATGGTGCTCCCAGATGATCGCAGTGGTCAATCCAGCACCTGGGGGGTTAGGCAGTCCTTCAGATAAGCAGGGCCTAGGCCATTTAGGGCTTTATAGACCAAAGCCAACACCTTGAATCGAGCCCAGAAAACCACTGGCAGCCAGTGCAGAGAGTGGAGCACTGGTGTAATGTGCTCCCAGTGGCCCAGTCCTACCAAAAGATGGGCTGCCGAATTCTGCACCAGCTGCAATTTCAGAGCCATCACCGTGGGTAGCCCCACATATAGCACGTTACAATTGTCCAATCTAGAGGCAATGAAAGCATGGATGACGATGGCCAGGTCAGAGTCTGAGACATACGGCCGAAGCCGTCGCACCAGATGTATTTGGCGAGGAGCACTCCTCGCCACAGCCTCCACCTGGATATCCAGGCAGAGCTGCGCATCGAGTAGCACCCCCAGACTTTGAACCTGGGAAGGTTAGAAAAGAGGCTGTTCAAACAATTATAGGAGAGCTTTTCTCATTACTGCGCTGAAAGTTTCTTTATTGGTTTTCAAGGACTTCTGAACATTTTAGATTTATTTTTGAGAAATAATCAACAATCCACATTAGCGATATCTTCAGATCACGAAAGCTATTTTGTCTTTGGCACGTCATAAACCACCATAGGTACTGCCAGCTCTCCAGCTGACTAATCTCAAAGTAACTCTGCTGACTTACTCACTGTCTAAGGGCTTTAGCTGTGTGAATCACAAGATGATATTCATACCTCCCAGGAGAAAGTAGACATAATCCAGGGGGAGGGAACTCTTTCAAAATCTTAAAGTATCAAGGGAGTCCACTCTTTTAATCCTCCATCTTTCAGACTTGTGGTGGACACTGAGAACTCAGCAACTGGATCCAACTAACTCATCTCAAAATGTGGTTACTGAATTAAGCTGAGGGGTTGGAAATCAAGGATTCATCTTCCATCATTAAAGTCAGTGGCAAAACTTTAATAGTGGAGGATTGTACACTAAGTGTGCATAAGTTAAAATGATAAGCTTCTTGGCCTATCATACTTAAGAGCACAGGACCAGCCTACCCCTTGGACAGGCTGGACACTTGTCTTCGGTACCTTTGTTTCAGAGTCACTGGGTCCTGGTGACTCTTGGAGCTGCTGAGGCTAAACCAAAGCCAACGCTGCAACAACTGCTGAGAATCTTCAATGCCCTTCTCCATACCCAACCCATGCACATTAGTGTGTATGTATTTGCATGTGCGTGTGCACATGTGTGCTGATTAAATGGCAGTTTTCATGTCAGGTGATTGAATTATCCGATCAAAACTTTAAAATCTAAGTTTGTTGCAGGGATTGAAACAAAAGGCAAAAAATGATGTACTTTTCACCACTAGAAACAATCTTCATTGAATTAATCAGTGGTTGAGATAAATACAAAGTTAGTATAGTGTATGGGGCTGAAATAAATATTTCATTCAAATACAAATTTGAACAATTTGTCCTATTCATCTAGTTTCCACTGACGACGTATTCGCTTTCATCTTCATTGGTCAAAATGAATTTTTGTTATAGGTTCTTTTCAGTATCTTGGTTTGGTCATTTCAGTATTTTAGTACTATTACAATCCAGAGAGAGTGGCATTGTTATCCAACTATTTAAAGCACAAAAGTACTAAATAATATCAAAACAAAGGAACAAATATCAAAATACCTGAAATGACCAAACCAAAATAACTGAAAAACCAAAATCACCAAACTGAAATACCAAAGTTAACAAAATGAACAAAATGATAGCATGAATTAAACAACTAATCAAATGCGCAATTTTTGCAAACCTGGACAAAGACCCTTTTCACATGAGACTCCTCCCCCCCCCTCCTCGACCGCCCACGTGTGCGACTGGGTGGGCAGGGATGTGTTCTTATGACAGTCAGTGGGGGTGGGTAGGGGTGTGTACGTGTTCCTGTGCTCCATCCATCTCTACCCATCTCCAACAATCCCACACACACGGAGGGATTGGATAAAACAGAGGCGCCTCTGTGCAGGGAGATCAGTGGAGGTGGGTGGAGATGGGTGTGCATCTATGTGATGGCCCACAGACCGAGGTGCATACCCATCCCCCCACACACACCGTAGCTCCTCCTGGGCCCATTTGAAAAGGGCCAAAAATTGTTTGATGTTTGGTGGTGCATCTTCATATGTGAATAATCTTTGCAAATGCAGGATGACAATTTGTTTCATCCCTACTGCATATTGTATCTGCATAAATCTACTAGCATGTACCATTAAAGGGTATATTATAGCACTCACATAAGAAATGCATACATATACATGCAGGCATGTGTAAAATTTTCCGGACTTATTCTCCACTGCCCTGCAAACTGCATCATCATCATATTTATTTATTTATTTTGTTTCACTTATACCCTGCACCCTCCTGCCCATGGTAGCTTAGGACTGCTTCCAACATTAAAAATCAATTTATAAAATACAATATATCAAATCAAATCAAATATTTATTTATTTTGTTTCACTTATACCCTGCACCCTCCTGCCCATGGTAGCTTAGGACTGCTTCCAACATTAAAAATCAATTTATAAAATAAAATAAATCAAATCAAATCAAATATTTATTGACAGCACTGGCGTTCACCCTGGTCCAAATTAACACACACAAAAACATAGCAATTATATAAGCAAAAACAAGCAATTATGTAAACAAATATCAAATTAATAACATGAGTAATCCCTTCCTATTTCCACTTAAACCAATACTCCGCTTCTATTACAATTAAATAATCCTTGTTAAAATTAATATAATCGACCAGCAGCTCATTCAATACCCACTACACCCCCAATTTATACCTATATTAACAAATATACTAGAACGCCCATTATATATTCAAAAAACAGCTGCCAGCTACCAAGATCTCACCTGACAATTATTCTTCAAGACACACACATATCCCTATTTAATTGCAGTCAGGCTTGGTAGGGAGCTTAATAAGGAGGATAGGATGTTGCTTCCTAATAGCCGCTGCCCGAGTAGCAAATGCTGCCAAATTAATAATAACATCTCATTCTCTTTGCTGTAACAACCAAATTAATATTTAATTTTTTTAGAAAAATTTCAATTGTGCCAGTACTGGGGAAAAGAAATGATCCCTAATGTCATTAAAGTAGTCACACTCCATAACGTAGTGGATGGTATCTTCTATAACTCCTGGACCCACAAGTACACCATCTTTCATCCCTAGGTACTGATAGCCGTCTGTCCATAATAGTTGCGGTTAACATCTGCTCCATACGTAGTCTGGATAGGTGAGTACAAAGCTCAACCTTCAGATCGAACTTCAAATGCTCAACCATTCCATTCGGGAACCAATTTATGTATAATGGGGTTGTATGACTTGCCCTGATGTTGGCATATTCATTTTGGCAAAATATATCAGCCAACCTCTCCTTAAGGGCAACTAACTTTCTCACTCATGGAAAAAAATCTGGAATCTTAGGAATAATAATATCCCAGTCCTACCATATTAAGAGTTTAGATTAAAGAAGATAGCCATGGAGAACAAAGAGCAGGAGACCTCATTTTATCCTTCAAGTAGAACATTTTGGGCAGTAAATAAAATAAAACATACACAAATAAATAAATCCAAAAATTATAAAACAATAAAACAAGCAGAGTAAAAAAGAAAACCCTCCCTCCCCCATCCCACCCCCTCCCTTCACCCGTCTTCCTCACCAAAGGCCGGGCGGAACAGCCAGGTCTTACACTACCTTCAGAAAAAGGGGAGAGCTGGGGCCAGGTGGGCCTCCATCAGGAGGGAGTTCCACAGCCTTGGTGTGGCCACCGAGAATGCCCTCCCCATCATTGCCTTCAAGTTGAGCATCCCCAGTGGACCACAGGGGCCACTCCAAGACCTGGGGAACTACCCGGGCCCAGGCTTTATAGGTCAAAAGCAACATCTTGAATCGGGCCTGGAAGACTATATACCATTCCAAAGCTGTGTCTGCATTTGCACACATATCTGTCAAACTGGTCCTTTCATGGCAAGTGGTGGCATTTATTAATTTATTTATTTATTTTATTCATATTTCTATGCTGCCCTTCCTGCAGAGACTTGGGGTGGCATACAATCATAAAACAGAATTAAAAAGCCATTAAAATCAAGTAAAAAAAACAACCCTGATACCCCACCCAATTCTCCCATACACCTCTCACCCAATCCCATCCCACCCTATCCCTGCCTGCCAAATGGCTGTCCAAATAAAAAGGTTTTATATCATTTCCAGAAGATAAGCAGGCTTGGGCATAGACAGACCTCCAAGGGGAGGGAGTTCCATAATCGTGGGGTAGCTGATGTTGGAAAATGGATTAAAATTGGCTTAGGAGAGTCTGCAGCATGTAGTTGTGGATGATTTAGAGAAAGGGGGACAATTGTGTTACAAATTGGTCTTTCTGTGATGATATGTTAGGAGCATGGGGCAGCAAAATAAACTTTGTTTGGAGAAGTGAAATAGCTTTCACTGTTAGATCATGCACTGTACCTGCACCATCTGTCGATACAGATTCACTGTAATTACATTTCTCCCTCACGATTCCCGAGTGTGCACTAGTAATACAAAATGTTTTGTAGCCATATGATCCAACTGTATCTGCACATATGTCAGTTTTTACTGAGTATCATTAAGTCATCATGTGGCAGATGTTATTGTGCAAGGTGTGCATTTGCAAAGCTTGCAGTTGGATGTCTCCTCTCCAGAGGGGATTTTTAAAAAATTGGAGATGGGCGAAGCTGAAGAGGTTCAGAGTTTCAGTTCCAACAAGGACTTAAAATATTAGATGTTTATCTGTATCAGTTAAACTATATGTCCACAAAAATATTCTGGGAACATAGGACTTACCTGCACGAGAAAATTCTACTACTATAACCACTAAACCTACATCAAGATACTGTGGTTGTGTAGGTATATTTTTCGGTATTGATGGGATCCCAATCTGCAGGATTCCAAGCCTGCAATATAACCACATTTTATTCTGATAATGGTTTTGTTTATTTTGAAAAGGTATATTGTAAACATGTTCCTAATCAAGTGCAATCAGAAGAACATAACGAAGAAAGCATTCACACAGTCATTGGCACCAGTTTAGATACACTGGTTTTAATTCAAACCTCATGTTAGAGCATGGTGGGTGGCGCAGTGGGAGGGTGGTGCATGGGGGTATGTTCCCTGGACCCCCACTCACCTCCACCCATCTCAAAGAATGGAGCATGAGGCATTGGCACCCGTTGCTCCGTGCGTGGGTGAAGGGTGGAGGTGGGTGGGGTG
>QEPC01008797.1:487020-513477 GCA_003113815.1 Sphenodon punctatus
ACGAAGGCGCTTAGGGGAGCAGGGAAGGCGTGGAAGGGCGAGAGAGGGGACAGAGGAGGAGCAAAGTGCACGGGCTGGAGTATGGAGGGCGATAAGTGCAGAGAGGTAGGGGGGAGCAAGGTTGTGAAGAGCTTTATAGGTGAAGTGTGTTTAAAGCAGGTACCTTTGCTTATGCCAGAAAATTTGCCAGTTGTGTCAGCACCATTGAACACATGAAAGCCAAGAAGGGCCCAGCTCTTTCCTCACCTAGGGCTCAGATATAGGGGGGCTGAACTGGTATAGTGCACTTTGAGGAGCAAGACACTATGGGGTCAAGTTGTAGCTGTCAGGAAACCCAAGAAGAGTGAGGCACTCGGGGGTTAAGCTGTAGCCGCCAGTAAGCGCCAAGGGGAGCGAGGCATCTAGGGATAAACTGCAGCCGCCGGAAGAGAAACACTCTCAGGGGCAAGGTCCTAGCCGCCGATAAGTTTCTCAGAAGAGTAGGCAATGTTTCTATAGGTAACTAAGACGATATGGAGAAACTTTGGTTAAAATTTAACTGTTATGAAATGTCATATGGTGTTATTTTTATGTTTTTACTGTAACAAATCGATTGTTTTTAAAGATTTTGTGGCTACACACTGTAAATAAACCTACCTACCGTAGGAGTCTCCAGAACTTCTTGAGGATCCCAAATGCCCTCTTGATGATGCAGTGGGCAGCACTCAGCTTGCAGGTGAAGAGCTCCTGCTCAGGTATGCGTGTCACAGCGTATGGGCAAACTCATCCTTGACCTCTGCTTAGTTTTGGAGCTGTATCACCCTCTCCAGAAGGATGTCTACTATGTCCGTGCACACCTCAGTAAGGCTAAAGGAGGCTGTGGTGCATCCCCTGCTGAAAAAAACATCATTAGATATGGATGCACTCGCCAGTTACCGACCTGTCTGTAACCTTCCCTTTTTAGGGAAGGTTATTGAGCGGGCGGTGGCGATCCAGCTGCAGGTGCATCTGGACGGCATCGGTTTCCTGGACCCATTTCAATCTGGGTTCTGTCCTGACTATGTCACTGAGACAGCGTTGGTGGCCTTGGTTGATGATCTCCACCGGGAGATGGATGCAGGATGTTCTACATTTCTTATCCTGCTAGATCTCTCGGCCGTTTTTGATACCGTGGACCATGGGCTGATGTTGAGACGGTTGCGAGACCTGGGGGGTCTGGACGGGACTGTTCTTGAATGGTTCCGCTCATTCCTCTCGGGGAGAAGCCAGCGGGTGGTGTTGGGAGCTGAAACATCTTGCCCCCACGCCTTGTCCTGTGGCGTTCCGCAGGGTTCCATCCTGTCTCCTTTATTATTTAATGTATATATGCAGCCCTTGGGGGAGGTTGTGAGAGGGTTCGGGGTGCAATGTCACCAATATGCTGATGATACTCAGCTGTACCTCTCTTTTTCAGCTGACCCAGACCCTGCTGTCTCGTTGCTATCTCAGTGCTTGGAGGCCATGGTGGAGTGGATGCGGCAGAGCAGACTGAAGCTCAACCCCGATAAGACAGAGGTGATGGTGGTGGGGAGGGCGAGAGAGATGTTGGCCCCCCTGCCCTGATTGGAGGGGTTCACTCTCCTATAGCTCAGCAGGTCCGGAGTCTGGGGGTGGTGTTGGACTCGGATCTCTGCCTGGATCGACAGGTGGAGGTGGTGGTGAAGGCTGCCTTCTGCCAGTTGTATCTAGTGCAGAGACTGCATCCATACATCTCCAGGCTGGACCTGCTCTCCCTCATCCATGCCTTCGTTACCTCGAGGCTGGACTACTGTAACACGCTCTACATGGGACTGCCCTTGTTCCTGGTCCGGAGGCTGCAGCTAGTGCAGAATGCGGTGGCCCATCTCCTGATGGGGACGGGTCGTTGGGAGCATATAACACCTGTGCTTCGGACTCTGCACTGGTTGCCAATAGCATGCCGAGCCAGATTCAAGGTATTGTTGTTGATCTATAAGGCCCTTCATGGTCTGGGTCCCTCATACCTCAGGGACCGCCTCGCCCTCCGTGTCCCAGAGCGGCTCCTTTGGTCTGCCGGGGGTGCCTTCTTGAAGGTCTCCTGGGTTAAGTGGGGGGCCACAATGGAGAGGGCATTCTCGGTGGCTGGGCTGCATCTCTGGAATTCCCTCCCGGAGGATGCTTGCCTGGCCCCAAGCCTTTTGACCTTCAGGTGGGCTTGTAAAACCTGGCTGTTCGCCCAGGCCTTTGTGGAATAGGGGGGGATGGGGGTTAGTGTTTTAACACCTCCCTACCATTTATTTTATTTTATTTTATTTTCCCAACCTTGTTTATATTGTTACGTTTTAATGGTTTTTAAAAAACAAAAATTGTTGTTTTTATTATTTTTTTATTGTTGTACGTCGCCCAGTGATGCCATAGCCATGGGGGGGTGGGGGCGGACTAAAAAATGTTTAAATAAATAAATAAAATAAATAAATTTCTGGACTACAGACCAGCAGGAGTTAGATGTTACCAGTCTCCAAATAGCAATGTCTGCCAACATGTTTGCCAACAAGTATTGGCTCCTGCATTACTATGGTCTCCCTCTGGAGATGTGGCGATTTAGGATTGCTGTGATGCAGGACAGCAGGCTCTTAGGCATCTGGAAGTGCTTTGTCCACTGTTCATCCCCCCAGGTGGACAGGATGGCTTCCCACCAGTCCTCACTGCGCTCTACCCTCCAGGACCTCCACTCCATGGGAACAGCTAGGCTCAGGCTCTAGAGGCCAGCCACATTATTGGTACAAAGGTATGTCACTCCCTGCCTCAGCTTACCTCCTAGGGTGGTCACAGACTCCCACAGTGCCCTCTGGTGCCTCAAGAACACCCATCTCCAGAGTCATGTCCTGCTGCTCTTGCTGGATGCTGCGCCATGCACGACCCATCTGTCGCCTGACGCATCAGTATCAGGAAATGATTTGGAAATCAATCCCAGTTCCAAAATGGTAAAATTTCTCTCACACAGAAATTTTGCTGCTTATTTCATCCCTAGGGGGAAGGAGGCTCCCCTGAGAGGGAGTCAGGAGATTGGGGGTGATATGGGAGGTTTGGGGGCTTGGGGAGAGGCTAGTGAATGTATGATTTATATATATCTTATTTATATTTCTATTTGTTTGTTGTAAGCCACTCTGAGAATTAGGAATAGGGTGCGCATAAATCTAAAAATAATAATATAAGCTCATACTTTTGAAGAAAGAAAGAAAGAAAGAAAGAAAGAAAGAAAGAAAGAGAAATTTTTATTTATTTATTTTAAAATTTTTAATGAATGCATTGTTTCCAAAACCTGCTGGACTGACAGCTAGGAAAATCAGATTCTTGTATTTATTCACAGAAAATCATACATCATGGGCCCCCAGCCTAGGGCTGAAATGAAAATTAATTTGATTCTTGCGGGAATCTTGCTTAAAAAGAAAAAGCAAACTGTGCATGTGCAAAATGACCAACAGACCATTCAGTGCATGCACAGCCCTTTTCCAAAATGGCAGCAGCGACACCAACCATTTTGGAAAAGGGCAGTCATTCTTCACATGCGCAAACTGGCTGCCCTTTTCCAAAATGGCAACGATGCAACCAGTGCCATTTTGAAAAAGGGCCGTGCATGCATAGAATGGTCCAGTGACCATTTTGCACATACGCAGTTTTGTTGTTGTTGTTTTTTCCCCCATGATGAAGAAGATGAGAAGAGAAAATAAAAGAGAGCTGAGAAGAGAGACAGAAAGACCAACACAGGTGGGAGACTCGGCACAGGACATGGCACACACGGCTCTGGTAAGTAAATCGAGAAAAAAATCTAGAGAAAGTTTTGATATCGGGACTTTTCTTGATTCTCATATTTCTCTTGATTCAAATCAAGGAGCATGATTCTTGAAAAGAATCAAGATAAAAACAAGATTCAGTTTCAGTCTTTCCCCCAGGTTTTTCTTTGTGCAGTAGATCATTCTCTAACACTTCACCTCCCTCAAAAACATATTTATTTGGAAACATAACCATAAGATAGGGTGAACTTTCAGAAATAAAAGCTCTTTAGACTCATCTGTTGTCAAGCTCTCCCTTTTCTTCAGAGAAACATTTGGCCTTCTGTATGTGTTAAGATGGAAAGGTAGTTCACAGTGTGTTTTATGAAAGCCCCCATTTATAATAGATTGGTGCATGGCTGTTGTGTGACATAATGTTCTCTTAGAGTGCTTCAGATTTACTCCCACGAGATTGCCAAAAAAGCCAGTGGAGTTCTGCTAATTTGGAGTTTTGCAAATTAAAGGTTTCTGACTGGAATATATGAAGAAAAGTAACAAGACGAAAGGGCAGTAAAATATATTTATTCATTAATTCGTTTGTTTGTTCAAATTTGAATGTTTCATTTTTGGTTTGGCATTAAAAATCTGGTGTAGAATTCTATACTGTCTCGCTCACATCATTCCCAGCAGTTGCAGATTCCATTTTTGTTCTTGTCCCTCTGTCAGGAAAATTCCAAAATGGCTCAGAAGCTCTGCAGGCTCATGTGTAGCTCTGGCCTGGTCTCTGTTAAAAAGTTTCTTCATCCTTGGTGGTGCCTTGGGTCTCTGGGGGTTTGTTCATTCTCTGGAGCATGGCTGCAGGGCTTTGGACAGGGCACCTTCTCTTTATCCACTGTGCAGGGAGTCTCAGAGAGTCTCTTCCTTCAACTCATTCTCAAACTACCTTTCCCCCAATCTTTTTCCTCTGTTTCTTTCCAAGAGGAGACTTCTGTGCTAGTTATCAGCTGTGATCACTAGCTCTCTGGAGAAAAGGTGAGGATGAGGTGTTTACATTTTTTCCCCCCTGATGTTATTTATCCAAGACTATCAATATGGCATTACTGTATATTATAACAGATTAGGTAAACCAGCTCTCTTCTAAGAAGACCTGGTGGCAATTAAACATGCTTAATAGTTTCCACCACTCAAAATTATTAGTTTTCACAGTTCTTCAAACCATACTATGAATTTTCAACAGAAATATAAAGTTGTGCAACATGTTAGAGTACCAAAGACAGCCAAAAGACATTTTAAAAGACAAAAGACTACATATATTATTTTTTAAAACTGAGTAAAAATGAATCATGGGCCAAAAAGATCAGGCAGACAGATGAGTTTCATCTTCTCTTTAACCCAACTTGGGGGTTAGTCTTTGTCAAAATGGATTAGCTATGCTGATGTTTAGGCCAGGATGATTCAAGTCTTCCTCTAGTGACAGGCTCCTGGCATTCATATAGCACATAACATTCCTACTCAAATAAACTTCGTTAAAGATACAGATCTCCTTTTTAGTCATACAAGATATTTGCAGTTTGATTGAAAATCTGCTGTAGGACAAAGTATACAGAACGCTAAAGGGTCTGAAAATACATAGCTCTCCAAAGAAGTCTGAAGGAAATGCACCTACTACACTGAGACTTGAGTGATTTTTTATTAACACCAAGCTGTAAATTGATGGGGTGCTGGTGAAAAACAAAGATATGCAGAAAAAGCACGAGACCTCCCTAGCGCAAGTAAACTGGCCAGATGTAGTTCCTGTGACCTTCACCACATGCAAAATAATGGACTTGACAGTTTGTTCACTCAGTGGCTGTAAATAGTTGGACAGCAGCTCTGGGGGTGGCCATGGATGCCCCTCTTACCTCCAGGTTGACCAATCGGCCTAAATGATGTCTGCCAGATGTGTGCCCCAGAGCAGACTGTGGGTGCTCTGGGGCAGTCCAACACTGTATCACATCCACAGGCATGCCGCACAGACTGAGCCTGCCAAACCCAAGGGCAACTAGGGATGGGCGAACAGGTCGCTGTTCGGTTGTTCGGTCGTTCGGTTCAGTCACCGAGTTTGGGTTCGGTCATTCAGTTCGGTCGCCGAGTTCGGGTTCAGTCATTCGGTTCGGAGGCGTTTGGTTTGGTTCTGCCGTTCAGCAATTGGTTTCGGTTTCAGTATCGGTCTAGCTATCGCATGGTCCTGTGATTGCATTGGAAGCTGGAAACTGGAAATTCGAGTGTGTGCAGAGCTTGTGTGGGGAGAGAGCATGTGTGTGTGGCTGGCTGGCTGTTTGGTTCTGTTTTGGTGTGTTTTAGCTGTGTTGTGTTTTGACTTGACTGTGTTGGGTTTTGGGCTGTGTGTTTGTTTGAAAAAAAATAATGAAGAGGGTGCAGATTAATTGTCGGGCCTGGGGGAAGGCCAAGGTGGTGGTCCCGGAGCCAGTGGTGGTGGAGGAGGAAGAGGCTGCTGCTTCAGCCATTGCACCTTCAGTAGTGGAGGAGGCCAGCTCCTCATCAGAGGAACAAGAGGGCACAGGAGGTGTTGCCACTGCCAGTGACAGGTTTGTAAACTTTTTTTTTTACTTTGAGGACAAGAAGAATACTATCCTTTAGAGCGAGCTCACTGGCATGCGGGTGGGTGCGTGGGTGGTGGGCAGTCAGGCACAAACTGATCAAGGGCATCAGCAGGTGGCAGAGGATGTCTGCCACAGAGAGAGAGGGTACTGTAATGTGGGGGGCTCTTCCAGCAGTCAGGCACGAGCACGAGCACCCCCACCCAAACATGTGCCAGGCTAGCAAGGGTCTCTCCACTCTCCAGTTGTCATCCCTACGCATCCCCAAATAACGGCAGGATTTGCACGTGCCAGTCAGGGCCTTTCCAGTTGCCATCCATAGTGCCCCAAGGAGGACAGGATTTGCACATACCAGCAAGGGTCTCTCCATTGCCATCCCTCCCTAGCACCCAAAGAAGGGCAGGATTTGCACGTGCCAGCCAGGGTCTCTCCATTTGACATCCCTAGCATTCCCTGCTAGCACCCCAAGGAGGGAAGGATTTGCATGTGCCAGCAAGGGTCTTTCCAGTTGCCATCGCTACTAGCACCCCAAGGAGGGCAGGATTTGCATGTGCCAGCAAGGGTCTCTCCATTGCCATCCCTCCCTAGCACCCAAAGAAGGGCAGGATTTGCACGTGCCAGCCAGGGTCTCTCCATTTGACATCCCTAGCATTCCCTGCTAGCACCCCAAGGAGGGAAGGATTTGCATGTGCCAGCAAGGGTCTTTCCAGTTGCCATCGCTACTAGCACCCCAAGGAGGGCAGGATTTGCATGTGCCAGCAAGGGTCTGCTTCAGGACCCCTTCTGCCACTGGCAAATGCTGCCTCTGGGACCTGCCACCAGTGTGCCGTCACCGCCAGGTATGCATGCTGTGCTTTTCGACTGGACCACAGGTCGGTGGTGAAGTGTATGGTGGCCCCCCACAGACCCTGCCAGCTGCTCCCTCACCCGCTCCTTCAAAGCCTTGTACAGGTCTGGCACCACATTCTGACTCAAGGTGGTGCGGGACAGCAGCTTAAACTGGGGGCCCAAAAAAACCAATCAGCCGCCTCTACAATGGAGAAGGACTGCCCATTCAGTGCAATCGTTTCACCCAACAGGCACCTGGCTTTTTCTTGATAGTCACGCCGCCCTCCAGCTGCCGATGGCCTTGGCAGCTGCCCCCACCCCAGCTCCTCCATGGTGGACTGACGCTGCCTGCGAGGCTCCTGCTGCTGTTCTTACCCCCTAGCAGGAATACTTCTCCTGCTGCTAGAGGCTGAAGTTGGTGCAGGACGCTTGCCTGCTGAACGAGGCAGGCGACTGGTCGCTGCAGTTGGGAACCCACTGGCATCCACTTCTCCTGCCTTCCCGCTTAGCAGCAGAGCACCGTGGCATGACTTCAGGTGCCTTGCCATTGATCTTGTTCCAAGGTTGGCGCTTGGGGAGCACCTACCCACGCTTCATCACCTTATTGCACACAGTGCACTGCACCTCCCTGGGATCATCCACCTGCACCAGCTTGAAATGTGCCCAGACAGAGAATTCCCTACCCCCGCCTTCTGGCTCACCCCGGGTGGGGCAGAACTTGATGGCGACACAGCTCTGGGATGAGGGACAGCCTGAGCCATCCCCTCAGCTCCAGACGTCTCCTCTGCGGGACTAGTGTCTTCTTCTGACTCACTGTCCTCAATCACTATGATGTCCCATGAAGGGGAGTACTGGTACCTTGAGGCTTGACTACCCGCCATGCTAGTGCCGCTCTCCTCCCTGTGCCCTCTAGAGCTGCTACTGCTGCTGCTACTGCTACTGCTACTGCTACTCCTCTCCCTCCTGCCATTGCCTGGGCATAGGGCCCTTCCTCTAGAAGTCAGGGTAGAATCTACCAGCCCTGGACTGCTGGGGGGTCACCTCAACAATATGGGACATTGGTGGCCATGGAGGAACAATCGAAGCACCTGCTCCTGCAGCAGCAGAGACAGCAGCAGCCTCATGTCAGCTCAACCTTTAATAGCCATCAAAGGATCCACAAGAAACCCTATAAATGCCTTGAGTGTGGGAAAAGCTTCAGAGACAGCTCAAACTTTAATAGCCATCAAAGGATCCACACAGGAGAGAAGCCCTATACATGCCCTGAGTGTGGGAAAAGCTTCAGTGAGAGCTCAACCCTTCATAGCCATCAAAGGATCCACACAGGAGATAAGCCTTGAGTGTGGGAAAACCTTTGCTTGGAGCTCAGCCCTTAATAGACATCAAATCTATATTAAGCAAGGGGGACAAAGCAAGGGGGATGTTATGTGAAGATCGGTCTAAGATGTAATTAATTTTGCGGGGTAGGATTGTATTATATATGTGATTCCAGATTGGACGTGGGGGGGCTGTTATAGTTATTACTGCTGTTAATATTTGATTTATGAGCTATTTATGTTTACTGTGTATTGTGATAGTTGTTGTGAAGTTGCCCCCTGGTGAGAGCAAGCGGGGACGTGCAGGGCCCCACCCTGGTGGCAGCAGGGGGGGTGGGGATTGAGGAAGTAGTACATTATGTGAAGATGGATATAAATTGTAGTTAAATTGAAGGGGAGATAGGATGGTATTATATATGTGCTCTCATATTTGGGGTGGGGGTTTGTCATTGTTATTACTGATGTTGATTTGATTATTGCTGTTCATGCTTATTATGTATTGTGATATTGATATTGTTGTAAGCCGCCTCGAACCATCTGTGATGGGAGAGGTGGGATATAAATTAAAATTGATGATGATGATGATGATGTCCTGCAGGCCTTCAAGTGCCCTGCGTGGCACTGAAGGACGCTGGCAGGAGGTACCGCTGAACCACCCCCAAACTAGTGCCACTGTGCTGGGAGCCTCTGAACCCTGTCTCCCAAAATCATGCCTGCGAAGCTTGGGGTGTGGTGATGGGCTCTGGCTGCAGCTTCTGCCACTCCACTGGCACGGCCCCTACCCCTACCACCTCTGCCACGTGTCCCATTGCCCTCCTTATGGGCAGCAGACCGGCCTCTCCTACTTCCAATCTCCATTTCTCCATTCTATATTTTTGTCTTCCAACAAAAATACACACACACACACACACACACACACACACATATATTATCATATTATCATTCATTTAGATTATATTAGATAGATTTAGGCGTTATTTTTATTTTTTACCCCTCCCTGTGTTCTTCCTCCCACCTCCACTGAATCCTTTCCCTCTCCCTCTATATATTTCTCCATCCATGAGTCCCTTCCCCTGTTTTGGGATTTATTTAGAGTAGGATTATTAGGTTGATTTAGGTTTCATTTCAGTTTTGTACCCCTCCCTGTGTTCTTTGTGTTTTCCCCCCCATCCCTGTGTAATATTGTATAGATAGATGGATATTAGATATAGTTAGTTAGTTAGTTAGTTAGTTAGTATAGATAGATACATAGTTGTAGGAGAGTTAGCTTAGTTATATAGATAGAGATAGTGTTAGTGTGTACTAATTAGCTATTCAGTTTTGATATTTTTGAGTGTGTACGACTAGACCTTTAGATATAATATTTCATAGATTTTAGAATAGTTAATACTGTAGTCAGAGTTAGTGTAGAAAATATTAGAAAAATTTGAATTATATATATAAATTTTTCTAATATTTTCTACACTAACTCTGACTACAGTATTAACTATTCTAAAATCTATGAAATATTATATATAAAGGTCTAGTCGTACACACTCAAAAATATCAAAACTGAATAACTAATTAGTACACACTAACACTATCTCTATTTATATAACTAAGCTAACTCTCCTACAACTATGTATCTATCTATACTAACTAACTAACTAACTAACTAACTATATCTAATATCCATCTATCTATACAATATTACACAGGGTTGGGGGGAAAAACACAAAGAACACAGGGAGGGGTACAAAACTGAAATGAAACCTAAATCAATCTAATAATCCTACTCTAAATAAATCCCAAAACAGGGGAAGGGACTCATGGATGGAGAAATATATAGAGGGAGAGGGAAAGGATTCAATGGAGGTGGGAGGAAGAACACAGGGAGGGGTAAAAAATAAAAATAATGCCTAAATCTATCTAATATAATCTAAATAAATGATAATATGAAGGTAAATGGGTTGGATGGGTGAAATAGGAGGAGGATGGCAATGGATTGGGGAGCTGGGAGGTACACAAACTGCTGTGAGAGGGAGCCTTCTGAAAACACCTGCTGTCAGGAACAGTGACTAGCTCAGAAGGTGTTGGAAGGGGGGAGGGCAATGAGTTTTGTTACTTGCTGTGCTCTCTTCGCCGCAAGCCCCATTGACTCATGCAGTCTAACTCGTTGGCCAATCGCAGTCTGCGAAGCCAGTGGTCTGAGGAGAAAAGGGATGGTGATTGGACAGGCTGGCTTCTACTCCAAGTCTCTCCACCCCTGGTGCCTGGAAGTCTGCTCCTCAGCTGACCTCCCCCTTCCTGTGTCAGGCAGCGGTCGTGTTTTACTGGTGTTTTTGTTTTACTGTTTTTCTCCCATCCGAACTCAATCTGAACCGACCGAACTGTTTGGTCATTTCAGAGTTCAGTATTGGGTTTGGTTCAGTCGGTTCCGGTTCGAGTTGAGTCGTCCAAACTGGCCGAGTTTGGGCCGAACTCTGAACTTCCGAACTGCGTTCACACATCCCTAAGGGCAACGGCTGAACATGGTGCTGCTGGTGAACCCATTCAGCACCATGGAGTCACAGGCACCAGCCTAGAGCATCATGTGAGCACCCACACCTCTGTGGTGTGTGTGTGTGGGGGGGCTCCACATGGGTAGACCGTGGCCCACAGACACCACCAGTCTGTCTGACATGGACCCAGGCCAAGCTGTTAATGGGCGGAGCAGCTCCAGGGGGTCCATCAAAAAACACCCAATGAGGCCATGCTCATTACTATCACAGCAGTGTACATCACTATCACTTTCAGGAGTAATCAAACAGCTTTCTACCACTTCCAAAATACTGGAAGAAGGGGGAAGAAAGGGAATAAACAAGCAAGCTTTCCTGCTCTGTTAGTTTATACATCACTGCAATTTCATATCTTCACTCCCCATTCTGGTGTTAAATTGCCAAATACTGGAAAACAGAGTATGCTATTTCAGATCAGAGAGGTCTGGATGCTGCATCTTTCCACATGCAGTTTGTAAATCTATTTGGAAAGCTCTCTGAGATCAGGGAAGAAGAAAAGACAGCCAATATACACTAATGGATAAGGCGTTGGACTTGGAGCTGGCAGACCATAGTTCAGATCCCATCTTAACCATGAACTGGGTGGTGCTGGGCAAGTTGTTGTCTCTCAGCTGAGCTTCAGTTCCCCATTTTTAAAATGGAAAAAATAATGACCTACCTCATAGGGTTGTTGTGAGAGTGACCTAGATACAGATTTTAGAGCATCTTGAATATTCAAGGTCTGTATAAATGATAATAATATAATAGTAAAAACACTATATATAATCTATTGTAAGTCATCATCATCATCGGTCATCTCAAGGAACAGTGACTTTCTGTAGGATTGCATAGCCTTATCCTCATTTATTTCTCCACTGTTTTAATGGCAATAATACAAATTTATTACTTACATTTTTATTCATCTACCAATTTAATTTCCTGAATTTAAATGAAATACAAGATTTTCTATAGCATACTAACATTGCCTAAATCTCCAGACTACATTATTCTTCTAGTCTAGTCTTGGCACTAGCTCACATCTATGTCAATCTGCATGTGGTGTTTCAATGTGGTGGCTAACTAGTGATTAAGTTTAGACAACCTAATCCTATGGAGGGTGCGGCCCTGACTAAGTGTATCAGATCACAACACAGTATTGAACATGTTCATTTCAGTTCTTCACTGATCAGAGACAATATTATGAATACTGAATTATGATGATTCTACAAATCAGGTTCATCAGAAGTCCCCCCGCGCCCCCCAGTGAAATCCAAATTTCAATTTAAAAAAACCACAACATGCTCATTCTGGAAAAATCCTTCTATTAAACTAATGTATTCTTATTCTTTTTACACATTAATTATTATTATTATTATTATTATTATTATTTTCTTTTATATAGCACCAGCTATGTACCTGGTGCTTTACAGAAAATAAAATAGACACGGTCCCTGCCCGAGAGCTTACAATCTAAAGACAGGGGGAGGGGAGACAGGGAAAGTAGAACAGAGGGAGAGACAAGGGATGCAACATTCATGAGGATGCGAGAACTCAGGTACATGTTCTTGGCTTGGTTACAGTAAAATAGGAGTTTACAGTTAACACGTAGGGGATAATCCTGGGTGGGGAAGATTAGCAGGAGTTAGGAAGGGCGGAGCAGAAGAGGTGGGTTTTGAGGAGGGACTTGAAGGTGTGGAGGGTGGGGGCAAGGTGGAAAAGGGCAGAGAGGGAGTTCCAGGCGTGAGGGGCAGCGAGGGAGAAGGGACGAAGGTGGTTGGGGAGCAGGGGAGGCATTGGAGGGTGAGGGAGGGGGTGGAAGAGGAGCGGAGTGCTCAAACAGGGGTTTGGAGGGAGATCAGGGCAGAGAGGTAGGGGGGAGCAAGGTTGTGAAGGGCTTTGTAGGTGAAGACAAGGAGCTTGTGAATACACTCAGAATACACTCAGGAAGCGGGAGCCAGTGGAGGGAGGAGGGAGAGGAGCGGCTGCACATGGTCCAAGCAACGGGCTAGGTGGATGATCCTGGCTGCAGAGTTTTGAACAGAGATGAGGGAAGCAAGGTGAGAGCGGGGAAGGCCAGCGAGGAGGAGGTTACAATACTCAAGACATGAGATGACTAGGGCGTGGATGAGAGTTTTGGCAGAGGAGACAGACAGGAAAGGGCGGATCTTAGCAATGTTGTGGAGGGAGAAGTGGCAGTATTGGCCATGGAGTCAATGTAGGGTTTGAAGGTGAGGTGCGAGTTGAAAATGAAGCCCAAGCTACAGGCTTGGGGGACAGGGAGAATGGAGACCCCGTCAATGACAATTGACAGGGAAGAGGGAGAAGAAGGATTGGGAGGAAAGATAAGGAGTTCAGTTTTCGCCATGTTCAGTTTGAGTTGGTGTTGAGACATCCAGACGGAGATATCGGAGAGACAGTTGGTGAGACAAGCTTGAACAGAGGGGGAGAGGGAAGGAGTGGAGAGATAGAGCTGAGTGTCCTTAGCATAAAGGTGGTATTGAAAACAGTGAGAGGCAATGAGTTTGCCTAGGGATTGGGTGTAAATAGAGGAGAGGGCCAAGAACAGAGCCTTGGGGAACCCCGACCGAGAGGGGTGGAGAGGAAGGGGAGGAGTTAGGAAGAGATACATTGAAGGAGAGGTCAGAAAGGTAGTGTGACCGGGGAGGGGCAGGGGCAACTTTCACGGGAACTCACACATGACCGAGGGCTGCCCTGTTCAGGGCAGCAATTGCGGGGTGGTGGTGGTAGGAATGCCGGTCAGGATAGAGTGGTGGCCTTTACCTCTAATTAAAGAGAACAGGCCTCTATCATCATAGGATGCCACTGAGACAGGGGAACAAAGGTCTGCCCAAGATGCACTCGTTCACACACTCTTGGACCGAAGGGGGAAAGCGACACTACGTGGGGAAGGGGGTGCGGGAGTATGGAGGAGACCCAGGCAGAGAGGGAGACAGGTCACTCGCACAGGGCAGGAAGGACCAAGGCAGGGGAAGGGGGAAAAGGAACACGCACGCACCCACTCTCTCTCACAACCACAGACACTCACCAACGTCCAGGGGAAGGTCTCGAAAGGGAAGGTTCAGGCTCATGGGGCTCAAAGATTCATTCATGCTAACTCGCTCCAAGCTTTCACACAAAACTCGCTCTGCTCAGGGGGGGAGGTTCTGTGAATCACCAGTGCCGCCATCTCTGCAGCGCTGGCCTTTAGCCTGCAAGCCCTGCCCCTGTATGTGCTTGCAAGCGCTCCGAGCACCGCGGCAGGGGCGGGGGAATGCCGACGATGAATGTCGGCAAAGGTGGTGTGGTTTCAGACTGAAGCCCCATTATGAAGGTTGAGGGCACCAGCAGGGGCATAGCAAGCTCCTGTGTAGCCCGCTGGGGCCTCGCAGGCTCGGGGGCTGTCGGTGTGGAGCCCCTGGTGAGGGGGAAGCTGGTAATGCCACACGGGGCTGACAGGTAGTAAGAGAACCAGTCGAGGACAGAGTTCCGGAATCACAGGGAGTGAAGCGATTCAAGCAGGAGCAAGTGGTCAACAGTGTCGAAGGCAGCAGAGAGATCAAGGAGGACAAGAATAGAGTAAAGGCGGTTGGATTTAGCCACAAGAAGATCGTTCGTGATTTTAGCAAACTTTCTCCCATATCTAAAGTGTCCTTCTCCATTCTTCTGCTTCTCTATTCACTTCAAGAGTTAAAACATTAGAAAGCGCTTTTAAAAATACTCACCAATCCAGTTGGCTATACAATGGAATTTGATCAATCTTCTGACAGAGGAAAATATAACTTAGGTTTATGTTGTCACCACTCTTATTAATTAGGGCCAGGGGCTGTCTCCTCTGAATGCTATACTGATATTGAGTAGCCAGGAAGGCAGATCAGACTGAGCTTATCTTTTTAGTACCCTAAGACCTTTAAAAATCTTTACTTAGTATGGTTAGTATGGATGAAACCAAAACAAGATTACATTTATTTGCAGAGTTTGATAATGGGTCATTAAGTCAGTGGGGAAAACAGAACTGAAACAGATTTGGGGGGGGGGAATTGTCCCCCAAATATCTATTGCCATATAAGTGTAGACATTAATCACAAATCAAAATGGGCTTGGCAATTCTGAAGGGAGCTGTCTAGCTGAGCTCAGTGAGAAATGTAGATGGCAGGAAATGATGAAGAGTTGACCTATTTTCATCTTCATAGAATTGCTACAGTCTACTTACCTCAGACTTAGAAATTTTGCCACAGCCTGCTATCTAGAGCTGTCAACCCCCCTGCTTGACCTTTTAGGGAAGAACAACTGAACCATACATTTCTATCAGACAAATCTGGTGCTTCACTTCTAAGCTAGGTTTCACCCATGGTGACTTTAACTAACTTTTCCTCTCTAAGAAAGCTTGTAGAATTGGTATTTTATTAGTTTTCTTGGTAACTGGCATGTGATCATTCCACTCATAACATTCGATAATCAATATCCCATTAAACTTCAAAAACACTATTAAGTGAGGCAGCCCACAATCATATGGAGCCAAGATGTTTGAAGAATCCCCCTATCCACCTTCATCCCCTTGGTAGACACAGTCATTTGTCCCATTCCCTCGCTTTGGAGGAAGGAGATGGGGCTTGGACTGTGGAGCAGACCACGCCACCCCATAACCCCATGACCGCAGGGGCAGGGACAATCGGCTATGTAATTGGGAGGGGCCAAATGCCCTCAAGTGATGAAGTAAATTAGAACTTTTGTGCCCCTTTGCTTGCAACATAACATCCTTTTTGTTTCCAAGCATGTACCTGGTATTTAATTTATTTATTTATTTCATCAATTTATATCCCGCCCCTCCTGAAAACAGCTCGGGGCGGCTAACAATTCGAAAAATATAAAAATACAATTATAAAAATATTTTTAAAACACTCATAAAATCACAACAGTTAAAACACGGCTAGGGTAACGCTAATTAATACAATAAATGAGGGTGGAGGGAGATAAAAAACCCTAACCCACCCTTCCCTCCTCCCCAAAGGCCCGAGTGAACAGCCAGGTCTTGCAAATTCGTCGGAATGTTAAAAGGCTTGGGGCCAGGCGAGCTTCCTCCAGGAGGGAATTCCAAAGGTGCGGCCTGGCCACCGAGAATGTCCTCTCCATTGTGGCCCCCCGCTTAACACGGGAGACCTCCAAGAAGGCACCCCCGGCAGACTGAAGGAGCTGCTCTGGGGCAGGAAGGGTGAGACGGTCCCTGAGGTACAAGGGGTCCAGACCATGAAGGGCCTTATAGATTAACACCAATGTCATAGCCAACTCCCTATCTCACTTCCAGATGGACCACTTCTGACTTTTTGCACCAGGCATCAGCGAGACTTGGAAGGTCCTCCTGGCAGACCCATGAAGCCTTGGATCCTAGAACTGTTCCATATGGTCCAGAGGTCCTTAGTGCCTATGCCGAGGACAGCATACAAACACGCTTTCCTCAGGTTCTAGGATTTCAGGACACAGCATGGTTTGCCCAGTGGTTTCCCCATCACCGAGCTGCAGTTGCTTCAGTTTGCCCTGGAACTCAAATGCAATGACTTGGCCCAGGGGTTGGTAGCCAGTAAACTCTTGGCTCTAAAGTATGTGTCTTAGCTGGTGGGCCACCCCCTCCTCCAAGCAGGGGTGCCTTCTGCGGTGCATCTTTGAGTGCTGGTCCCGGCAGAAGGTGAGCACTAGGATGGTAGGGCCCTGAATACTCCACAACGACTCAGCAGGTGGTTCAGGTCCTGCCACAGCCGTGCATGGATGGATGGGAAGTTACCCTTTTTGCAACAGCCTTTAAAGTTGCCTTTTTGGGTGCCTTTTGCATGAATGAGTTGTTGCCCAACTCTACAGCGAGCTACCTCCAGGTGGGCGGTGGTGATAGAGGATGTGCTTTGTGCCAGTGAATGCTTGGTCATACGAAACTGCATTGCTAAGAAAAATCCAAGGGGCAGAGGTAGGTGGGTTATGCGGTACCAAGGGAGCACCCCCTTCATGTGCCCAGTCCACATAATGCAGACATATTTGCAAATTTGACCCGACCTTCCAAGGGGGCTTTTTAGGCATGCCAATGGGACCTTCCTCATCTGCTTCCAATTTTCAACAGTGCTGAAGAAATGTCTTTGCACCCTTCATGTAACCACATGGAGCTACACTTACCACTCCTTCCAGATTGGGATGGTCAGCTGTGTTACTGCCATAGGATTTATTATTATTATTATTATTATTATTATTATTATTATTATTTGCATTTGCATTTGTATAGTGCCAGCTGTGTACCTGATGCTTTACAGAACAATAAGATAGATGCGGTTCCTGCCTATGGCTTACAATCTAATAGACAAGGAGGGGGAAGACAAGGATAGGGGACATAGGGAGAGACAAGGGATAAATTACATTCAAGTGGATGTGAAGTCTCAGGTGCACGTTCTTGGCTTGGTTGCGGTTAGGCAGGACTCTGCAGGGAGGGCAGACAGCAAATATTGAAAGGAGGAAGTTCTAACAGGCATCGGGAAAGGCAGCGAGGAAGAGGTGGGTTTTGAGGAGGGATTTGAAAGTACGGAGGGAGAGGGCAAGGTGGATGTGGGCAGGGAGGGAGTTCCAGGCACGGGCAGCAATGGAGAAGGGACGAAGGTGGTTAGGGGAGATGGGGAGACAAGGGAGAGCAAGGGAGGGGGTAGGGGCACTGGGTGCTTGAGGTCAGACATCTTCCACTCCGACATACACGATCCCAGCAGGCACTTGCGGGGGTTCTAGCCATGCTTCTGGCCTCACCTTATTAACATTTGGCCTCTTTTTACCATATTAGTTTCAGGTTCGCTCGGTGAATGGTGCAGAAAGATTGCCTGGATTGTTGGCCATAGCATTGTCCACTGGGCAACCAAGAAAGTGGGGGGCTCACATTGGAGATTTCAGCTGGGCCTGAGAGAATTTGTTGAAATCATCTGGAAATGGTGGGGCATGCCGTGCCACAATCAAAGGACCTGGAGCTCATACTTATGGTTAAAAGATACCTTCTGGAGGTGAGGCAGCTCTTTCCTGGTGCCCTGTTCCTCTGGACCCACATGCCCCAGTGAATGGTTTGGTGGTTCGCCAGTTGCCTGGGGGGTGTCAACTGGGCAATGAAGAAAGCCATCTGTGAAATCGGGAAGTGGATAGACGCGATTGGAGGTGCCTGCATTACCCACCACAAGATTCTTTGTGATCAGCCTGAGCTATATTGAGTCAAAGGGCTTCATCTGTCAGACCTTGAGAATGACCTGTACCTTAAAGGCCAAACTGGCCGAGTTGCTGACGAGGTGCTGAGTTGCTGAGGTGGTAATTAGGGTGGGGCGAACCAAACAAACAAAGCTGGTGGTTCTTGGGGAGGGGGGGTTTGGTCCAGAGTTAGAGGTTTTATGGGTAGCACAGCATTGGGAAATTGGGCTGCCACCTAAAGAGGCAGGGATCAGGGTCAGGCATATGAGTTTAGTGTGGCCAAATGCCTGCCCACATCCTGGGGAGTTAAGTGACATCACAAGCTTTGGCCGAGGTCAGATGTGGATCTGGGAGAGTGGTGGCACACCTATCCATGCTCTGTGGGCCTCCACATGGAGCCCGGCTCTTATGGCATCTTGGGCTGGGCTGGAAGGCAGGGCTAGATTAGATTCGGGCAAATAAAGGGCCGGTACCTGGATGTGAAACAGGTCGCTCTCCTAAACACGGTGTATTTGCTAGGGATGGGCAAACACAATGCGGTTCGGATGTTCTGATGTTCGGTCGTTCGGTTCGAAACCCGAGTTCAGGTTCGATGGTTTGGTTCAGCCGAGTTCGGTTTGGCTGAACTTGGCCGAACATTCAAAAAATAGAGAAATTGAAACCGAAACCTGATTTTCGGGCCTGATTTTCGTTTTTCCTGCCTCCGAACTCATCTGAAGTCATCCAAACACGACCGAACTGTTCGGTCATTCAAGAGTTTGGTTCAGACGTTCAGTTCGGACGTCCGAACAGACCGAGTTCGGTCCGAACTCTGAACATCCGAACCGCGTTTGCCCATCCCTAGTATTTGGTTGAACAGACCCATTTAACAGGGGAAGTGGTCCCCTAGGGCGTGGATTGTTTGATCAATAAAGAGTGTGACCTGTTAAACCCATTCATTGGTTTTCCTGTCTTCCCTGTGCGGCAACAAAATACTGTTTGATGTATATTTCCCCCCTCCGTGTACCATTTAGCATTTTCCACCTCTTACCCATAACATACGCTATATAATACCTTTCACTTACCCAGGGGACATGGCTGTTTAAACCAGCTGTTTGGCTTTAAACATATTAAACAATCATTTAAAAATTAATCAAAAAAGAGTTTGAATATATCTATTTAAACTGCTGCACAAATCACCTAGCACAGAATTCTATAAAAAGACAAAGCCCCAGGCTGAATCTCTCCATGATACTGGTTGCTATAGAGCTTAACAATAAGTAAATATTTACTAAATGTACTGAAGATGATACAACTAGGTACTGTTATACCCTACTGCATATGATTTCCCCTTGCAGGTACAAGCTGCACGGCCTTTGACAAAAAAGAACATTTGAAATCCAAGGATATGCGTACACACCATCCTGCAGATAGAGCATTTTAAACAGCTCACTTGAGCGAACGTCAAATGTCATGGAATATTTCTTTTTGGACATATAAGGAAATCATGCAAGTCTTATGAGTATCATAATAATGAGTCAACGGCTGTTTCTCTCATCACAGTGAGCTGATTTTTGCTTACTGATTTGTAGGCAAGAGGGTGGGGAAGGGAATCTCTTCCTTTGCTCTGTTTTGTAAGTATACAGCTAGGATCCTAGTGCTTCCACTCCCTCAGAGTTAGGTGTGAAGACCTCCCCCGTCTCTCAGATTGTAAGCCCTAGGGCAGGGACCGTGTCTATTCAATTACTTTGTAAAGTGCCAGGTACATTGCTGGCACTATATAAATGCTTGCTAATAAATAATAATAATAATAATAATAATAATAATAATAAAGTGAATGGGATTGGCCAAGGGTGAGGGGGAAGATGGAGTGGGGGCTCATGTGAAGTGCAATACGTCAATAGGGCACATGCCTGGAAGGGGGGATGTGACTGGGAATTGGGGAACAAAGGGGCAAGCACATGGGATTATATGCCCAATCAACCAGTTGCATGACCTCAGGTGCCAGGGAGTATGCGGAGACCTCTGATGTGGATGAAGTAATCAAGGCTGGACCACCCGTAGATGCCTGTCAAGACGATGGTAGGCAAAGGACAATCAGAGGGAATTGGGTGGTGGTGGTAATTGAAGAGTGCTGCGGGGGTTGAGAGGTGATGTGTTTACATAAACATGCCCACGATGGAGAGCCATGCCCACACCCATGATACAAACCAAGCTAATAGCATTTACCCTCATATTCAGGGAGCCAAGAACCCCAGATAGGTGAGCAAGGTGGAAGGGATGCGCCACCAGCAGCAGCAGGTAGATTTGGTTACAAAGAGGGTCATCGAATTATGGGCCACAGTTCCCGGGGAGGGAGAACTAAGGGGTGTGTGTGTGAGGGCTGGACCTGTATAGATTCTACCTAGGCACCCTGATATCACACCCACCTCAAAAGCTGTTTACAACCCCCTCCCCCAACAAACAGTAACCTGGTGACCCCCACCCCTTATCCAAACCACCTAACCGCCAGTGACAATAAACAGGTATAATCACTTCCAGCTATGGGAGCATTAATAATCACCCATCCACTACCCCTCCCCCACAGAACATCCAGCCCATGTCAAGGATGTCCCTGTGGGGCCTGTACCTGGAGCTGAGAGGATGAGGCAGCACTGTGCAAGGGCTCGCCGGTGCCGCAAAGACCTGGTGGAGGATCTCCTTCAGATGGGGACCAGGCAGGGGGAAGAGATTAAAGATGCCATCCAGCATATGGAGGTGGAGCAGAATAGGTCAATGCAGCAGCTGACTGTTCACCAAAGGAACCTCCTTTCTGAAATGAGGAAGGACTGGAGGTTGGAAAGGGGGGTTTGGAACAAACACCTCCAACGGATCGAAACCCTCCAGCAATCACTCGAGAGAATGCATCAGCAAGACATACAGCGGATGAATGATTTGTTGAACCTCGGAATGTCCCTCCTCATTAACGCAGGGGCTGCTGGCGCATCGCTCACCAAAGTTGTTCAAGCATTGCCCGGACCTGCACCACCTCCATGTGCCCCATCTGATCCTCCCATCAGAGAGCCAGCACCGTCAGCCAGAGCCCAGAGGTCCTGTCTCAAAAACCTGGTCCCTGTTCTGCGGCCTGAGACAGCCATACCCTCCACCACCAGCCCCCCACCCCTCTTAACAGCAGCTGGTGATAGAAGGTAACTGGATGCACCTGTCGCATCACGAAATTCTGAGGCTAATGAATCAGCACACTCTCCTCCACCACCTAGCCACAAGAGGGGGAGCCCAAAGAAATCCGAGGGGGACAGAGAAAAGGGCAAGTGATACTAAGTTATACATTGCAATAAAGATTTTACCTGCATCATTATGCTCATTTTGGTGATATTTGGATGAGGGTCTTTAGCTTGATTTTAACTCTTTGATCCACATGCACCAGTTCTTGGCCCATGGAAGACAGGTGACTCCCGGAAGTCACTCATCAAAGCTTTCACCCCTACCCTCACCCCACCCTCCCGGCCCTCACCACACCACAACCCCTACAACGTCCCTGTCCATGGTCCTGACCCTTTGACTGTGATGGATACTCTGCATCGTTCATCTAATTCTTCAGTGATGATTTTATAATCTGTTTGGGCTATGGATGCATAGTGTGTAAGGTGATTGGATACTGGCATGCAATGAATGTAATGAGGGGTGTGTCTGAGACCTGAACTGTTTTTACACCAATCAGAGAACAAGGAAAGTTATGGGATGGTGATGGTCTGGGAGCAATAATAGAGCCAATAGGGGAACTAATAGTACAACTACAGCAGGAGAGGGATCACGAACTATCATGGTGTGATGCTCCTAATGTATGCCAGACCATGGTCCAGGCGTGACACATGATGGCTCAGAGCTGCCTGTATCCTCTTTGCATAGTGGTACTTTCTTGGATTGTCCTCCTGTCTATAGAGGGGCACTGGTCCTGGGGCACGATGATGCACCGGGTTGTCAAGTGCTGCCCCACGGGTCTCGCATATATTATGCAGCATGCAGCGGGCCCCAATCATGAGAGCAACAGTCTCCACTTTGAAGTCAAAGCGTGTGGCCAGGCATCTCCAGCGTTGCTTGAGGGCCCTGAACGACCTCTCCACAACCATGCGGACAGCGCATAAACGGTTATAATAATGCACCTGCTTGGGGTTTCAGGCCACCAGGAAGACCTTCATGAGCCATCGGAGGAGTGAGTAGGAAGGGACCCGATGATGACTGGGGGCATTGCCACCCCCTCGATGTGGGTCATGGTGGGTTCCCTAAACTCCCCCATGTATATGTGGGCAAACAGAGGGGAGATGGCAAGGATCCATGCATCATGGCTGCATCCGGAGTGCCCGGTGAAGATGTCAGTGAAGCAGCCTCTTTCATCTACAACCATCTGGAGCCGTAGGTAGTGATACCCATGGCGATTGATGAACTCTGATACTTCATTGTTGGGGGGCCGCAAGGTCTCGATATGTGTGCCATCAATTGCACCAATACAGTTTGGGAAGCCTGTTGTTTGGAACCCAGCCATGACCTACCGCTGGTCCACGAACTGGATCACCTGGTCTAGGAGAACAGTCTCCATGGCATCACAGAAGTCAAGGATGATGGTTGAGACAGTGCTGATCCCCACTCCAAACTGCTGCATAACTACAGGAGTCCAGTGTGGCCAGGGCCATATGGCGATGACACAACACTGTACTACGGGAATGGGCGCCCGCATATTGGTGCGGCGTCGCGCAAGCCATGGGGAGAGGCAGTGCATGATCCTCATGAATAGATCGCATTTCAGTGGTGGCGATCAATGGGCATTGCCATGTAGATTGCAGTGGTGGCTGCAGCGATGTGCCACTTCCGGCTCCAGGCAATCCTCAGTTGTTCTGGTGCCCCTCTGAGATGATCCGCTTCATGGAGCGTAACTGTGACAGTGCCAGGAGGTCGGCCATGTGCTGCCTGCTCCTGAATGAGCTCCTGAACAATCCATGCACCTATTTGTACAAGATACCTTTAAAACTATAGATACATTGGAAACGGAATTAGAGGGGGAAAAGATAAACTTCTGGATGTACTGCAGACTACACAGTGCCCTGAATAACTCAAGGGACAAGACCAATTTCACCAGGACCCCTACGGGACTGGAGAAGTTCCTGTTTAATCAAACAGGACAGAAGGGGATGTTTTCCATCCTCTATAGAATAGCCAAAGCCCTGCACCATTTCCCAGATGCAGGATATATATCAAAATGGTCAGATGAACTTATGATAGACATCAATGAGGGAGACATGCAGGCAATCTGGGAACACATGAGAGGCTGCTCCAGGTCATTATTGGCAAAGGAACCACAAATTAAACTAATCCAGAGATGGTATAGTACACCAGTTGGAATAAATAAAATTAAAGCCACCTACCCCCCGACATGCTGGAGGGGGTGTGGGCAAAACGGGACATACTTACATTGCTGGTGGGAATGCCCTCGGGTAAAGGAGTTCTGGAAAAAAAATTGGGGTATAATTAATGACCTGCTGGAGATACCTCTGCCTTTTAGACCAGAGACTGCCCTACTGGGCTTGTACCCAGAAAAGATACTTACCCTGCAGCAAAAGAGGACGTGCAGAAATCTAATCCTGGCGGGAGTCCACACCATCGCCTCAACGTGGAAACATGCAAAAGGACTTACAAGACTTAATTGGCTGCGTCGTCTGTGGCACGTTGTCTCAATGGAAAAGATCACAGCTTGCCTGGAAGATGACCTGCAAAGCTTCTACACGAACTGGTCTTCTTGTTGGACAGTGTTGACACAGAAACTCAAAATGGACAAATACAAACACTCGACCTGTTTAAAGGAAATATATTAGGCCGGGAGGGGAGGGGGGGGAGGAGGGAAGAGGGGAACTGAGGGGGAAAGAGGCTAGAGTGGACAGTTGGGGTAGTCCACAAAGGTAACAGGCTTGCATATGGAACAGATCCTACAGACAGATACCGCTCGGCTATATGTCAGAAATTGAGTGGTAAAAGATAAGTTACCTATGTAAAGAATAATAACCGAAAATAACAAATGTATGTCAGTTCTATAGCAAACTTAAATAAAAATATATTTTAAAAAAACAAAACAAAACAATGTGGCCTGTTCCTCGAGCAGGGCCAGGAGGATTGTGCATGATCTCTTGTGAGGCTCGACACCAGCTATAGTGAGGAGCTTGTGCTGCCGGAACCACTCCACGATGTAGTGAAGTAGGTGCCTCCTGGAGGCTACCTGTCCTGCATCCATGGTGCAGTTCTCAACAATAGGGAGCCGTAAGGCTAACTCAACCACGATGGCATTGTATACCATACTGCTCTGGGGCAAACTAAGGCTGAGGAGCCTGTGCTGGATCCTGTTCTATATAGGTGCTCATTGGAGACCTCACAGTTGGAGCCATGCCCCTAGTCTGTGCCCTAACCAATATTGTCTCTTTAATCAGCATGAGGGGTTGTGGGCCTGCAACAACCCTGCCAGTAGCAATGCGGATCAATGGGCATTTTTACACACACCTTAAAGTGCTGGTCTTTCAATCCTCTGGGTTTACAAGTCTACAAGTAAGTTCCGGATGCATTGAGGCGGTTCCTGGATGCATTCTTCACACAAACACTGCCCTGAGGCAGCCTAAAGTAGCCGCAGCTGTGGACATGAAGGGCTGCCATGGAAATCAAGTAACCACAGCTGCCTGGAGCAAAGCAGTTTACCAGGAGAACTGTTGGAGGGGCATTGGGGTAGTAAGACCGGGCCGCCGGGCCGAGGGTCAGAGCCTAGCCTAGGGGAGTCCAACCAGCATCATCCCCAGCAGCCACACCTTATCCCCGGCAGCCAAATGTCTGTCCACACAAACTACTTTCCAGCAACAGCAGGAAGTAGCAGTGAAACAGTGAAGGGACCATTTTTTTAAAAAAGAGTAGCCACGACCAGTGGAACCACAAATTTACAAAATGGCCTCTCTACTCATGCTGGGAGAGGAGAAGGAAAGCAGCAATGCATTCATTGATGCATTGATGCTGCTTTCCTTCTCCCCTCGCAAGCATGAGTAGAGAGGCCATTTTGTCATCATGCAAACACAGAGTGACACCCTCGCCCCCCTTCCATCCCAGGCCCCTAGCCTCTGCTCCTCGAGCCCCCCCCACTGCTCACCCCCCTTCCCCAGTTCCTCTGCTCCCCGACACCCCCCTCCCATGTGTTTACTCACCATCGTCAGGGACTGGCACCAGGCAGTTAGTTCACTGCGTTCAGTGGAGGCACTCGGCGTTCAGTGGAGGCACTCGGTGGCAAGATGTGCTGTGGCGCGCATGCTCAACTGCAAGCCAAGCTGCAGCAGTCAGAGCAGCGCAGCACTCCGATGTAAATTTCAGCCACCCACAGACTCAGAGACAGAGCGCTCAGTCAGTGAGCGCTACTGTCAGTGGCACCGGGGACGGGGGAGAACGGGGGAGGCGCCCTCAGGCTAGGGCTGGATAGTAAAGGTACTAACCATTTCAGTTCTAAAAATGTAACCTCTTTACCCAACGGAGCAGGAGAGGGAGGGGCGGTCTTTCTTTCTCTGGAGTCAAGGATTTGCCCTGAGCAGCTGCTTGTGGGCGCTGGCCGTTTTGTGGCCGTTGTGAGGTTTGCGAGGAGCCACCCCCTGACGACGCCCACATCACACAGTCTCATCTGACCATTGCTGCCATCACCGCCAGACATCACGTGAACACTCCGGGGCCACCTTCAGGCCAGGTTTCCCACTCTGCTGCCCTGACTGTTGCTGCCTAGGATGTCTCCCCATATCTCCCCGCTCTCTGTTTCCCCTCTCCTTCTCTCCCTGCTGATGGATCCCCTCCTTCTCCCTCTCCTTCCTCCAGCGGCCTTTCTCCAACCAACCTACCCCTTATTCTCACCCATGCCCATTCCCCTCCCCACCCTCATCCCTCCTTGCCCATTCCCTGCAAGCCCCCACCACCACCCCACCTCCCCTCATCCAAACCTTGCACACCCAGACATTCCACAGCCCATTGTGGCCGGTGTGAGGCCGGTGCAAGTCCCAAACCCCGCAAACCCGCCCACCCCACATCCCCCAATCTCATCCGTATTCCATGCCTTCCCCCAAACCAATTACCTTTCTCCTGCATCCTCTGGAACTTCCGTTCTTCCATGGCTAAAGCCCCCTTCATCCATGATCTCTTCCTCTCTCACCCCTTTCAACTCCTTGCTCTTACTGAAACCTGGATATCACCCTCCAACTCTGTTACCCCAGCC
>QEPC01008797.1:514531-556653 GCA_003113815.1 Sphenodon punctatus
CCCCCCCACTTCTACACGTCATCAATCTCTCCCTTTCCACAGGCTCCTTCCCCTCTGCCTTTAAGCATGCCACTGTCTCCCACATCCTCAAAAAGTCCACCCTGGACCCATCTGACCCCTCTAGTTACCAGCCAGTCTCCTTCCTTCCCTTTGCCTCAAAGCTCCTGGAACGTGTCATCTACTCCCGCTGCCTGGACCTCCTCTCTGCCAACTCCTCCCTGGACCCTCTTCAATCTGGCTTCCGTCCCCTCCACTCTACTGAAACTGCCCTGGCCAAGATCACCAAGATCACCAATCACTTGTCGCCAAATCTAAGCGCCACTACTCCATTCTTGTCCTCCTTGACCTCTCTGCTGCCTTTGACACTGTCGACCACTCACTCCTATTGGACTCGCTTTACTCTCTGGGCTTCCATGGCTCCATCCTTGACTGGTTCTCCTCCTACCTCTCTGACCGCTCCTTTAAAGTCTTGTTCCCCGAGTAAAATTCCTCCTCCCTCCCCCTCTCGATTGGGGTCCCCCAAGGCTCTGTGCTTGGCCCTCTCCTCTTCTCTCTTTACCCCCTGTCCCTTGGCAAAATTATTGCCTCCCATGGGTTCCAATATCATCTCTACGCTGATGACACTCAACTCTATCTTTCTACACCCTCTCTCTCTCCTCTTCTGTCCACTCACGCCTCGTCAACTGCCTCTCCGACATCTACGCCTGGATGTCCCGAAGTCAACTCAAGCTCAACATGGCCAAGACCAAACTCCTCATTTTTCCTCCCTCCCCTTCCTCTCCCTCTAACCTGTCCATCTGCATCGATGGAGTCACCATCCATCCTGTTCGCCAAGCCTGCAGCTTGGGCTTCATCTTTGATATGCACCTCTCTTGTAAACCTTACATTGACTCTGTTGCCAAATCCTGCCGATTCGCCCTTCATAACATTGCTCGGATCCACACCTTTCTCTCTCCCTCCTCAGCCCAAATCCTTGTTCATGCCATGGTTATCTCTCGCCTTGATTACTGCAACCTCCTCCTCGCTGGCCTCCCTCACTCTCACCTCTCCCCCCTTATCGCAATCCAAAACTCCACTGCTAAGGTCATTAACTCTGCCCGTCGCTTCGATCATGTGCAGCCTCTCCTCTTCTCTCTCCACTGGCTCCCCATTCCTGAATGTATTGCTTCTTTAAACTCCTGATTTTCACATTCAAAACACTGCACAACCGCTCCCCCTTACCTCTCGGACCTAATCTCCCTATGCACTCCTGCACGTGCTCTTTGCTCTTCCGCTGTCCCCTCCCTCACTCTCCCTCATTTCTCCTGCTCACCTAACTGCCTTTGACCCTTCTCCCTCGCTGCCCCCCATGCCTGGAAATCCCTCCCTACCCACATCCGCCTTGCCCCCTCCTTCCGCTCCTTCAAATCCCTCCTCAAGACCCACCTTTTCCTCGCTGCCTTTCCCAATGCCTGCTAGTCGTTCCCCCATATACTTACTGTCTGCCCTCCTCTGCTGACTGCTGCAACCATCCTGATTGTAATCAAGCCATGCACACGCACCCGAGGTTTCACATCCGCTTGAATGTTTGTTTGTCTTCTCCCCTGTCTCTCCCACTGTCCCCCCTCCCTGTCTCCCCCTCCTTGTCTTTTAGATTGTAAGCCACGGGCAGGGACGGCGTCTATTGTATGTTTCTGTACAGCACCAAGCTCATGACTGGTGCTATATAAATGTTTATAATAATAATAATTAATAATTAACAGAATGTGTCATGAGACAGACTCCTCTCTTAAGAAGCAGGTAGACTTCAGAAATTGTAAGCATAAACAATAGGGCTGAAACAAGCAGCTAAACTGCTGCTCATGAGAAATTTTGCCATATCAGGAACCAGGATAAATTTCCCTACTGTTTCCCAATACCGATTTCTCAATTCTCAGAATATCAAGAGATACCATTTACCAACCTTCTGCTTATTGTTTAATGTATACCGTGTACTGTTCATTTACTGCTTACCGCACTGCTGAGGGTACCGTTTTACTTCCAGGTTTGTTGTTTCCACATTTCTGAACCAATCATTGTGGAAATAGCCTACCCTTTAATCTCCCCTCTACCCCATGCCCAACCTCTACTCCTGTGCCTCCAATGAGAATTGTTGGTCTATGTTGTTTCCTTTGCTTTGACCAATCTGCAACTGGACTGCATTTTAGTAAAGGAATCTGCGTAGCAGCCAATGAGAGACAAGGAAGTAGAAGGAAAAACAGAATGCAAGAAATGCAGTATTGTGTTACTATTACCTATCAGGATTTGAAATGGAATGGCAAAAGCATAAACAGCATCCTGGTAAGCAGAAAGTCAGTAAATCAGGTAGCAAAATGTCAGTTGATACATTACTGAGTACTGAGAGGTTCTCAATTCAGTACTGAGATGGTATTAAAAATGAGGATTTTGACAAGATTTCCTATTTTGTTGAAATTTTGTTTCAGCCCTAATAAAAAAGTCCTGCTGCTCAATAAAAACTATTAAAATTCTTCCACATATATCTTAAGCAAACTAATTGTTAAAATCTTTTCTCCAGTGTGTGTAGAAGATCGGTGTAGGCCAAAAGAAACCAAAGAACCCTGCTATATTTCAAAGAGAATATTCTACTTGAATATGAAAATAAGATAATACTATAGTGATTAGATGTATAACTGGATTTTTTTTGCTTTCAAAGCCTGTGTGCTGTAATGAATATTCAGTACTGTTCTGTGGAGTTACAACATGCAACTTTAGCAATGCTTATCATCCAACCTAATTGCTGAACAAAGCTGGTGTGGACAACTCAAGTAGTTTTCCAGACTTTGCTCTTGATGGCCTAACACATTTTTTAGGAGGACATATCTTGAGTAGTACAACACTGCATATTTGCAAGTGCTGTAGACTACAGACTTAAGGGTCACACTATTGCCCTGCTGGATGTGAAGTCACGTCATCTGCCCAACTCTGCTCTTCTCTGGGAACCTGTTCGTGTACAGCAGGGATTAGAGGTTTACACATATGCAAAGGGTCGCCAGGGGCCATTTGTGAACCCACTCCCCTCTCCCCAACCCCACATACACAAGGTGCACCCACTACTTCTTAACTGGCTGACGTTGGCAGGTATCAGTACTGTTATATTGGCTTTCAAGGTGGGGAAAGCATATACTGCAAGAACACTGGGCTTAACCATTATGAAAGCATTTCAAGTAAAGACAGCATCAAGTATAAAAGTATCTTGAAAAATTCTAAGTGCTGATTTTTGAGGGACAGGAGGGAACAAAACTCTCAGATATATTTTGAATTATTTTATTTTTTATATAGTGCCCCCCTGCCATGGCACTCAGAGAACTTCACACAGAACTAATTAACATAACTTTTAATCCTCACAACAATCCTGTGAGGTAGCTTAAACTGAGAGAATATTGTGATTGACCCAAGATCATCCAGTGCGTTTCTAAGGCAAGACTAGAGCCAGGGCCTCCACTACCTTCCAGTCCAGGCACTGTGCACTTAGCCACTACACCACCCTGGCTCTCATCTAGGCAGTTCACAGAAAGCATATTTGTATCAGATTTAAGAAACGGAACTTTTCCAGTATTTTTTTTAGTGGAAAAAATGAAGGCTTGGCTCATCACCAGATTACTTGCTCTGTGATAAATGTAAAAGCTTTGTAAAGCCCGAAGTACCATAGATTGTCATTCCTGAGAAATGTCATCATCACTGAGGATATTGCTAAAACTGAAATATTGTTACAAGCAATGTAAATCATATCAGTCTGATAGCAACCTAGAAATTACACAGGAAGATCAACATTTAATTTTTTTTTTTAAATGAAGAAAGTTTCCAATTACATTCTCCCACTGAAATCACTACATTCTAAAGAGAACAGTGCAACGGTAAGTTTTACTGACCCACACTCTGGCAGTACTGTTAGAAAGGACAACTGTTTGAGTAAATACAATATGCACAACTGAGCCAAACTAAATGATACAATAGTCTTTCATCATTTGTTTTCATCACCAGGCTAAAAAAATTAATTTTCTACCATAAAAATGTTTTTGCATAATAATGCAAGGGTAGGATTTTCAAAAGTATATAAGTGGATTTAGTTTTAATGTCACTAGGAGTTCCCACTGTTTCACTGTGACTCTTCCAAACTACAGTGGGTGAGATGTGTGGCTGCCATGACTGCTTCCCCACCGGGAAAGATGGAGACTGACACCCTTAGGATCGAGTCGTGGCACAGACAAACGTGCACCCAACCAGGCCAGTTGGCAAGTCCTCCCCCCCGCACCCCTAGTGGGGGAACAGAACAAACATGTGGCTGAGTGGCCTCACCCCCGGTGTGCCTCCATTGCCCCCCCAGGACAGGCAGCCATGGTGTCCAATCATGGGCAGCCATGGTGATCGGCCATGGTAACCCCTGATCCCCGGCAGGGTTGGGGTCAAAAATAGATGTGCTGGGTCACATTGGCCCACCTGGGAAGCCTGTGACCCAGGCTGTGCAGGCAGGATCTTCCAGGATCCAGTTCCAGACCAGTTGGTGACCCGGGTCAGAGCAGCAGGCCTACATCTGGCAGCCCAGAAATAGACATCCTGCTGACTCCCCACCCAAGTGGGCCATAGTGGGCCATAGCGGGCCAGCATCACATTTCTGTAACCAGAGCCAATGTGGTGTAGCAGATATGGCGCTGGACTTTGACCTGGAAAGCCAGGAGTTGAATCCTGTCCTAGTCATAAACTCCTTTGGTAGCCTTGGGCAAGTCATAACCTCTCAGCCTTGCTTCTCCATCTGTAAACTGGGATTACGTGTGTCTGTCTCTCCCTGTGTTCCCCTCACCCTTCTCCATCTTAGATTGTAAGCCCACTGGGCAGGGAACTGTGTCCATTAATGACAGTTTTAAAACATCAGGTACACTGCTGGCACTATATAAATGCTTAATAATAATAATAATAATAATAATAATAATTAATAATCACCCATTGTTCTTCAATCTCAATTTCGTCCTTCCTTAATTCCTCTCACACCTTCTTGAAATGCCAGCCTAGGGCTTGTGTTGTAGGCTGAGCCCCCCTGCTGAACAGCTAATGGTGGGGATTTGGAACAAGAATCCCGTAGATGATTCCTGGTCTGACCTTCTTGGAGCAGCATGGAAGGCTCCACATGTTTTCTGGAGCCTTTGGTGCTCTCAGAAGGTTGTCATCTTGTCCAAGGTATATACCTTGTCCAATATATGGGCTGGCCCTGATTTCTCCCTTAGCAGTTTTTTCAAACTGAATGTTTATGTTTTCTCTCTTTCATATTCATATTATACTCAGCCCCACTGTATCTGAGTGTCGATCCTTCAGGTCTTAATCTTTAAAGCACAAATGCATTGCACAAGGTTACTCCTATGCAGATGCCAATTGACTTAATGGGACTCCATGGGAGACTAATTCTGCACTGTGATCATAACAACTCTTTTCCAAACAATTCTACAGCATCCTAAACAGGAGAACATGTCTTCTCTTTTGAGTCATCTGGTATCGGGTCCTTTATTAATTATTATTATTATTATTATTATTATTATCAGCAGCAGCAGCAGCAGCAGCATTTATATAGCACCAGCGATGTACCTGGCGCTTACAAAGAACAAGATAAACATGGTCCCTGCTTGAGAGCTTACAATCTAAAGACAGGGGAAGGGGAAAACAGAGGGAGAGACAAGGGGTGCGACATTCATGAGGATGTGAGAGCTCAGGTACACGTTCTTGGATTGGTTACAGTAAATTGGGAGTTTGCAGATAACAGGTGGGGGATAATCCTGGGTGGGGATGATTAGCAGGAGTTCAGAAGTGCGGAGCGGAAGAGGTGGGTTTTGAGGAAGGACTTGAAGGCGTGGAGGGTGGGGGTCAGGTGGACAAGGGCAGGGAGGGAGTTCCAGGTGTGTGGGTCAGCGAGGGAGAAGGAACGAAGGTGGTTGGTGGAGCAGGGGAGGCATGGGAAGGTGAGGGAGGGGATGGAGAAGGAGTGGAGTGCTCGAATAAAGGGTTTGGAGGGAGATCAGGGCAGAGAGGTAGGGGGGAGTGAGGTTGTGAAGGGTTTTGTAGGTGAAAACAAGGAGCTTGTGCAGAATACGCTCGGGAAGAGGGAGCCAGTGGAGAGATGAGAGGAGAGGTTTCATGTGGTCAGAGCGACGGGCTAGGTGGATGATCCTGGAAGCAGAGTTTTGAACAGAGATAAGGGAAGAAAAGTGGGAGCGGGGAAGGCCAGTGAGGAGGAGGTTACAATAGTCAAGGCGTGAGATGACTAGGGCATGAATGAGAGTTTTGGCAGAGAAGACAGACAGAAAAGGGCGGATCTTGGCAATGTTGTGGAGGGAGAAGCGGCAGGATTTGACAATGGAGTCAATGTAGGGTTTGAAGGTGAGGTGCGAGTCGAAGATGAAGCCTAAGCTGCGAGCTTGGGGGACAGGGAGGATGGAGACCCCGTTGATGGAAATTGACAGGGAAGAGGGAGAGAAAGGACTAGCAGGGAAGATCAGGAGTTCAGTTTTCACCATGTTCAGTTTGAGTTGGCGTTGATATATCCAGGCGGAGATATCAGAGAGACAGTTGGTGAGACGAGCTTGAATAGAGGGGAAGAGGGAAGGAGTGGAGAGATAGAGTTGAGTGTCATCAGCGTATAGGTGGTATTGGAAGTCATGGGAGGCAACGAGTTTGCCTAAGGATTGGGTGTAGATAGAGAAGAGGAGCAGGCCAAGGACAGAGCCTTGGGGAATCCTGACTGAGAGGGGTAGGGAGGAGGAGGGGGAGGAGTTAGGAAGAGATACATTGAAGGAGCGGTCAGAGAGGTAGGAGGAGAACCAGTCAGTGACAGCATCCCGGAATCCAAGGGAGTGGAGTGAATCAAGCAGGAGTGAGTGGTCAATGGTGTCAAAGGCAGCAAAGAGATTGAGGAGGACAAGAACAGAGTAAAGGCGGTTGGATTTAGCCAGAAGAAGATCGTTGGTGATCTTAGCCAGAGCGGTTTCAGTGGAGTGAAGGGGGCGGAAGCCAGATTGGAAGGGGTCAAGGGAGGAGTTGGCAGAGAGGAGGTCAAGGCAACGGGAGTAGTAAACCCATTCCAGGAGTTTAGAAGCAAAAGGGAGGAGCAAGACAGGACAGTAATTAGAGGGTTCAGAGGGATCCAGAGTGGACTTTTTGAGGATGGGTAATACAGTGGCATGTTTAAAGGCAGAGGGGATGGAGCCGGTAGAAACGGAAAGGTTGATGATGTGCAGGAGGGGAGGTGCAAGGTGAGGGCAATGGAGGTCAGGAGGTGGGAAGGAATGGGGTCCAGGGGGCAAGTGGAGGGGATTTCCTCAACGGAGGCAGAAGGGAAGGAGGACAGGAGAGAGGTGGGGGGAGAAAGGTAAGACGGAGGTGGGAAGAGCAAGGGAGGTAGTGGCCCCCCTGGTTGGGGGGGTTTGCCCTCCTATAGCTCAGCAGGTCTGGAGTCTGGGGGTGATACTGGACGCAGACCTCCACCTGGAGCGACAGGTGGAGGCAGTCACTAAGGCTGCCTTCCACCAGTTGTATCTGGTGCGCAGGCTGCGGCCGTTCGTCTCTGGCCCGGACCTGGCCTCCCTCATCCATGCTTTCGTCACCTCGAGGCTGGACTACTGTAACACGCTCTACATGGGGCTTCCCTTGTTCCTGATTTGGAGGCTGCAGCTAGTGCAGAATGCGGTGGCTTGTCTCCTTATGGGGACAGGCCGTCGGGAGCGTATTACACCTGTGCTCCGAGCTCTGCACTGGTTGCTGATAGCGTGCCGAGCCAGGTTCAAGGTTTTGGTGTTGATCTATAAAGCCCTTCACGGTCTGGGCCCCTCATACCTCAGGGACCACCTCACCCTCCGTGCCTCAGAACGGCTCCTTCGGTCCGCCGGGGGTGCCTTCTTGGAGGTCTCCCGTGTTAAGCGGGGGGCCACAATGGAGAGGGCATTCTCGGTGGACTGGCCGTGCCTTTGGAACTCCCTTCTGGAGGAAGCTCACCTGGCTCCCAGCCTGTTGACATTTGGGCAAAGTTGTAAAACCTGGCTGTTCGCCCAGGCCTTTGTGGAGGGTGGGAGGGTGGGGTAAGTTTTTTTTTTTAGCTCCCCTACCTTATTTATTATTGTTTAAATGAAGGCCCTGAGCCCTGTTTTAATAATTTTATATTGTATTGATTATTTTAAATTGTTTTTATGTATGGTATTTTATTGCTGGAAGCCGCCCTGGGCTGTTCGCAGGAGGGGTGGGGTACAAATTTATAAAATAAATAAATAAATAAAGGTGGGGGGAGGAACAGGGGGAGAGGACTTGGAAGCGATATCCAGGTGGATCTTGTCAATCTTAGAGGTGAAAAAGAGAGCAAGATCCTGAGCGGAGAGAGAAGAGGGAGGAGGAGAACAGGGGGGATTGAGAAGGGAGTCAAAGGTGGAAAAGAGGTGGCGAGGGTCCCAAGAGCAGGACTCAATGCAGGAGGCATAGTACTGCTGTCTAGCAAGGGAGATAGCAGATTTGAGTGACAAGAGGCAGAATTTGAAGTGGAGGAAGTCGGCATGGTAGTGGGATTTGCACCAAAGGCGTTCCGCAGCCCGGGTGCAGGAGCGGAGATGGCGAATGGTGGGGGTAAGCCAAGGGCGAGAGTTGCAGGAGCGAGCGGGGTGGGAGGAGAGGGGGGCAAGGGAGTTAAGGGTGGAGGCAAGAGAAGTGCCACTTGACCCTGGTGGCACAGAAATGCAAAGGTATTTTGCTGAGTCATGCTAAGAGGTGTGGAAATACACATGGGGGAATTGCAGTCTCTGTCTGGAGGAAAGGATGTACTACAAGGAAAATCCTAGACAATCCCAGCTTGGGGAGGAATTTTAGTCAGTGGCTTAAAGATGATTAATTAGCATCTTGTCTATAATAAAACCTTATTAACTTCCTGAGCACCCCTGAAATGGCTTCTGATAACCACAGTGTTTTTGACACAGTTTCACTTTATCCATACAAGGACAAAATATGTGTGGCATCTGTATAGAGTGGATTATCATGGTATGGTAACATAGCTAACATAACTAAATTAATTTTACTTAAGAAATCCAAGGAGGTTTGAACTGTTGTCCTATAGGTGGAAAGTTAGTGTCTTTATCAGCTAACTACTCAGGTCCAGTCAATGGCACTTCTGAAGTGCAGTTTCATCTAAGTAATGTGTTGCTGACTGTAATGTCAGACGCTCCCACCACTTTAGCATCTTTTCTAAATTGAAAGTTGATTAAAGAGCTGTTAGTGGACATTTAGAATGCTAAAAATGCTTATTTGCTAACATATTTTAAATAAGTAATGTAAGGAGTGTCTTACAATTAGTAAATTTTAAGTTATAAATATCATTTAAAAAGCGTTTGCACCTTATTTAGAAATACAGGGACAGACTCTGACATCTTAAAATTAGTAGTAGTACCTTTTTCTTCAAGGGTTTTCATTCCATTCAAATGAGACTATTTGAGGAGTGAGGTACTAAGCAGCATAAGGGCAGTGTATTCTGAATCTTAGAGATGTCAATGATTCTCTGGGTATTTTCAGACATTACGAGATCACAGTAAACCACGGTCAATACCCACATGGGGCCAAAGCGCCCTGAACGTCTGTTTGACGGCCGCCAGATGTTCATCACGGTCGATTCCCACATGGGGTCAATTTCAACCACGCTTCCGGGACTCCCCACTGGACAATCGCCGCAAGCGTGGTCAGAGATTCCCAGTGGGAACCAACAAAAAGTAACATCTGGCCAGCAACCACGGCCTGGAATCCCTGGCGGGATTCTGGGCCATGGTTAAATTGGGCGGGCGCTGCGGCCACATTTGCCGCGGTGCCCGCCCATCTCCCCAGAGGGTGGGCGGCGGGGGAGCGTGTGGGGGCGGGACCATGCGGACGCACGTTGCACCGCGAAGCCCCGCCACCTCCCCGATTCCTCACCGGGATCAGCCAGCACGTCTGTTGGACGTGCCGGAGTGATCCCGGTGGGGAATCATTTGTGTGATTCCGGGACGGGGCGAATGCCGCCCCATCTCATCTGAAATCACCCTTTGAAACAGATTTATTTTTCCTACTGTAGCATAAGGAATTTCATTGGTTGACTATATTATTCCAATATGCCCTTCGGATTTTTAACTTATTTGTAATAATAATAATTATATTTTTATTGCTCTTCCCCCTTCCCCCCCCCAAAAAAAATGACACTCAGAGTGCTTTAATGGACTAGCTCACCAGAAATACAATAAAGCTATGCATGGTAGGGCTAAAGGACACAGACAAGGTTAAATATATCTGTACAGCAAATGGCAGGTAGACAGATATGACAGTGCAACCTTTAGTTAGGGGTGAAACTGTTACATTATGATTGTATTCTCACCTGACCAAATTATTGTAAACTTGCTTTTTAGATGATTTTAGTAGCTGTGTACGCCTGTTTGTAACAGTATTAGATTGAATATAAGTAGTGTTGAATATATGTGCTGATATTAGCCTAAGTAGAAATATGTTGGTTCATGTTGAAAAACATGACGGGTACAAGCCAAGAACAAGACTAGTCGACCTAAGCCTAACCCAGGAGTCTCAGATCACAGTGGTGGGAAAACTGCTGAACCATGCAAGAGAGAGACTGTTTGGAAGGGAAGAAGGGAATGTTGATATAAAACAAGCATCTCAAAATGAGCAGCTAAATTGCTGCTCACAAGCATTTCCCACTATGTCAAGAACCGGGACTGAGATCTCATTAAGATCTCGGACCCAGTACGAGTTCTTGGTGAGAAACTTTTTAAAAAAACCAAAAACCCCATTGTGCGCATGCACAAAATGGCCACTGCCGTTAATCACAATGGCAGCAATAGCGTCACCACCATTTTGATTAACGACAGCAGTTTGCTATCACTGTCACTGCTATTTTGCTAAGAGTGGCAGCCATTTTGCACATGCTCAGTGATTCCCCTGCCCCCCCCCCCCCAAGAAATCAGCAAATATATCCTGGTGCTCTGTTTGTCCTAGGACAAACCAAGCATTGGGATTTTGATGAGATCTCAAGTAATCGCAATATCTCATTTCAGCCCTAACTTGGATGAAAGAGCGCATTTTAAATATAACCAGGATCCTTCTTAGATAGGTCTGTGATTGCAGTGAATTACATAGGGAAAAGTGCCCAATCTAAAATTCTAAAGCAATAAAGAAGATGTAACCAGCTAATAAGCACAGCATTCGGTAACTGCATTTCCTATACATCCATCCTGCATGTTACAGAAGTCCTGCAGCTGAGACCTGTGCATTCTTTAACATCAGCTTTACCATTTAGCCTCAGAGGAATGTCCCTCTAGTTGAGCTGGCAAGAGATGTGTTGTGCTGGTCCCAGACAGAAGCTGCTTTCTGAATCTCTTACATGTGCCTGTTAAAAAACACTTGATGCTAAGAAAACGGAAGGTGCAAGGCAAATGCATCAGACATTGGAATTTTGAAAAGGAGATACAGCCACACACATACATCTGATGCACAAATCAGGCATTTCTGCCTGCACATGATGAGAGACTAACTGGATATCTGTGTGCTCAAGTGAGTTGTGTACAAGTATGTACAACTGCATTTACCAACCTTAAATAATGCTTTTTATTTCTCATCTTCCCATATTTCCTTAATTGGAAATGGTGTGCTCATGTTTGGAGAAGCTCCTGAGCCTACCACTAGTAGCACAGTAAATCTTTAACTATTACCAAATCATCAAGGGATTCATTTTAGAAGCATCAATCCAATCCTCCAAAGGAAATTCTGAGCAGACACTCACTTTCTGGTAACACTAACACATTAATTTCCCTCAGCCCTCAATGAGATTATTTAGTCTGGCTCCACCATGGCTGGGAGCCTTAAACAGATACCAAACTAATGAAAACTATGTCACAAATAGTCATGACTAATAGTCATCATGATGTCAGATGAATGGTGGTAACATGGCACTAGGTTCATTTCAAACAAACAGCGCCACATTTGTGTTTTGAACTACTTTATGACTTGCCTGAGAACTGACTTTGTTCACAATGAAACACCACTAATGTATGAGCTGTTACGCTAAGATTTTCACACTTCTAGTATTTTCATAATATTTTTTTGACATACCTAGCTAATCAGACAGTGGAAGTATAATTAGGCTACGCATATTATAAACTTTATATATCAGCAGCCAAACTGCACATCTGAAAGTAAGGTCATTCTCTCTGGTATTTCAAATCAACTGAGACACGGAATTGGAGAAGGTATATAGTGAGGGAAAATGTTCAATTTTCCATCATATGGTTTGGCTTAAATCAGATTTACACATTTGAGGGAGTTTTTGTGGTCTCTCCACCTCACTATGCAAGTGTGGTTTTTCTTTCTCCTTTGCAGCTCTCGATTTTAATGGGACAGCCACACATGAAGAGAGAGTAGAATGATGAAGCCTAGAGCATTCCCATATGGGTTTCTCTTCAGGTAGAGAGGAAATGCTTCCCTTAGTCTGTACTATTGGCTTACCCAAACAGAGCCATAAGAAACCTCTGCTGTTTGACTCACACCTCCCAACATGCCCAGATCAAAATGAACTGCCTTCTTTCTAAGGTTGAAATGCTCACTCTAAAGTAGTCACACTGACTTCACTGGGACTGCTCCAGAGTAAAGGACTGCAGACCAAATAACTACAACATAGTGCTAAAATGAATTGTGGGTTTTGTATTTGCAGATATTAGTTGCATTTTTGGATAGCCCTCCGAATATCTGCAACTGAAATGGATATTTGTATATCTGTTTGGGTTTTTTGGGCTCTTTGGTTATTTGGTCTTTCAGTTATTCAGGTGTCCAGATATTTGGTTATTTGTTTGTTCAATTGCTTCAGTTTCTGGTACTGCACATGCACAAATAGTGTGTGAAATGAAGTAACTGAACAAACAACCAAATATCTGAAGATCCAGACAACCGAATAATTGAAGAAATGGCACAAGAACCTGAAATGGATATCCAGCAAAGACGGACCTGAATAGAGATAATTTACTCTGCAGATATGGGTTTGAATCGGGCAAAATCAATGGACATGCAATTTGGCATGGTTATTCATGTCATCACTACTATAGCACTCTCATCTTCTAATTTGGTTGAAGTCAGTCTCTTGAAATTGGATCAGCTATCAGACGCCACAAGTACAGAAAGATCTGGCTTTTCAGAGACATACAGTAAAAGCAGACATGACAGCAGCCCGCTGTCACCCACTTTAACCCACTTTGTACCAGACGGACCTCACCTTCATGTTGGCCCAGGATTGCCCTAGGCCATGTTGACATCTAACCACCCGGTGTCTCACCACTCAGACTATGTCCAGACCACAGCCTGGGCTAAGGTCCACCCAGTTGGGTCAAATCGGGCCACAGCGGGCTATCACACCTGTTGTGGCCCTGCAGACACAGTCCAGATCAGGTCTGCCATGGCTGGCTGTCATTGGTCGCCATGGGTGCCCATCACTGTAGGGGGCAGGGAGCTGGGTATAGAACAGGAGAGGGGCTGAACAGCCACACATTTGTGCAACTCCCCGCCTTTCCCAGTAGTCTGGCCACAAAGCACATATATTGTGCATCCAGACCCGGTTCAGGTCGGGCCGTCGTCAGGCAGCCATCATGTCTGTTTCTACCCTCAGAAATCACAACTCCTGATGAATGCAATGAGAACAACAGAGGGTGAAAACAGACTTGCACCTTAACTCCACTTTAACACTGCTTTAACACCACTTAACATTTCTTATACATGTTGCAAGGCTCCATAGGATGCCAATACAGCCGTGCAACATGTATAAGAAAAGTTAAAACAGTTTTAATGCGGAGTTACATGCATGTCTGTTTTGAGTTTTCATCCAGAGTTAAAGACTCAGTCAGCACCTCTGTGAGCGTCCTAAATAAGTGTCCTCCTAATCTCCACTCTGTAGTAAAACAATACAATCAGCATTCCTCCTGAAACTAGTCCAATGATGGGAAATGTTTTAAAGAACTCATGGAACATGTAAGAACTTAGATCCTGCAGCATGCAAAACAGTCTTCCTTTCTTCTTTCACTTCTTGAGCTGCAGCTAGAAATCTTGATAGGGTCACAAGGAAATCCGATCAGAAAGTTAATTCTTCTTGCTTAACATTTTAAAATTGCTTGTAGGTTTCCAGTAGAAAAAGAAATGTTTTTCCCACAGGAAGTTTGGAGTCAATTCAAAACAATAATCTACATTTCCTTTTGACTTAAGGTGTCATTTTGATTTTTAGAATTTAAAAAAAAAAGATCTTGGATTGGGATTTCCCCCTTTTTAATCTTCTTGTCCCAGGTTCGCTGTTTTCTCACGAAAAAAAATTGACCGGCTATTGCTACAACTGTGAAGGTCTGTCCATAAAGTGCATCTCAGTTTTTAAGCTGTATTTTTGAACACCCTTTCCCCTGCTCGCAGTTTGACACATAGTGCAGACACTATCTCTACAAGGTATGCCACACAAAATCATTTACCTCCACCACAACATGTATTTTTAATATGTTTAGTATACAGGGCTGCAAATATCCATTCACCTGCTCTTCTCTAGTGAACATACTTTTGAGCTGATATGTGGGGCCCACAGCCTTGGGTCCTATTCTCCACTGAAATTACCAGTCTAGAGAATAGTCTTTTATGCTTCGTTAGTTAATCATTCATATATTATTATGACACTGGTAAATTATAACCCTTTAATCTCATGAAATTTTCAGGGATGTTAACAAATGAGACGCTGCCCCACTTTCACTTCCATTAGTCCCCGATTCATCTGTTCGTTTGTCATGGGACCACCCAATGTTCACCTCAGGGCCACCCCAGGGTCATGTCACATGACGTCAACCTGGGAAAGGTGGAACCCGCCGGGGTGACAAAGCTAGGGCAACGCGCTGCCCCGGGGCTGCCTCCCATGTGTTGTGAGGGGTCACAGGCATCCATGCAGCCGCCACGTCCCTCTCCCACCCCCCATTCAGCACCATAGAGTTGCAGGTGGCAGCCGAGAGCAGCAGGCGAGTAATCACAGCTCTAATGGTGGATAAGTGTGTGTGGGGTGGGGGGGACATGCAGGTAGACCACAGCAGCGAGAACCCCTATCTGTCTGTTTTGGACCCATGTGGAGCCTACGGGTGATGGCTATGGGGGTGTGGGGTGTGGAGGGGGTGGACCTCAGATAGATCACAGGCTCCAGGAGTCCCCTCTTGTTAACACCCCAAGTCCAATAACAGTTCATCAAAGCTTGAACACAAGCAAGACATTCCTCTACCATTACAGTCAATGGGAGTTTTGCCATTGACTTTAATGGCAGAGGATTGTATTGACCACTCACAGTGAACTGCTTATAACCAATCCACCCAATTAAAAAAAATCTCACAAAAACATTTGCTGACTAAAGTTAAATAGTAAATCAATACGAGGTGATATCTTTTCACAGATGTTTCACAAGCTGAAAAAGAGACTCAACTCACTGAGTAAATTAATTGTGAGACTTTTTTGCTCAACTGTAATTGCTATTACAGAATGTAGTAGTTATATGGCACTATACCATATTGCACTCTTCTGGTAGGCTTAACAGCATTATCATGACTAACAACCTACATGGTGCTGAAAGGGCATTCTCCCACTGGTATACTCTTTACACACTTACACAGAAGAGAATTGCAAAGTCTTTAGCTTAAATGCTGAAGCTCCTTCTAAATAGGATTTAAGATTCTACACTTAAATTGCATGCAGTCAGAGCTGTTAAGAGTGCTTTACCAGTTCAATGCCTGATATCTCTATTTTGGTAATTTCCAATGAAAAGATTCTGTATTCCTCAATGCATATAGAATAGAGAATGCAGGCACTCTCCCCCTTCCTCCCCCCACCCCTTGCTTTCCTTTGCCAGCAGTTCTCCCCACAATACAACTTCTTGACAAAAAATTTAGAGTTCTCAAATGTCTCAGACAAAATGTGGTTGATTTGGATCACTGAATTTTTCTTTCAAAATCATTATCTTAGCCTGAAATACAAACAGATCTTGGGAGATGCACAGTGTTTCCTAACTGTCCTGGCTGATTTTGGCTCTCTAACTGCATAGCATCTCCTGCCTCCTCTTCCACTGACCCTGGATATAACATTAGGTATGGGACATTTCCAACCTGTGGGACAGCGCCCCAGGACAATTGGTTAATTTACACATAAAGGTGGACAGAGTCCAAAAAGGAACAATATTACTGTAACCTCCTTCTCACTGGCCTTCCCCGGTCTCACCTTTCTCCCCTCATCTCTGTCCAAAACTCTGCTGCCAGGATCATCTACCTCGCCAGTCGCTTAGACCATGTGCAGCCCCTCCTCTCTTCGCTTCACTGGCTTCCCCTTCCTGAACGAATGCTGCACAAGCTCCTAGTCTTCACCTATAAAGCTCTTCACAACCTTGCTCCCCCCTACCTCTCTGCACTTATCGCCCTCCATACTCCAGCCCATGCACTTCGCTCCTCCTCTGTCCCTTCTCTCACCCTTCCACGCCTTCCCTGCTCCCCTAAGCGCCTTCGTCCCTTCTCACTTGCTGCCCCCCATGCCTGGAACTCCCTCCCTGTCCACATCCGCCTTGCCCCCTCCCTTCATACCTTCAAATCTCTCCTTAAAACTCACCTCTTTCGCTCTGCTCTGTCTGACTCTTTATCCTGCTGAGCCACTATTCCTATACCTACAATGGGTTTACCCTTATCCTTGCAACATGGACCTGCCTGCTGTCATTCTCATCGTAACCAAGCCAAGTACGTGCACTTGAGACCTTGCATCTTCATGAATGTTAGACCCCTTGTCTCTCCCTCTGTTCCCCTTCCTAAGTCTCTCCCCCAGCTCCTGTCTCTCAGATTGTAAGCCCTAGGGGCAGGGACCATGTCTATTTTATTACTTTGTAAAGTGCCAGGTACACTGCTGGAGCTATATAAATGTTTGTTAATAATAATAATAATAATAATAATCTCAGATAACAGATGTTCTCTCCACCACTGTTTGGCCATCTGGCCCTTGTCCCACTGAGAGGCAGAATAGACTATAGGATGCAGTACAGTAAAGTGCTGAACTAGGCCACTGAACTAGACCACTGATCTCTTCTGCAAGGACCAGTCCTAGATAAAACATTTTGCCAACCACACTCCCTCTGTACAGGTACCAGATAAGAGTTTGCACTGTAGACAGGGCCCTTCTACTCCCCACTAAGCAGCTGATGCCCATCACCACCACCATCATCAGCCATAATGCAAGCCACACTTCAAGGCTTGTGCTGCTGGCACACCATTCCATTGGTGGGAGCAAGAGTCCCAGCAAAGGCCACTACCCTGCCATTTGAGGGAAGCACTGAAGGTCCATGTTGACTTGTTGGAACGTCTCAGCCTGCCAGGGATCCCTAGTGCCATAAGAGAGGCATGTTGCCCTCCCAAAAGCCACTGCCCTGAACAACTTGTCCAATAAGTGGAGATGCCCTGTCTCATACTGATTTTTATAATTAATACTAGATCAATATCTTTAATCTCCAATGTTCTGTTCTACTTAAATTCAGGAAAGAGACTTCCCTCAGTAAGAAGAGTTATCTGTGGATAAAGAGACAGTGGAATATAAGAGTATGTGACTGTGAACGCCTGTTGTGTATATTGCCTTAGGCATACTTCCATATATTTGGGTTACACTTTCATCTTCAATCTGCTGGTTAACAAAATTATAGATTGTGTGTGTGTGAGTGTTTTCTTTCCCTCTAATACAAGTATAAAACAGACTTGCTTTCATGTCTAGTCAGCAAACGTAGCTCAATTAAAATACATTGAATATAACTAATAAACATGAATATTACACTTACGTTCAGTGTGTGCACTGACTGTTCTACAGGCCTAGTACAACACAGAATGCTGAAGTCTTTTAAAGGAAGAACCCTGTCCAAATACCAAAATAGAAACTGCTAAAATAAACAAGATAATTATCTAATTTTTATAATATCACTCATAAAAAGTCTGCCTTTTGCCTTTATGAGACTGATGGATTAAATATAGGGCAGATGGTTCATGTAATTTGCTCAGAAAACAGGAAAATTATTTTTAAAATACTCATAAAACATACAAAAACCCAAATGAAACTAATTTAAAGCATATGTCGTCTACACATTAAAATGAAATTTAAAAATTATTCCTGTTGCCATGGATGGGCTGTTTATGAGACAAAGACTTCTTTTCCACATGATTTGTAGCCTGAGTTGTTCCAAACTGCTTTGCACAAATTCAGGTCCCTCAGAACATGGGGGCATTTTCGGTAGCTCTGGCTCTTTTCCAAAGACCAGATTCAGCCATCTATGTTCTTGGCTTCCTTGCTACACAAAAGCCAACCTTTTGTGCCCACTGTGCTTCTGAGGCCTCATTAAACCAGGGATGTGCCTATATAACAAGTAGCATGAGTTTTGCAGTATTCAGAGCTTACATGCCACAAACCTTGAGTTAATAGTATAACTCATTTGTTGCATTGCTAGAAAGAAGATAGGAGAGACTGAGGTAAAGTCCACTATAGCATTGCTACAAACAACATAGAAGAGACTGAGGCCGCTTGCCCAGGTTCGCTGTTTTCTCATGAGATGCCCACGTTGATTTTTCATGTATTTTTTGTGGTGGGCTGGATCCATTGTCAGAATCAATAGATCCATGCCCCCACCCCCACGTTCAAGCCAGCTAGCCAGCCTTCCTCCTCCCCTCCCCCAAGCTGGGTTGGATGGGAGGGGGTGCATGGGGTTACCTCTCTCCCACCCTTCCCAGCCTGCATTCCAGCATCAAATCTGCCCAGCAGTCACTGGAGCAGTGGCTGAAGCAGAGCAGCTCAAGCCTGGCACATCAGGAGATTCCTCTGTGGGTGGGGCCTAATGACCTGACAGGCCCACACCTGCAGAGGAAGTCCCCAACGTGCCAGGCTCCGGTTGCGCTGCTGGAGCCGCTGCTCCAGTGACTGCTGGGCAGATGAGTCCCTTGATCTTCCCTCCCCTCCCCCAGCCGTCCTCCTCCCTCTTCCCCTAGGCTGGATTGAATGAGGGGGAGGGGTGTTTCCTGCGGTTGCCTCCCCGCACCCTCTCTCACCTGCCCCTCCTCCCTCCCTTGCCCCCTCAGTCTTCCAGTGGGGGAATTTCACATTAGTTTAACTAACATTAAATTTGAATGTACTGCACACACTAAAATTTCACATGAGTTTCCACTCACGTGAGATTTTCAGCCCTGTCTTACATGACAGCTGGATTTTCAGCCCTGGATTTTCAGCCCTGTCTTACGTGATGGGACTAATATGAATTTTTCCTGCTGAATGAGGAACGCTGCTTGCCCACGTTACACAAACTAACATTAGATAGGAATTAATGTTAGTTTGTGTAAAGCTGCCAGTGACAGCATCCTCTGCAAAGTTATGATACTGAGCTTCTTGAAAACAACTGGACAAAAAAATTGGCATCTCCAGAGATACAGTTCTAGATTCTTTGCCTTTGATTGTCAGCATCCCACACTCTGTATGAAATCCTAAACTTGGGGTAACACTCCCTGAGGGTTGGCAGGTAAAAGCATGGGGGGGTTGCCAGATCAAAATTTCACAAGTAAGGAACACTATGGAGCTGTGAGGTTCTGAAATAAGAGATATTCCCTTATATAAGAGACATCCAGCAACACACTACTGGCAACAGTCCCTGTGTTCCCTGAGTGCCCAGAATGCAATTGTGCCTTGTCCTGCACAGGATGCAAGTAGAGGGATACTCTTTGCTGGGGAAGACACAGTCTGGTCCTTCATATCCATCCCAAACTGCATTGAGTCATGTATTATTTTAAATGTTCAGATTTTAACAAGTTAAACTTCCAAGTAATTCTACCGAAAAGAACTTGTTAAAAGGGGGAAGAGTGTATGAGTGAAAAATGGGTGAATGGAATCAAAGTGTAGCACATCGCCCCAGTGTCTCTGATTCATGTTGACACAGGACAGTGAGTGCTCTGACCTGTCAGTGTCCAGCCACTTGGATGAGTATAGGCCATGTTTCTTGAAGTAAATAATAAATCTGGGAGTGTTCGGGCAGGGCAATATTGGATTCTGTACACTGCTGCTGCTGCTAGTCCTGCTGCTGCTGTGAGTCCCCAGGCCCTTTTTCACTTTAGGAAGGCTTGCATTCAGGGCTGGCCTTACCCTAAGCGGGGCCCCGGGTGGAAAAGAAATGTGGGGCCCCATATCTTCCGCCAGCGGCAAAGCCACCGCCAACCAACAGGCCTAGGGGCGCTCCCTGGCTCAGGGGGTGCTCCCTGGACTGGGGGACGGACACTGCCTGGGCCTGGGCTCGGGGATGGGCTGAGGGGCACTCCCCTCCGCCCATCCTCAAGCCTGAGCAGCCATTCGGATTCTGACCAAATTGAATTCACTTTCGGAAGAAGTGAGGGAAGAAGCAGAGGCCCCGCCTCTCCCTCACGCTGCTGGCCCCCTCTGCTACCTGTCAATCTCTCGGCCAGAGGAAATGAGGGAGAGGCTGGCTTCTGCCTCTCTCCCCCTCGTTTCCTGGCCGAGACTGGGCCAGGCAGCGGAGGTGGGCGGGGCCTCTGCCTCACCCTCACTCCTGCTGCCCCCCCGACCTGACTTTTAAAAAAAATTAAAATAAAAATCAACCCCAAACCCATGGGGGGCCCCCAAGCACGGGCCTCTGGGCGGTCGCCCCTACCCGCCCCACGGTAAGGCCGGCCCTGCTTGCGTTGACACTTTGGGTTAGCAACAGTACCAGGCAGTTCCAAGCTCCAGCCTAAGTAAAGCTTCTAATTAAAATATGTAAAAACAAGTCTTCACAATCTCAGCAAAGATGGCAAATGGTTTGTAACTGAATAGACTATCCCTGGTATGGTTTACTAGTGAATAATATGTTTCATTCATTGATTCAAGTTATATGCTATTATTACAGTCCTTTGAGCAGCTCACTGAGGTTATAACTTTTCAGAATGGATTCCATTCTCACAAATTCAAGTACAGGATGCAATCATTCGTCAGAGAAGTCAATGGCTCAAATCCCATTGACAGTAATGGTCTGGGATTGCACCCACAAAGTTGTTAAAGAAATATGTCTCCAGACAGCTATTGTTCACATGAAGGGGGGGGGGATTTGCATTGATGAGGGGGGAAATGATTTTTTTAAAAGTGCTGAACTTTTTTATTCACAATTTTTTGTTTTCATAAAAAACAATATCAATTTTCCTGAACATTTTCTGTTGTCAGGACCCCTCTTTTTTTTTTTTATTCATTGTTTTTTATACTGAAAGACAAAAATGTGGAGGTTTCATGATTTGGGAGCATTATTGAAAATACAAAAAAAACACCAACATTAATATTTCAGTTTTGTACAATGTAAAAGGAAAAGATTATGAAAAAAATATTTTGACTCACTCTTCTATTCTTCTGAGTATAATTCAGTCAGTTACTTTATGATCTTTGAAGGCATGAGTGTTCTGGGACCTTCTTGCCCAAGTCTTGTCCTGAATCCCAATACAGCAGTTAAACTGATTGGGAAGTGGTTGCTGCTGGAACTGAAGTCTGAACACTCCTTTTCCAGCTGCAGGAATTTCTCACTTGCAAATTCCCACCTTTGCTATTCACTGCCCTTGGCAGCCGATCACAGCCTTTGAGTAAGATTAGCAGGATTTGGCACTGAGAGTACTTCCTCTGTGCACACAAAATGAAAGTAACAAAATACAGAGTAAAAGTTACCAAGTGTTGCTTAGCATTGGAATGGCAATACCATTCGCAGACAAAATGGCAATCATTCATACAAAAAGGAGAAACGAACCTATGCATGGACAATAGTTTTCAGAATACCAGATTGGGAGTAATGAAGCAATTACTCTTAAGTGCTTCAATTTTTTTTTTAAAAAAAGCTGTAGGCCAAGTCCTTTTTCTGACCATATGGCAGGTTACAATAATACAAAAAGAAACATGTACTAATTATGATGCATGGTATTAAAGAGGTGAATGATTACTGGGCTCAAAAATCTGATGCTACTTTAAGAAAATTGTATTCTAAATTGTCAGCTTATGCCTCATCATAGAATAGACACAGGAAGCAGTGACACTAAACCCTCAAAAATAATCTTCCACAGATCATGGTTGGTCTAACAAAAAACACCATCTAATGACTTTTTCTCATCCCAACGTAGGTCTTTCACAGGTAATAAATGTGCTTCAAAGACCCTTTTCACACAAGCTAGTTTTGCTGCATGGAGATGGATGGGTGGTGGCGCCCGTGGGAATGCCATGCGGGATGGGTGGGGTGCGTGCGCGCTCCTGCACTACACCCATCTACACCCATCACCCATGCACGGAGCAATGGGCTCCAATGCCAGTTGCTCCATGGGTGGAGATGGGTGTAGGTGGGTGGAGATGGGTGTGCGCCCATGAGAACGGGTGCAAACCCACCTCCACTCACTGCGGCCGCACACCCATCCCCCACCCACCCACCAAGGACCGTGAAAAGTGCCAAAGATGTAAAGAGGCAGCAAATCCTGACTAACATTAATGGTATGTGGTCATGTTCTATCAGCAAAAAAGACTTAGGATGCAATCCTCATCCATTAAAAATGATGAGTGTTTGATTGCAATGAGTTTGGGATTATTACATCCTTAGGCAGACAGATACTGGTGACCATTTGCCCATGCTCATGTACAATTTCACATGTTTATAATCTATTAGGTACTGTTTCTGCTGTCACTAACTAAAGTACTGTAAACATTTTCAATTTTGTGCTCATTAGAGATTAACAAAAACTTTGATCTATGTTTACTAAGCAAGCAGTGAATTTTGTGAGTTAACTGTATTTTTCAGTGAATGTGAAGAGTTTTACTATTACCACAGGACAAGAGGAACCCACAGAAGAAGAAACCTGTAGCTGTTCTTGGGCATGGCAGCAGTTGTGGAACCACCTACTGATAAATTGTACTTCCAAGATGTCTTTTTAAGAAATGAAAAGGAAGTCCCAAATGAGGAAAATAAGAAGGAACATAAACATTGACAAGTTAAATATAAAACTATCATAAATTAAGCAAAGAGAGAATTTGAGAAGCAACTTGCTAAACATGTGAAATCTAATAATATTTGTACATCTGAAGCAGGAAGCCTGATAGAGAGTCAGTCAGGCTGTTAGACCTCCAAGGAGTAAAAGGGACACTCAAGGAAGGTAAGCCTATTGCAGAGAAGCTGAATAAATTCTCATTCCTTGCCTGTCTGTGGACCTGTTCCTGAAGTCTCCCTGCCTGTCTCCAGCTGTGTGCTCAGTCCCTATCAAGCTGTCTCCCTGATTTGGACTTCTTGACTTCCCTCATCTTCAAATTATTCTTTAGTTCTGTTCTTGGCTTGCTCTGTAGTCTTCACCTTTGGATATCCCTCCTGAACTGATTCACAGCTGGTCCTAATTCCAATTTAATTCTTGCTCTGCCTGGTCCTGATTATAACCCACTTGGGTCCTGGTCTAGTGACTGACAAAGTCATGCCTCATCAATCTATTAGGATTCTTTGATGGTGTTAAATATACGAATAAGAGAATCCAGTCGACATAATGTACTCAAATTTTTACATTTGTTGCCATCTTTGTTTTGCTTAACAGAAATTAAGATGCTGAAAAGCTTTGAAAGATGTCAACATGTTTTCCATGATTTGTAATACATATCTTAATCTTAACAGAAATTAAGATTAAGATATGTTAAGTCATCAATAAGACCTGACTGAAATAGACCTGCTAAAGGCAGGTGGCTGGTGGACTTTTAAAGCCAGGTCCCTGCCCCTTTCTCACACGCCCTTCTCCTACCCCACCCAACCTGACCTACCCCTCACCTCACCCAACCAGACCCAACCTGATCTCCCCCACCCCATGTGCTCTCCCCCACCTCACCCAACTGACCCATACTGATCTCCCCTGCACGTCCTCCCCCTGATCTGATGCCCCCCCCACTCAACCTGACTTCCCTCCCCCCCCATGCACCTAAGCCATCAAGTGAAATTCACAAGCCAGCTGAAGAAGATGGCTCCGCTCTGTATGGCTTCACTAAAGTCAGGCGGCTGGTGGACATTTAGGCCAGGGAAGCTGTGTGGGAGATTTAAACCTTCCCAAGCCATGTAGATGGACTCCAAGGCATTCTGTCAGCTGGGGAACATGACATTTGAACAATGGCACCACATAAAACAATCATGCATGACATAAGAATTTTTCCCATTGACTGTAATGACATCTTCTAGGTTGGATAACATTTGATCAAAAATACAAATTTTCTTTTAAGAACCACCAACAATTAGTATACAGTCTCCTTTAATTTTGGAACACATTAAAGTTAGCATACACCGCTGAATAAAGGAAATACCCCTTCAAAAGATCTGGTTGTAAACCCCAAAGTAAAGTGCCCCAAAACTCCAATGTTGAAAATAGGCAGGGATTCAATGAGATCGCCATCTCACTTTAACTATAGAGCCACAACTATTTCAGACGTTATGGGATCACACTCAACCACCCTGAATCACAGGGCATTTTCAGATGTTACGAGATCACGGTCAACCACAGACAGTCCCCTGTGGTGGTGGATGGTCCCGTAACGTCTGGTTGCTCACCACCAGATGTTCACCACGGTGAACCACCGGTGGTGAGCAAAATAACCATGCTTTCGAGGATGGTCCGGGCACCACCCCCAAAAGCGTGGTTAATTGAACCACGACCCAGAATCAGTGGACGGTAGCGTCTGTTACCGCCACCGATTCCGGGCCGTGGCCCAGACCCCGGGACAGAATCGGGCGCAGTGGCCAGATTGGCCGCTGCGCCCGTCCGTCTCCAGGAGGGCGGGCTGCTGGGGGAGCGTGGGGGGGTGGGGCTGTGCGACCACATGTTGCACCGTGCAGCCCTGCCCCCTCCCCAGATTCCCTGCTGGAATCAGCCAGCTCGTCTGTTAACGGGCTGGTCTGATTCCAGCCGGGAATCAGAAAGGTGATTCCATGACAGGGCCAATAGGCACCCCGTCACGTCTGAAATCACCAGCAGGGGATTCAGGGTGGTGACTGTGATCGCGTGAATGTCTGTTTCAACCCCGCCAGATGTTCACTACGGTGAATTCCTGGTGGGATTCAAAGCTAACCACGATTCTGAAGGTGAGGCCGGCCTGACCTCCAGAATCATGGTTAGCTGAACCACGATCAGGAATGGGACAAAAGTAACATCTGTTACCTACCTCGCCCCATTCCTGACTGTGGTCCAGATCGCGGTATGGGATCGGGCGCAGCGGCCTGATTGGCCACTGCGCCCACCTGTCTCCCCAAGCGCAGGTGGCCAGTGGAGCATAGGGGGGCGGGGCTGAGCGACTGCACGTTGCACCACGCAGCACCGCCCCCTCCCCAATTCCCCCCTGCGATCAGGCCGGCACGTCTAAAGGACGGCTGGTCTGATCACGGACTGGAATCTGAGACGGATCCCGGTCCAGGGTTCAGCATGGTGGGCCGAAAGGCCCATCATATCTGAAATTACCCTATAATGCACTAGCACTGAATTTATGATATTTTCAATATATATAGAATATGTACATTGATTGTCTTTACGCATAACGTCAACAGGTGTCTGAATGTGTGTTTTGACCTTGACACGAACACTGGTTTGACCCTGTGTTCACCACGTGACACTGTTTAGACACACAGCCCATCTTGGGACAAATCGGTGTTTTGCTCCCCACCCAATCTCAGCACACAAATGCTGCCACCTTATTCCCCATGTTGTATCTGCTAATATGCCATGCAATATCATTACACACAACGCTGGCCACGTGTTCAGCCAGAACATGCAAATTGTCCTTGTGATGCAATAGTGTTCATCACATCGTGTGTTCAACGGGTGGCCAAATTGGTGTTGGGATTGTTATCGTGCATACACGTAATGGTCAAACATGTGCTTAGGGGTTTTGACACCCGATCTTTGTTATGTCTAAAGACACCCACTCCCTAATTACGTTGTCCTTGCTATGGGACTGAAGCCCATTACACAAAAGACATGTTGCTCAAAATAGGGGAAACACACACGCTATAAAGTACTGCTTTGAGCCTCCTATGCCTATTACAGACAATGGCAAATCTCCCAGTGAGATCAATGGGATAAGAAAAAGGAACCGGCACTTTATTTCTGGAAAGGTTTATCTGAAAATCAGTTTGCGAAGGGAAGGTTGTAAGTATTGAGATGCAGAGGACAGGTGATGAGCTGCTTACTGTTATTTCAAAGCAAATGCAATAAAGTAGGACATGTGGCTGAATTTGTTAACCAGTTTTTCCTTCTTTCTCGTTTTGTCATGATTTTATTATTAATTATTATTATTATTAATAACAGTACTTGTGCTCTGATGTTTAAGGATTGTTGTTTTTTCTCCCTGGGTTTCTTTCTAGTTATTTCTCTTTTGCACTTTTCCAAATACAAGGACTCCTTAACACAACATTTAAAAACTTTTTGCCTAAAACATACAAAAGATTTTAATCATCAAAATGTGGCTAGTGGATTCCAGATTGCAACCTAAACTTCCTTTTCTGGAAAGGTTTTAATTTTGCATCGAATGCCAGCAGGAGCAACTGTCCTTATGATAAATGTGCCTTACAGTATTAAAGTTTGCTGTTAGTGCAAGCGAATGCAGCGAAAGTAAGTAAAGAATCTGTTCCCTTTAAAAAAAAAAAAATTAAGGAGGAGAGGTGATAACAGAGCACACTCTGTTAAGGGTGGCTGCCCAACTTTACTGGAAACGTAGTGACAGATAAAACATAAATCAGCTTCCTTATCATTCTGTCTTGCTTGCCTACCAAAAGGGGGGTTGGTTTATCAGCGACCTATGGGCCCCCGGGCAGCCTTCACACTTATGGCTGGGCAGCAGGGTGGAACTGGGGGGAAGCTAAATGGCTCTTCTAAAACATGTTCATGTAAACAACCTAAGGTAAGACTTCCTTGAACTGCCAGTTACCTAAGTGTGATCCATCTCACTAAAGTGTATCCTTGATAGGGGTGTATCACTGGTATCTTTAAAAGAAAACAAATAAAGAAATAACATATTTGAGGGCAGGCTGGTCTCTCTAAAAAACCATTCCTTAAGATGATCAGTATAAGCACTCAGAAATGGTTTGTTTTTTATAGTGGGACTTGGGAAGGTGGGAGAACTGCTCATAAACAAATCGGCTAAGTGAGTAAATATGGTCATAACCAGATATTGTACACTGATTTACAAATAAGTCTTAGCAAAGAAATAGCTGGGTTGCTTCAATGAGAGGCTGAGATCTCAGAGCAGAGTGTGATGTGGAAAGGACTGTATTAAAAATATAATATGAACTTTTAAAAAAACACATGTTGTTACCACAGACAAATTTCCATTACTAATGACTTCAATTATTCAAAGTGTAAAATTTTAAATTAGATTTACTTGACGCTATTTACGTTATGGTATATCTTTTTTTCTCAATTTCATGCTGGATGCTGAAAATCTATGTCAGCCTGGACAACACTGGAAATTGACTCTGATTTCCACAGTGGCTAGTCTTGATTATTTATTCACTTGTCTCAGAACCACTATTCAATTTTTGATCCCTCAGTGGGTAAAAGCAGACATGATTTTAACCTGCTGTGGTCTGCTTTGGCCTGGGACCCAGTGGTATGTGTAAACACACGCCAACAGATGTTGGCCTAGGATTGTCTCGGGGAATGTTGGCGGCTAGCCCGGACTGTCACCTTAGTAAATCTCCAAGGACACAGCCCAGACTAAGGGCTGCCCATGCAGACTAAAGTGGGCCACAGTGGGTCACAGCGACTAGCATGGCTATTGTGGCATACCATATCTGCCCCAAGCTGGAAACCATCATGGCCAGCCACCATGGCTCTGCTTCATTGGTCCCCATGACTGTCTGTCATGGCAGCGAGAAGGGTTGGCCAGCCACACGTGTTGTGTTCCTGGCCCTACTCGGGCCGTGTGGCTGGCAGGACGCCTCCCCTGCCATGGGCACATCTGTTCAGTGTCCCCACCTGACCCGAGCCATGTCGCCCACGATTTTCCATCCCAGGATCGCCGGGGAGCAGTCCCGCTACACATCTGTTTTTAACCAATATCCTTATCCTGAAAAGGAACCTATGCAACACTGATGGGCCTGTTTACCTTTTGCATAGATCTATGCCTGCATTTATATTGTTTATCATTTTAGTCTTGGTTTCACCTTTGTTTTTAAATTTTTTGTGCACGATGACTTTTCTCCCTAGCAGTACCTTCCCTATTTTTCACACCTAGCTACTGCCGCATTCCCTACATAGTACTGAGTTGCTAACCACTATTCTACCTATACTTTTCTCCTATAGCTGCCTCCCCAATGTTGGCAATCATGCATATATTACTAGCTGCATTTACATTTGTTCACTATTTATTTATTGGTCTAGTCATTGTTTTTGAAATGCCAGTTCCCTGTCTAATATTATGTGTACGTGCACACCTACACCCTCTCTAGCAATTCTTCAGTTTATAGTTCTGACTTTTTTCAAACCTGAGGAAGGACCCCATGTGGCCCAAAAGCTTGCATACTCTCACCAACAGAAGTTGGTCCAATAAAAAGATTTCATCTGAGCTACTTTCAGTGGCATAGCAAGGCTATGGGTGCCTGGACTCATGTTTCAATTATGACTGAGCACCTCTACGGACCAGGGGTCTTCCTAAGCAGAGGTTCTCACAAGGCTCCCAGTCAGCCTCAGCCTTCCACTGCAAAGATTATGGTGCTGCCTGGGCTCCCAATTAAACCCTCTGAAGTGGCAGCAATCCCACTAGGAAGGACATTTTAAGAGTAGGCAGGGCGGGCAGCACCCCACTCTTGCCCTCTGAAAACTTCCTTCTTCAGCCCTTTTTGCACATTCCCCCCCCCCCCCCGGCCTACATGGACGGGTGGGAGTGCGCCCATGTGACCACTATGGTGAGTGGGGGGGCATGTGTGCTCCCACACTCCGCCCACCTCCACCCATTGCCCATGTATGGAGCAATGGGCACCATTGCCAATGCTCCATGCATGGAGATGGGTGGACGTGGGTGGGCATCCATATAACAGGCCACCCACCCACTTGCCGTGGCCTCCACTCATCCTCCCCACACCACTGGCCAGTTTGAAAGGGGCCTTCACAGGGCCTTTTAGAAGCAGCTTGAGCTCTACTAGAACATTTTCAGAGTGGGTAGGTGTTGGCCCTACTTTCTCCCCTGCCCACTCTGAAAATGTCCTAATGGTGCTCAGACTACCCTTAGCTTCCAGGTTCAACTGAGCCCTCTTGCTCCATGCTAGCTACTCCCTCCCCCATTCCCCATCATTTACAGTTGGGATTAGCAACCACATTCTCTCTCTATTATATACCTATACATACACATATCCTGATTAGTATTACCTTCAGAGGATGTGAACTACACTTCCATTATTGGAATTTTGAAATAGGCTAGATAAACACCTCTCAGGGGAATTGTCTAGGTACAGTTCATCCTACTTGAGGGCAGAGGATGGACTAAATGACCTTTCAAAGTACTTTTCAGTCCTAAGATTTGGTGATTCTACCTCTCTATATAACATATACAGAGAGAAAAAGACTCCAAATTCCTCAATAAAGTTAACTACTGCTGGCAGCAAATGGATTTTCTTAACCAGAGCCCATTGTTCAGAATTTGCTTGTATTAATGAAGTCAGGAAGACTATATTCAGTCTTTTCCCACTCAGTTTATCTCACCTGCAACACCCAGTGATTATTTCCTACTGAACACAAATCATTTGACATGAAATCTAACTAGTCTGTATTATACAATTAGTTAGAGCCTGATATCAGCTTCAATGAGATTTGGGTCATGCCCAAAGCTCTGATGCTACTGCTGTTGGCACTGAAGTGTTTGTGCTTATGATCTTTGACAGAATTTGAAGTTCTCTTACCAGAGCAATTAATTGCAACTTTAAGCTATACAAATACTTGCATATGTTAGTTCAAATTCTGTCGGGGCTACTGTAAAACACTTTTTTTTTTCTCTGCTAGGTATTTCTCTTTTCTCAATTTTGTTTTGCTCCATCTCAAATTCTCTACACATTTGAAACTCTTCCTGCTTTCAGTACAAGCTCAAGAGAAATTAACTAAGTGAAGAATATCTTCAAAAGCAGAAAGGAAATGGAATGAGGCAGCACATGTGGCTAGAACAACATCTGTAAAATACACCAGCAGTTTCGAGCTCATTCTGAGGGCTAAGGCTGCATATGTGCAGCGGAAATTTCATCTCAAAGTTACAAAAATGACCTTCTATTGAACCATGGGAATGTGATTATTTCTGAACCGAATGTTAAGATGAAGTTTGGATTAAATATTTCACCAATGCTAATGCCTCCAAACTTTCCTTGGCACTGAATTTTTGTTTCCTATGTTTGTCAGCTCAATGTCATGTTTCCCTCTTTCTGTCTTCTGGTCTGTTTGACCTCACTGTGACATTTTAGTTGGGTGATTAATTACTATTAAATGGCACTGCGTTTATTAAATGGAGTCCTTGTCAGCATAATCGTGCAGCAACAATGCTACAATTCAGTTTGATAAGCTTAAATATACACAACTAGATGTGGTAATAGCTAATTTGTCAAGGTTCTTGTGGCTGACTTTTCTGCCACACGGCTAGAGAGGAGCTGCGATTAGACAAAAAATTCAATATTCAGAGCTTAAATGTTCTCAATATATTTATCTCCTCTATCACATAATCTCATTTTAAGGTTGGCAGGAGCCTAAACTGCCTTGAAACTAGGCCTCGGGGTTCCGGACTACAAAAATAAAAGCTATATGACAAGATTTATGTGTCTCTCTCTTTTTGTCTCTTTCAGAGAACAGCTGACTTGCTTTGCCAGAAGCTTTCAATTGGGGATAATTGAATAAAGAGATGGATAGATGTCAGTAAAAGGATGAAAGTTTCATTGAGAGAGAAAAGATTCATGTATGGTTTTAAAATATAAGTGAAAAACAGACCACACTTCTAAATGTCAAAATATACCAACGGCAGACATATTCATCAGCCAGGTTACTGGAACCTAGGGTGAAAATAGACATGATGCTAACTACTCTTTAACCACCCTTGGTGGTTATTTATGCATGTTGCAGGGCTGTATTGGTGCCCTATGCAGCCCTGCAACATGCATAAATAACCACCAAGGGTGGTTAAAGGGTGTGTCATATCTGCTTTCACCCTTAATTTCTGGGTCTGTTTTTGAGGGGTGTTGCTAAGGCTAAGCCCCAGGCAATAAATTCAAGTGTGGGGAGGCCCTGGGAAATGTTCCCAGTAGAAGTGTGCACCCCTAAATGTGAAAGACCAGGGAAAGGCTAATATTGGCCATTTCAAGGTTGGAAAGAAAAGCCAGAAAAACCCTGGCTGGTTTCTTTGGCTTTTCATGGATGACTATAGATTAAATCACAAGAAAGTTTGTTTTATATTCAGCTATAGACAGACAGAGGGTGTTTTTACATGCATCAGCCTTCTCACGGACTTCAAAGTCTGGGTTCAGTAAATTCGCTTTGTAGCCCTTGCAGTCCTCCTGATAGAGTGGTACCCCTGGCACTTGCTGTAGTCCTCCATGGTGTGGGGTGGAGAGAGGATGGCAATGTGAGTGCCATCGATGGCCCCAATGCGGCTAGGGTACCCAGCCCATCGGAAGTCCTCCATTTAGGCCTGTGGGTTCTGGAGCTGCACCACCCACTCCAGCAACACCTTCTCCACCACTGTATCTACCATCTTGGTGGAGGTGTGTACTGCCATGATCCATGGCAGTGCACACCTCCACCAAGATAGTAGATACAGTGGAGGTGTTAACCCTGAATTGATGTCCCACCAAGCAGCAGGTATCCAGGGTGGTGAGCTTCCACACAACAATGACAACCTATTGCTCTACAGTTATGGGCCCTCACAGAGCCATGGCCTCCCTATGCACCTGGGGGTCACAGGATCTCAGCAATGTGGAGAAGCAGCCACTGGGGCATCCAGAAGTGCTCCCTCCAGTCCTTGTTCTGCCCATGCCCATTATAATCCCATCTGTCCCTGCTATGTGCGCCCACCCAGGGTCGCCTCTGGGTGGGAACGGCCATGCGCAGATGGTGGGCCATCACAGTGGTGCTCCCAGAGAGGGACCTCTCTGCCCACCTCAGCACCTCAAGAGGGGCCGCCATGCACAAAAGCAAGGAGGGAGGGCTTCCCATCCCCAGCAGAGACCCCTGAACAAGGCCAACAGCATATTTATTTATTTATTTATTTATTTTATTAGATTTTTATTAGATTTTTATGCTGCCCCCCTCCTGCTGTCGCAGCTCAGGGAAGCTTGCAACATTTTAAAATACAACATAAAAACATTTAAAACAACCAATAGTAAATCTAAAAACAAAGGTATCCACCCTCTACCCTCACCCGTATCCCTCACCAAAGGCCCAGTGGAACAGCCAGGTCTTACAATGTCATTGGAAAGAGGAGAGATCCAGGGCCAGGTGGACCTCCACCAGGAGGGAGTTCCACAGCCATGGTGGAGCCACCAAGAGCGCCCTCCTCATTGTCATCGCCCAGGAAACCTGGGGGACCTCAAGGAGGGCGTCCCCAGCTGACTGCAGGGATTGATTCAGAACCTGGTGAGTGAGGCGATCTGGCAGATTGGTGTGGCCCAGGGCTTTAAGGTCTTTAAAGGTCAATACCAACATTTTGAATTGGCAGCCAGTGCAGAGAATGGAGAACTGGTGTAACATGCTTGCAATGACCTGTCCCCCTAAGGAGCCAGGCCACTGCATTCTGCACTAGCTGCAGTTTCCAAACCAGCACCAGGGGTAACCCCACTTAGAGCATATTACAGTAATCTAATCTTAAGGTGATAAAAGCGTGGATGATAGTGGCCAGATCCGCATCTGCGACATATGGCTTAAGCGCTCATACCAGATGTTATTTATTTATTTATTTATTAGCCGCCCCCTCATGTCCATGGCATCTTGGGGCGGCGTACAACATAAAAGCAGTAATAAAACATAAATAAAACAATAAAACACAACCAAAAAAAATATTTTAAAACCCATCTAAAAAAAAACCCTACCCCCTACACCACCCCCAAACCTTTTATCCCATCACCCCCTCCCCTCCTCCGAAGGCCTGGGAGAACAGCCAGGTTTTACAAGCCCGGTGTAAGGCCAACAGACTCAGGGACATATGGGAGGGAATTCCATAGTCGCAGCCCGGCCACCAAGAATGCCCTCTCCATAGTGGCCCCCTGCTTTACACGGAGGACCTCCAGGAAGGCATGCCCGGTGGACTGAAGGGGATGTTCTGGGATGCAGAAGGTGCGCAGGCCCTGAGGTATGAGGGGCCAAGACTGTGTAGGGCTTTATAGGCCAAGACCAACACCTTAAAACTGGCTCGGTACGCTATAGGCAGCCAGTGCAGCAAACGGAGCACGGGAGTGATGTGTTCCCGTCGGCCCGTCTCCATCAGGAGACGAGCCGCAGCATTCTGCACCAGCTGCAGCCTCTGAACCAGCATCAAGGGAAGTCCCACGTAAAGCACGATGCAGTAGTCTCGCCTCGAGGTAATGAAGGCATGGATGAGGGTGGCCAGGTCGGGTCTGGAAATATATGGACACAGCCTCCGCACCAGATACAGCTGGCAGAAGGCAGCCTTGGTGACCACCTGTACCTGCTGATCTAGGCAGAGATCTGTGTCCAACAATACCCCCAGACTCCGAACCTGTTGGGCTACGGGAGGGCAGACCATCTCTACAAGGGGAGCCAACACCTCCCTCGCCCTNTCTACGAGGGGAGTCAGCACCTCCCTCGCCCTACCCACCGCTATCACCTCCATCTTATCAGGATTGAGCTTCAGTCTGCTCTGCCATAACCAATCTGCCACAGCCTCCAAACACTGGGACAGCACCGAGAAAGCAGGACCTGGGTCCGTTGAAAAGGAGAGGTAAAGCTGGATGTCATCGGTATATTGATGTCAATGCACACCAAACCCTCTCGCAATCTCCCCCAAGGGCTGCATATATACATTAAACAATGTATATATACATTAAACAAGAATAGCCTCCTTGAGACCTGGGGGCAAACTTCCCTGCCAGTGGCACTGCAGCTCCAGCTCCAGGTTCACCTTGACAGCATCAGTTTCCTTGACCCATTTCAATTGGGTTTCCGCCCGGGCTTTGGTGGACGATCTCCACTGGGAGATGGACACAGGAAGTTCAACACTTCTGGTCCTGCTAGATCTCTTGGAGCCCTGGGGGTTCTGGACTAGGGATGTGCAAACACGGTTCGTAAGTTCGGAGTTTGGACCGAACTCGAATAGTTCAGTCGACTGAACCGAACTTTCAAACCAAACTCAGTTTTTGAACCGAAATGAATTTCTGAACTCGGTTCTGTTCACACATCCCTAGTCTGGACGAGACTTTCCTTGGATGGTTCCGGTCATTTCTCTCAGGGAGAAGCCAACGGGTTGTCCTGGGGACTGAGTCTTCTAGTCCCTGGGCTCTGGATTGTGGCGTTCCGCAAGGTTCCATCTTATATCCACCATCTCTTTGCCATAGCCGGGGCAGAAACCCAATTGAAATGGGTCAAGGAAACCGATGCTGTCAAGGTGAACCTGGAGCTGCAGTGCCACCGCCCGTTCTATAACCTTCCCTAAAAAGGGAAGGTTAGAGAAAAGTCGGTAACTGGTGAGTGCGTCCACATTCAAAGATGGCTTCTTCAGCAGGGGGCGCACCACAGCCTCCTTGAGACTGGGGGGCAAACTCCACTGCCGAAGGGATGCATTGATTACCCTCACCAGCACCGTCCCCAAAGTCTCCCTGGAGGCTTTCACCAACCAGGACGGGCATGGATCTAGTTCACAGCTGGTGGCTCTAACAGACTCCAGGACATCCACAGCATCGGCTGGCATCACTTCCTGAAACTCATCCCAAGAAGATGGACCAGATGGGGTCTCCATTTCCTTGCGCTCCACCTCCACTGTCCCTAATCCAGTGTCAAAGTTGCTCTGGATTCGAGTGATCTTGTCTGAAAAGCAGGTGGCAAACTCCTCACATTGGGCCTGGGACAAGTCCCCATCCAGGCGGAGGGAGTCCAGACTGACCAGCCCCCGCACAACCCAGAACAGCTCCACTGAACACAACTTTTCAGACGCTATGAGGGTGGCAAAGAACTTTCTTTGCTGTCCTCACAGCCTCAACATAGGACCTCAAATGGAGAAGTCGGTCGGATTCAGTGCGAGTCCGACGCCAGCGTCGCTCTAGTCGCCTAACTGCCTGCTTCATACACCACAGCCCCTCAGTAGATCAAGGGGCCCTGCAGTGATGAGACAGAGGTAGGAGACATCTCGGAGCCACCCTGTCAATGGTGTCCCCAAGCAAGATGTTCCAAGCATGTCCGAGTTCATTGACAGAGAGGCCATCAGGATCTAAAGTTAAATTGGTAAAATATTATCTTCGCCACGGCCACCACCACCTGGACATCCAGATGCAGCTGTGGGTCCAGGAACACCCCAAGACTATGGACCTGTGGTACCAGTGGAGGATGGACCCCATGTACGATGGGGGCCACCACTCCCCCGGCACCCCCCACAAGCATCACCTCTGTCTTGTCAGGATTCACCTTCAGGCAGCTCGTTCTCATCCAGTAGCTAGGTGGGTGACAGACTGGGAGCTCTGGTTGTAGTGCACCTCCAACTCCACCGCCTGGACCGAGCAGATGTTATGGAGCTGCTGGATGGCTTGGTGGCTTGCCTTGGTGTTGTGGAGGAGAGCCTCCAGCAGAGGCACCATGCAGTCAGGGTCCATGATTCCCTGTTCGCCTTCCATGCTGTGTGGTGGCAACTGCACTCCACTCTTTTATAAACCTTGCATGGGGGTTTAGGCCTGGGATTGGCAGCACAGGCCTGTGAGCACCCCTTAGTCACTGGTTTCTCATGCGGCATCAGCTGACTGATGGGGCAACAGAGTATTGGTTGAGACGGTCTGTGCATGTGCCTGGTCTGTACCCTATCCTAGGATGGGACCATGTGGTGTTAACAACACTTAGCTGTGTGCCGCCAGATCTGTGGATCTCCCTGGGAGCCATCGTGCCTCGGGGCCTCATAGGAGTGCTGCCACTGCCAGGGGGCTGGTGGCCATCATCGAGGTGTGGAGTGGCCAGGAGTTTGCAGGCCCCCTGGCAGGCAGGTATGTGCTCTTTATCCCCCCTTCTGGACCTGTGGGGGGCAGGAGTGATGGGTTCCCAGGGCTATGTGTTTGTGTAGGAATTGCATATGGGGGCGGGGTTTTCTCCTGGCCTGCATTGGGCGGGGCTCCACATGGTCTATTTGCTGCTTGCTGCCCATGCACCTTGAGGTTTACTGTCTGGGGGGATGGTGGCTCCCACCAGCTCCTGCCCTGAACTGATCTGTGGGCCTTTCAGCCATGACTTCCCCTCCTCCTTTCCTGTTTCCCTGTTCTTTCTGGCCACAATATGCTTTACCTTTTGCTCCTGGACATGGGCTTTGGTGGGTTCCATGGGGACCCCAGGGATGGCTGTGTGCTGGTGTTTGTTCACCCTGCTCTGCCACCCTGGAGGTGTGCAGCTAGGTGGAGGCCAGTCCCAGTGCTGTAGGTGATGAGGGGTTTGTAGCAAGTTTGAGCTTGCCAGCATAAGTGTTGTCAGGATTGTACCATTCAACTCACGCTCACCATGGGAATTAGCACAAAACAGGACTTTATTTATGTTAATGACAGTCTTGTCTCCGGGCTAGGTAACAAATCTCTCACCAGTCTCTCATAAGCAAAGCTCAGTCAGGTACCAGTCCACTGACTGACTCTCAGATAACTCACACAAGCCTCTCTTTGTTACTCCAGCTTCAGGCTGGGAGGTCAGGCCTCTCCTCAGTACTCAGCTCTCCAGCAATCTGCTCTCCTGGAGCTCAACAACTTCTGTAGAGATGTTTTCTCTCCAAGCTCAAAAGCACTTCTGCCTTTCCACTTCCTGTTCTCAGGCTTTAACTGCTGAGTGGGCATGGTTTGGGGCCCACTCAGCCTCTCTTAAAGGTCCACAGGTACTCTGTCCTGTTACAGTGTTAATGGCTTCTGTTGCTGTGTCGCATTGCCATAGTTCATGTTAGGGGTGTGCATGTCGTTTTCGTTATATCAATAACAAAAATGAAATTTGTCATTTTCATTATTGTATTGCAATAACAAAAATGACAAAACTAATAACAAAATCAATAACGATAATGAACGTAGTTATTGATTTCATTATTGCCTAGCAGCTTGGCAGGTGTTTTTTGGAGGGAAATGTGGCAAAAACAGGGAGAAGACATCTTGGAGCCAGAAACAGTGTTGAACTCTTGAACTGGGCCTGTGATGGGAGGGTAAGGACCTGATGGATGTAATTGCTGGCCAGTGAGCAATGCAAGCAGGTCCCAGGCAGTTGAATGGTACCCTGTGATTGCTCAATGAATGCCTCATGCCTCCCAGAACCAATCAGGGGAGCTCTGAGGGAGGGCACTGCAACCCTTTATACTGCAGGGCTGGGCTGCTTGACTCTGGTTCTGTGTTAGCTATTGCTGTCTCAGGGTGCATTTGCAGAATCTGCTGGTGCTTGCACTAAAAATCCTCCTATATATATCCCTACTACCTTACCTTTCCACATTTTACCTTTTTTCTTCCCCTGCAGATATAGGTAGTATAGTGTGTGTGTGTGTGTGTGGATAGATAGATAGATAGATAGATAGATAGATAGATGCTATACCTCTGAGTTTTCATTTTCCCTTCCCCTGTCTGTCTCCCCCTGTCAATATATTATATAGATATCAGTTGTTTTATTTTATTTATTTATTTATTTATTTATTAGCATTTTTATGTCACCCCCTCATGCCCACAGCATCTCAGGGTGGCTAACAATATGATACAATATCAAGGGAAGCCCCACGTAGAGCGCGTTGCAGTAGTCAAGCCTCGAGGTAATGAAGGCATGGATGAGAGTGGCCAGGTTGGGTCTGGAGATGTATGGGCACAGCCTCCGCACCAGATACAGCTGGCAGAATGTGGCTTTAGCCACCACCTCCACCTGCTGATCCAGGACTCCAAATCTGCTGGGCAACCAGAGGACAGACCCCCCCAATACGAGGGCAGATTCCCCCCAATAGGAGGAGTCGACACCTCCTTCACCCTCCCCACTACCATCACCTCCATCTTATCTGTGTTCAGCTTCAGTATGCTCTGCCTCATCCAATCCGCCATGACCTCCAAACACTGGGAAAGTATCAAGACGGCAGGACCTGGGTCTGTTGAAAAAGAGAGGTACAGCTCTGTGTCATCAGCATATTGGTGACAACACACCCCAAACCATCTCACGATCTCCCCCAGGGGCTGCATATACACATTAAATAACAGTGGAGACAGAATGGAACCCTGCAGAACGCCACAGGTCAAGGCCCGGGGACATGATGTTTCAGCTACCAGCACCACCTGCTGGCTTCTATCTGAGAAGAATGAGCAGAACCATCCAAGAACAGTCCCGTCTAGACCCCCCAGATCTCACAGCCGTCTCAACAGCAGCCCATGGTCCATGGTATCAAAAGCGGCAGAGAGATCTAGCAGGACCAGAAGTGTCGACCGTCCTGCATCCATCTCTCATCGGAGATCGTCAGTCAAAGCCACCAATGCCGTGTCAGTACCATAGCCGGGGCGGAACCCAGATTGAAAAGGGTCAAGGAAACCAATGCTATCAAGATGCCACTGGAGCTGCAGTGCCACTGCCCGTTCAATAAAAAGGGAAGGTTAGAGACAGAGCGGTATCTGGTGAGCGCATCCACGTCTAAAGATGGCTTCTTCAGCAGGGGATGCACCACAGCCTGCTTAAGGCTGGGTGCCAATCTACCCTGCTGAAGGGACGCATTGATAACCCTCTCCAGCACCGTCCCTAGCGTCTCCCTGGAGGCTTTCACCAACCAGGACGGGCACGGATTGAGTTGACAACTGGTGGCCCTAACAGACCCCAGGACATCCGCCACATCAGCTGGTGTCACTTTGAAACTCAACCCAAGAAGATGGACCAGACGAGGTCTCCGCAACCTCACTCTCCACACTTACTGTATATAGTTGTATATATATTAGATATTTAAATACTAGACTGTTTTATTATATATTAGGATTATAGGATAGGAATATTTTGGGGAAAGGGGGCTCCTAAGCTGGGGGTTTCCCAGGGCAGGGGGAATGCATGTTTACTGCCTGTGCTATCAGTTCTTATGCCACTCTGTCTGTGCAAATGCTAGGGATGTGCGAACCCCTGGGGGTTTGGCCTGTTCGGGGTTCAGCCGAACCAGCATTTGGGCTGAACCCGTTTGGGGGGGCCGAACCCATTTGGGGGGGGCAGTTTTCCCTCCCCCCTCCAGGATGCACAGTTTTCCCTCCCCCCTCCCACCCTGCCGAGCCTGGGAATTTTTTTTTAATCCCTCCACCCCAGGGATCGTCCTACCTCGTGGTGCCGGGGGTCCAGCCCTGGGTCTGGCAGCGGCAGTGGTGGCGGGTCCAGCAACGGCAGAGCTCTGGAGCACTTCAGGCTGCTACTAGGCCTTCCAGGTCAAACTGGAAGGCCTAGTAGAGGCCTGAAGCGCTCCGGAGTGCCGCCGCCACCGGACCCACTGCCGCTACCACTGCCGGACCCAGGGCCAGGGCCCCGGCACCACCAAGTAGGTTGGGGTTCAGGTCTGGAAGTGGCAGTGGCAGTGACGGCAGTCCGGCGGTGCTCTGGAGCGCTTCAGGCCACTACAAGACTTTCCGGTTTGACCCAGAAGGCCTAGTAGTGGCCTGAAGCACTCTGGAGCACCGCTGTCACTGAACCTGCCACTGCTGCCTCCACCACTGCCGGACGAAGGGCCAGAGCCCCAGCACCACCAGGTAGGGCGATCCCTGGGGTGGGGGCGTTAAAAAAAATCCCCAGGCTAGGCAAGGTGGGGGGGAGGTGCTCCCCGGCGCCCCTTCCACCCATGCAGCCTGGAAGGAGGAGGGAAAACCAGGTTCCTCCCTGCCCCCCACCCCTACCCCCTCCCAAACACGTTCGGAGCCTGAACTTTGTTTGGTCAGTTTGGGCGGGGGTTGGTTCGGTTTCAGGGTGTTCACAAACAGGCTGAACACCCCGAGTTCAGGCCGAACCCTGAACTTCCGAATCGCGTTCGCACATCCCTAGTGAACGCAGTCAGAGTATGGCTAACACGTGGTTGTGTGCAGCTCTGGTTTGGGTCACACACACACCTGCTCTGGGTCTCTGACCTACTTCCTATCTGTCTGAAAACACCCTATGACATTGGGGGCTGGTGGTTGAAAGCACTTGCTGGCGGGGGCCAGCATCATTCCTGTGCCTCTGCACTTCCTATGGCCATTCCCAGACCTGGCTAGTCTGTGAATGCTACTAGGAAAGTGAAGAATTTCAGGGCTACAGCCAGCTCGCCTGCAAGTGTCAATAGGGAACACACAGGAAAAGGGGCTGGGGGCTGAATGGGCCAGAGGAAAACAAACAGACACACGGGAAACATTTCTAAAGGTTTTATTGAACAATTTAAAAAAAATTAAAAATGGATTTATTAAACTTTTTTAAAGGGTCATTAAAGTGTCATTGATTTGTGCTAGCATTCCAGTTGATGTGCCCGCACAAAGAATCCCATATCTCTCTGGCTTTACACTGCTCCACTCTGTTCAACTGGTCCCAGAACAGGAGTACTACTGACTCGTCAGAGTTAATGGGGAAGGAGGGGTATCTAACGGAGCCCTGCCGGCCTCGCAGATGTTGTGGAGAACAGTCTCCAGAATGGAAGTGTGGGAGTCCTGGATGAGAGGAGAGAGTGGAATGTAATGAAGACAGTGACTTTTCAAGATGTTTGTGCACTGCCGAATTAAGGAAGCCACTAATAGAAGCTGGACCTTCCCTGCCATTTTCTCTCACTACTGCCCTGATGACAATGAGAGGATATCCACGGGGCCACTGGGAGTGCCTCAATTGGATGGTGGAGCTGAATCTCTGGGAGAAGACAAGTGATTTGGGGTACAGGGAATGTGAACTGATTGAGGGAAAGCTTCTTGTTCTATACGATGTCTGAACATTCCAAGAGGTGCAGAGTGCCCTGGCGAGCAAAGATGTTTTCTGCCCAAACTGTATGGTAAAGTAAAAGATGTTAGAGAAGGGGGTACAAGAGGCACACATTTAACTAGGGGTTTTATGCAAACCAGGAGGGATTTCCAACCCGCCGATGGGGGAGACCCCACTAAAAGTGTGTGCTGCTACCTGCCCCGTATAGTGCTGTGAGCTGTGAGAAACTGGACTGAGACTAATTGCTCATGTAAAGACTGATTGCTTTTGCTTTCAATTTTTACTTTCACTTTCAATTTTCACTATAGGCACTCAATAAAGCATGCAATTTCCTCAATAAATGGTTCTCCTGCTCCTGCTCCCCTGTCCTATTCACTACCACCTATTCCAAACCCCATGATATATACTTGCCCTACATTTTCTCAGTTTATATATTTCTATTGGCTATGCTACATTCCTGAGGAAGGGTCCTGCGTGGCTTGCTTATTTCCACCAACAATAGTTGGTTCAATAAAAGATATAATTTGCACCACTTTGTCTCTTGTCACTTGGAGCCAACGTGACAACCAAACGCTGTCTCTGGGTGATTTCAGAAGTGACATGTTCCAATTCATCACAGTGAATCCCACCCCTATGTGAACGGATTCACTGCGGACTGTGGTGACACGTGTGGCCCCAACAGAAGTGACAGAATCGTGTCCACCGCCCAGGGGCAATAAGAGAAAACATGGGCTGGGGGAACACAACAGACATGCAGTGGAGACGTGGACCACGGTTCAAGCCCCAGAATGCACCGCGGCTGGGGTCAATTCCTTCCACCGCGGCTGCGGGTTTCTGTTCAGAAGTTACTTTTCATTCACCCCTGCCGTGGTGACCATTCACCACACTTCTGGACCTCCTCCCGCCCCGACCTCACGAAGCGTGGTTAGCTTCACCCCGGGCCGCGTTTGA